>CM050169.1:172839207-173282824 GCA_027410445.1 Discoglossus pictus | reverse complement strand
CTACTGATATTCAATCGATTACAGTAAAAAAAGGGTTGTTTTATTTCACTGCACACTACAGTGGCACTAGATATGAGTGTCACCTGCGCACTGGCAAAAGTTGGCAGACTAGGTGCAATAGGCCTCACACACACGCCTTTAGGCAGGCTACTGATATTCAATCGATTACACTAAAAAAAGGGTTGTTTTATTTCACTGCACACTACCGTGGCACTAGATATGAGTGTCACTGTGCACTGGCAAAAGTTGGCAGACTAGATGCAATAGGCCTCACACACACGCCTGTAGGCAGGCTACTGATATTCAATCAATTACAGTAAGAAAAGGGTTGTTTTATTTCACTGCACACTACGGTTGCACTAGATATGAGTGTCACTGCGCACTGGCAAAAGTTGGCAGACTAGATGCAATAGGCCTCACACACACGCCTGTAGGCAGGCTACTGATATTCAATCGATTACAGTAAAAAAAGGGTTATTTTATTTCACTGCACACTACGGTTGCACTAGATATAAGTGTCACTGCGCACTGGCAAAAGTTGGCAGACTAGATGCAATAGGCCTCACACACACGCCTTTAGGCAGGCTACTGATATTCAATCGATTACACTAAAAAAAGGGTTGTTTTATTTCACTGCACACTACAGTGGCACTAGATATGAGTGTCACTGCGCACTGGCAAAAGTTGGCAGACTAGATGCAATAGGCCTCACACACACGCCTTTAGGCAGGCTACTGATATTCAATCGATTACAGTAAAAAAAAATGTTTTTTTTATTTCACTGCACACTATGGTGGCACTAGATATGAGTGTCACTGTGCACTGGCAAAAGTTGTCAGACTAGATGCAATAGGCCTCAAACTCACCTTTAGGCAGGCTACTGATATTCAATCGATTACAGTAAAAAAAGGGTTGTTTTATTTCACTGCACACTACGGTGGCACTAGATATGAGTGTCACTGCGCACTGGCAAAAGATTGCAGACTAGATGCAATAGGCCTCACACACACGCCTTTAGGCAGGCTACTGATATTCAATCGATTACATGAAAAAAGGGTTGTTTTATTTCACTGCACACTACAGTGGCACTAGATATGAGTGTCACTGCGCACTGGCAAAAGTTGGCAGACTAGATGCAATAGGCCTCACACACACGCCTTTAGGCAGGCTATTGATATTCAATAAATTACAGTAAAAAAAGGGTTTATTTAATTTCTCTGCACACTACGGTTGCACTAGATGAGTGTCACTGCGCACTGGCAAAAGTTGGCAGACTAGATGTAATAGGCCTCACACACACGCCTTTAGGCAGGCTACTGATATTCAGTCGATTACAGTAAAAAAAGGGTTGTTTTATTTCACTGCACACTACAGTGGCACTAGATATGAGTGTCACTGCGCACTGGCAAAAGTTGGCAGACTAGATGCAATAGGCCTCACACACACGCCTTTAGGCAGGCTACTGATATTCAATCGATTACAGTAAAAAAAGGGTTGTTTTATTTCACTGCACACTACAGTGGCACTAGATATGAGTGTCACCGCGCACTGGCAAAAGTTGGCAGACTAGATGCAATAGGCCTCACACACACGCCTTTAGGCAGGATACTGATATTCAATCGATTACACTAAAAAAAGGGTTGTTTTATTTCACTGCACACTACAGTGGCACTAGATATGAGTGTCACTGCGCACTGGCAAAAGTTGGCAGACTAGATGCAATAGGCCTCACACACACGCCTTTAGGCAGGCTACTGATATTCAATCGATTACAGTAAAAAAAGGGTAGTTTTATTTCACTGCACACTACAGTGGCACTAGATATGAGTTTCACTGCACACTGGCAAAAGTTGGCAGAGTAGATGCAATAGGCCTCACACACACGCCTTTAGGCAGGCTACTGATATTCAATCGATTACACTAAAAAAATGGTTGTTTTATTTCACTGCACACTACAGTGGCACTAGATATGAGTGTCACTGCGCACTGGCAAAAGATGGCAGACTAGATGCAATAGGCCTCACACACACGCCTTTAGGCAGGCTACTGATATTCAATCGATTACACGAAAAAAAGGGTTGTTTGATTTCACTGCACACTACGGTTGCACTAGATATGAGTGTCACTGTGCACTGGCAAAAGTTGGCAGACTAGATGCAATAGGCCTCACACACACGCCTTTAGGCATGCTACTGATATTCAATCGATTACAGTAAAAAAAGGGTTGTTTTATTTCACTGCACACTACAGTGGCACTAGATATGAGTGTCACTGCACACTGGCAAAAGTTGGCAGACTAGATGCAATAGGCCTCACACACACGCCTTTAGGCAGGCTACTGATATTCAATCGATTACACTAAAAAAAGGGTTGTTTTATTTCACTGCACACTACAGTGGCACTAGATATGAGTGTCACTGTGCACTGGCAAAAGTTGGCAGACTAGATGCAATAGGCCTCACACACACGCCTGTAGGCAGGCTACTGATATTCAATCGATTACAGTAAAAAAAGGGTTGTTTTATTTCTCTGCACACTACGGTTGCACTAGATATGAGTGTCACTGCGCACTGGCAAAAGTTGTCAGACTAGATGCAATAGGCCTCACACTCACCTTTAGGCAGGCTACTGATATTCAATCGATTACAGTAAAAAAATGGTTGTTTTATTTCACTGCACACTACGGTGGCACTAGATATGAGTGTCACTGCGCACTGGCAAAAGTTGGCAGACTAGAAACAATAGGCCTCACACACACGCCTTTAGTCAGGCTACTGATATTCAATCGATTACATGAAAAAAGGGTTGTTTTATTTCACTGCACACTACAGTGGCACTAGATATGAGTGTCACTGCGCACTGGCAAAAGTTGGCAGACTAGATGCAATAGGCCTCACACACACGCCTTTAGGCAGGCTATTGATATTCAATAAATTACAGTAAAAAAAGGGTTTATTTAATTTCACTGCACACTACGGTTGCACTAGATGAGTGTCACTGCGCACTGGCAAAAGTTGGCAGACTAGATGTAATAGGCCTCACACACACGCCTTTAGGCAGGCTACTGATATTCAGTCGATTACAGTAAAAAAAGGGTTGTTTTATTTCACTGCACACTACAGTGGCACTAGATATGAGTGTCACTGCGCACTGGCAAAAGTTGGCAGACTAGATGCAATAGGCCTCACACACACGCCTTTAGGCAGGCTACTGATATTCAATCGATTACAGTAAAAAAAGGGTTGTTTTATTTCACTGCACACTACAGTGGCACTAGATATGAGTATCACCGCGCACTGGCAAAAGTTGGCAGACTAGGTGCAATAGGCCTCACACACACGCCTTTAGGCAGGATACTGATATTCAATCGATTACACCAAAAAAAGGGTTGTTTTATTTCACTGCACACTACAGTGGCACTAGATATGAGTGTCACTGCGCACTGGCAAAAGTTGGCAGACTAGATGCAATAGGCCTCACACACACGCCTTTAGGCAGGCTACTGATATTCAATCGATTACAGTAAAAAAATGGTTGTTTTATTTCACTGCACACTATGGTGGCACTAGATATGAGTGTCACTGTGCACTGGCAAAAGTTGGCAGACTAGATGCAATAGGCCTCACACACACGCCTGTAGGCAGGCTACTGATATTCAATCAATTACAGTAAGAAAAGGGTTGTTTTATTTCACTGCACACTACGGTTGCACTAGATATGAGTGTCACTGCGCACTGGCAAAAGTTGGCAGACTAGATGCAATAGGCCTCACACACACGCCTGTAGGCAGGCTACTGATATTCAATCGATTACAGTAAAAAAAGGGTTGTTTTATTTCACTGCACACTACGGTTGCACTAGATATGAGTGTCACTGCGCACTGGCAAAAGTTGTCAGACTAGATGCAATAGGCCTCAAACTCACCTTTAGGCAGGCTTCTGATATTCAATCGATTACAGTAAAAAAAGGGTTGTTTTATTTCACTGCACACTACAGTGGCACTAGATATGAGTGTCACTGCGCACTGGCAAAAGTTGGCAGACTAGATGCAATAGGCCTCACACACACGCCTTTAGGCAGGCTACTGATATTCAATCGATTACATGAAAAAAGGGTTGTTTTATTTCACTGCACACTACAGTGGCACTAGATATGAGTGTCACTGCGCACTGGCAAAAGTTGGCAAACTAGATGCAATAGGCCTCACACACACGCCTTTAGGCAGGCTATTGATATTCAATAAATTACAGTAAAAAAAGGGTTTATTTAATTTCACTGCACACTACGGTTGCACTAGATGAGTGTCACTGCGCACTGGCAAAAGTTGGCAGACTAGATGTAATAGGCCTCACACACACGCCTTTAGGCAGGCTACTGATATTCAGTCGATTACAGTAAAAAAAGGGTTGTTTTATTTCACTGCACACTACAGTGGCACTAGATATGAGTGTCACTGCGCACTGGCAAAAGTTGGCAGACTAGATGCAATAGGCCTCACACACACGCCTTTAGGCAGGCTACTGATATTCAATCGATTACAGTAAAAAAAGGGTTGTTTTATTTCACTGCACACTACAGTGGCACTAGATATGAGTGTCACTGCGCACTGGCAAAAGTTGGCAGACTAGATGCAATAGGCCTCACACACACGCCTTTAGGCAGGCTACTGATATTCAATCGATTACAGTAAAAAAAGGGTTGTTTTATTTCACTGCACACTACAGTGGCACTAGATATGAGTGTCACCGCGCACTGGCAAAAGTTGGCAGACTAGGTGCAATAGGCCTCACACACACGCCTTTAGGCAGGATACTGATATTCAATCGATTACATGAAAAAAGGGTTGTTTTATTTCACTGCACACTATAGTGGCACTAGATATGAGTGTCACTGCGCACTGGCAAAAGTTGGCAGACTAGATGCAATAGGCCTCACATACACGCCTTTAGGCAGGCTATTGATATTCAATAAATTACAGTAAAAAAAGGGTTTATTTAATTTCACTGCACACTACGGTTGCACTAGATGAGTGTCACTGCGCACTGGCAAAAGTTGGCAGACTAGATGTAATAGGCCTCACACACACGCCTTTAGGCAGGCTACTGATATTCAGTCGATTACAGTAAAAAAAGGGTTGTTTTATTTCACTGCACACTACAGTGGCACTAGATATGAGTGTCACTGCGCACTGGCAAAAGTTGGCAGACTAGATGCAATAGGCCTCACACACACGCCTTTAGGCAGGCTACTGATATTCAATCGATTACAGTAAAAAAAGGGTTGTTTTATTTCACTGCACACTACAGTGGCACTAGATATGAGTGTCACCGCGCACTGGCAAAAGTTGGCTGACTAGGTGCAATAGGCCTCACACACACGCCTTTAGGCAGGATACTGATATTCAATCGATTACACTAAAAAAAGGGTTGTTTTATTTCACTGCACACTACAGTGGCACTAGATATGAGTGTCACTGCGCACTGGCAAAAGTTGGCAGACTAGATGCAATAGGCCTCACACACACGCCTTTAGGCAGGCTACTGATATTCAATCGATTACAGTAAAAAAATGGTTGTTTTATTTCACTGCACACTATGGTGGCACTAGATATGAGTGTCACTGTGCACTGGCAAAAGTTGGCAGACTAGATGCAATAGGCCTCACACACACGCCTGTAGGCAGGCTACTGATATTCAATCAATTACAGTAAGAAAAGGGTTGTTTTATTTCACTGCACACTACGGTTGCACTAGATATGAGTGTCACTGCGCACTGGCAAAAGTTGGCAGACTAGATGCAATAGGCCTCACACACACGCCTGTAGGCAGGCTACTGATATTCAATCGATTACAGTAAAAAAAGGGTTGTTTTATTTCACTGCACACTACGGTTGCACTAGATATGAGTGTCACTGCGCACTGGCAAAAGTTGTCAGACTAGATGCAATAGGCCTCAAACTCACCTTTAGGCAGGCTACTGATATTCAATCGATTACAGTAAAAAAAGGGTTGTTTTATTTCACTGCACACTACGGTGGCACTAGATATGAGTGTCACTGCGCACTGGCAAAAGTTGGCAGACTAGATGCAATAGGCCTCACACACACGCCTTTAGGCAGGCTACTGATATTCAATCGATTACATGAAAAAAAGGGTTGTTTTATTTCACTGCACACTACAGTGGCACTAGATATGAGTGTCACTGCGCACTGGCAAAAGTTGGCAGACTAGATGCAATAGGCCTCACACACACGCCTTTAGGCAGGCTATTGATATTCAATAAATTACAGTAAAAAAAGGGTTTATTTAATTTCACTGCACACTACGGTTGCACTAGATGAGTGTCACTGCGCACTGGCAAAAGTTGGCAGACTAGATGTAATAGGCCTCACACACACGCCTTTAGGCAGGCTACTGATATTCAGTCGATTACAGTAAAAAAAGGGTTGTTTTATTTCACTGCACACTACAGTGGCACTAGATATGAGTGTCACTGCGCACTGGCAAAAGTTGGCAGACTAGATGCAATAGGCCTCACACACACGCCTTTAGGCAGGCTACTGATATTCAATCGATTACAGTAAAAAAAGGGTTGTTTTATTTCACTGCACACTACAGTGGCACTAGATATGAGTGTCACCGCGCACTGGCAAAAGTTGGCAGACTAGGTGCAATAGGCCTCACACACACGCCTTTAGGCAGGCTACTGATATTCAATCGATTACACTAAAAAAAGGGTTGTTTTATTTCACTGCACACTACAGTGGCACTAGATATGAGTGTCACTGTGCACTGGCAAAAGTTGGCAGACTAGATGCAATAGGCCTCACACACACGCCTGTAGGCAGGCTACTGATATTCAATCAATTACAGTAAGAAAAGGGTTGTTTTATTTCACTGCACACTACGGTTGCACTAGATATGAGTGTCACTGCGCACTGGCAAAAGTTGGCAGACTAGATGCAATAGGCCTCACACACACGCCTGTAGGCAGGCTACTGATATTCAATCGATTACAGTAAAAAAAGGGTTATTTTATTTCACTGCACACTACGGTTGCACTAGATATGAGTGTCACTGCGCACTGGCAAAAGTTGGCAGACTAGATGCAATAGGCCTCACACACACGCCTTTAGGCAGGCTACTGATATTCAATCGATTACACTAAAAAAAGGGTTGTTTTATTTCACTGCACACTACAGTGGCACTAGATATGAGTGTCACTGCGCACTGGCAAAAGTTGGCAGACTAGATGCAATAGGCCTCACACACACGCCTTTAGGCAGGCTACTGATATTCAATCGATTACAGTAAAAAAAGGGTTGTTTTATTTCACTGCACACTACAGTGGCACTAGATATGAGTGTCACTGCGCACTGGCAAAAGTTGGCAGACTAGATGCAATAGGCCTCACACACACGCCTTTAGGCAGGCTACTGATATTCAATCGATTACACTAAAAAAAGGGTTGTTTTATTTCACTGCACACTACAGTGGCACTAGATATGAGTGTCACTGTGCACTGGCAAAAGTTGGCAGACTAGATGCAATAGGCCTCACACACACGCCTGTAGGCAGGCTACTGATATTCAATCGATTACAGTAAGAAAAGGGTTGTTTTATTTCACTGCACACTACGGTTGCACTAGATATGAGTGTCACTGCGCACTGGCAAAAGTTGGCAGACTAGATGCAATAGGCCTCACACACACGCCTGTAGGCAGGCTACTGATATTCAATCGATTACAGTAAAAAAAGGGTTGTTTTATTTCACTGCACACTACGGTTGCACTAGATATGAGTGTCACTGCGCACTGGCAAAAGTTGGCAGACTAGATGCAATAGGCCTCACACACACGCCTTTAGGCAGGCTACTGATATTCAATCGATTACACTAAAAAAAGGGTTGTTTTATTTCACTGCACACTACAGTGGCACTAGATATGAGTGTCACTGCGCACTGGCAAAAGTTGGCAGACTAGATGCAATAGGCATCACACACACGCCTTTAGGCAGGCTACTGATATTCAATCGATTACAGTAAAAAAAGGGTTGTTTTATTTCACTGCACACTACGGTGGCACTAGATATGAGTGTCACTGCGCACTGGCAAAAGTTGGCAGACTAGATGCAATAGGCCTCACACACACGCCTTTAGGCAGGCTACTGATATTCAATCGATTACATGAAAAAAGGGTTGTTTTATTTCACTGCACACTACAGTGGCACTAGATATGAGTGTCACTGCGCACTGGCAAAAGTTGGCAGACTAGATGCAATAGGCCTCACACACACGCCTTTAGGCAGGCTATTGATATTCAATAAATTACAGTAAAAAAAGGGTTTATTTAATTTCACTGCACACTACGGTTGCACTAGATGAGTGTCACTGCGCACTGGCAAAAGTTGTCAGACTAGATGTAATAGGCCTCACACACACGCCTTTAGGCAGGCTACTGATATTCAGTCGATTACAGTAAAAAAAGGTTTTTTTATTTCACTGCACACTACAGTGGCACTAGATATGAGTGTCACTGCGCACTGGCAAAAGTTGGCAGACTAGATGCAATAGGCCTCACACACACGCCTTTAGGCAGGCTACTGATATTCAATCGATTACAGTAAAAAAAGGGTTGTTTTATTTCACTGCACACTACAGTGGCACTAGATATGAGTGTCACCGCGCACTGGCAAAAGTTGGCAGACTAGGTGCAATAGGCCTCACACACACGCCTTTAGGCAGGATACTGATATTCAATCGATTACACTAAAAAAAGGGTTGTTTTATTTCACTGCACACTACAGTGGCACTAGATATGAGTGTCACTGCGCACTGGCAAAAGTTGGCAGACTAGATGCAATAGGCCTCACACACACGCCTTTAGGCAGGCTACTGATATTCAATCGATTACAGTAAAAAAAATGTTTTTTTTATTTCACTGCACACTATGGTGGCACTAGATATGAGTGTCACTGTGCACTGGCAAAAGTTGGCAGACTAGATGCAATAGGCCTCACACACACGCCTGTAGGCAGGCTACTGATATTCAGTCGATTACAGTAAAAAAAGGGTTGTTTTATTTCACTGCACACTACAGTGGCACTAGATATGAGTGTCACTGCGCACTGGCAAAAGTTGGCAGACTAGAAGCAATAGGCCTCACACACACGCCTTTAGGCATGCTACTGATATTCAATCGATTACAGTAAAAAAAGGGTTGTTTTATTTCACTGCACACTACAGTGGCACTAGATATGAGTTTCACTGCACACTGGCAAAAGTTGGCAGAGTAGATGCAATAGGCCTCACACACACGCCTGTAGGCAGGCTACTGATATTCAATCGATTACACTAAAAAAAGGGTTGTTTTATTTCACTGCACACTACAGTGGCACTAGATATGAGTGTCACTGCGCACTGGCAAAAGTTGGCAGACTAGATGCAATAGGCCTCACACACACGCCTTTAGGCAGGCTACTGATATTCAATCGATTACACGAAAAAAGGGTTGTTTGATTTCACTGCACACTACGGTTGCACTAGATATGAGTGTCACTGTGCACTGGCAAAAGTTGGCAGACTAGATGCAATAGGCCTCACACACACGCCTTTAGGCATGCTACTGATATTCAATCGATTACAGTAAAAAAAGGGTTGTTTTATTTCACTGCACACTACAGTGGCACTAGATATGAGTGTCACTGCACACTGGCAAAAGTTGGTAGACTAGATGCAATAGGCCTCACACACACGCCTTTAGGCAGGCTACTGATATTCAATCGATTACACTAAAAAAAGGGTTGTTTTATTTCACTGCACACTACAGTGGCACTAGATATGAGTGTCACTGGGCACTGGCAAAAGTTGGCAGACTAGATGCAATAGGCCTCACACACACGCCTTTAGGCAGGCTACTGATATTCAATCGATTGCAGTAAAAAAAGGGTTGTTTTATTTCACTGCACACTACAGTGGCACTAGATATGAGTGTCACTGTGCACTGGCAAAAGTTGGCAGACTAGATGCAATAGGCCTCACACACACGCCTGTAGGCAGGCTACTGATATTCAATCGATTACAGTAAAAAAAGGGTTGTTTTATTTCTCTGCACACTACAGTTGCACTAGATATGAGTGTCACTGCGCACTGGCAAAAGTTGTCAGACTAGATGCAATAGGCCTCACACTCACCTTTAGGCAGGCTACTGATATTCAATCGATTACAGTAAAAAAATGGTTGTTTTATTTCACTGCACACTACAGTGGCACTAGATATGAGTGTCACTGCGCACTGGCAAAAGTTGGCAGACTAGATGCAATAGGCCTCACACACACGCCTTTAGGCAGGCTACTGATATTCAATAGATTACAGTAAACAAAAGGGTTTATTTAATTTCACTGCACACTACGGTTGCACTAGATATGAGTGTCACTGCGCACTGGCAAAAGTTGGCAGACTAGATGTAATAGGCCTCACACACACGCCTTTAGGCAGGCTACTGATATTCAGTCGATTACAGTAAAAAAAGGGTTGTTTTATTTCACTGCACACTACAGTGGCACTAGATATGAGTGTCACTGCGCACTGGCAAAAGTTGGCAGACTAGATGCAATAGGCCTCACACACACGCCTTTAGGCAGGCTACTGATATTCAATCGATTACAGTAAAAAAAGGGTTGTTTTATTTCACTGCACACTACAGTGGCACTAGATATGAGTGTCACTGCGCACTGGCAAAAGTTGGCAGACTAGGTGCAATAGGCCTCACACACACGCCTTTAGGCAGGCTACTGATATTCAATCGATTACACTAAAAAAAGGGTTGTTTTATTTCACTGCACACTACAGTGGCACTAGATATGAGTGTCACTGCGCACTGGCAAAAGTTGGCAGACTAGATGCAATAGGCCTCACACACACGCCTTTAGGCAGGCTACTGATATTCAATCGATTACAGTAAAAAAATGGTTGTTTTATTTCACTGCACACTATGGTGGCACTAGATATGAGTGTCACTGTGCACTGGCAAAAGTTGGCAGACTAGATGCAATAGGCCTCACACACACGCCTTTAGGCAGGATACTGATATTCAATCGATTACAGTAAAAAAAGGGTTGTTTTATTTCACTGCACACTACGGTTGCACTAGATATGAGTGTCACTGCGCACTGGCAAAAGTTGGCAGACTAGATGCAATAGGCCTCACACACACGCCTTTAGGCAGGCTACTGATATTCAATCGATTACATGAAAAAAGGGTTGTTTTATTTCACTGCACACTACAGTGGCACTAGATATGAGTGTCACTGCGCACTGGCAAAAGTTGGCAGACTAGATGCAATAGGCCTCACACACACGCCTTTAGGCAGGCTATTGATATTCAATAAATTACAGTAAAAAAAGGGTTTATTTCATTTCACTGCACACTACGGTTGCACTAGATGAGTGTCACTGCGCACTGGCAAAAGTTGGCAGACTAGATGTAATAGGCCTCACACACACGCCTTTAGGCAGGCTACTGATATTCAGTCGATTACAGTAAAAAAATGGTTGTTTTATTTCACTGCACACTACAGTGTCACTAGATATGAGTGTCACTGCGCACTGGCAAAAGTTGGCAGACTAGATGCAATAGGCCTCACACACACGCCTTTAGGCAGGCTACTGATATTCAATCGATTACACTAAAAAAAGGGTTGTTTTATTTCACTGCACACTACAGTGGCACTAGATATGAGTGTCACTGCGCACTGGCAAAAGTTGGCAGACTAGATGCAATAGGCCTCACACACACGCCTTTAGGCAGGCTACTGATATTCAATCGATTACAGTAAAAAAAGGGTTGTTTTATTTCACTGCACACTACAGTGGCACTAGATATGAGTGTCACTGCGCACTGGCAAAAGTTGGCAGACTAGATGCAATAGGCCTCACACACATGCCTTTAGGCAGGCTACTGATATTCAATCGATTAAAGTAAAAAAAGGGTTGTTTTATTTCACTGCACACTACAGTGGCACTAGATATGAGTGTCACTGCGCACTGGCAAAAGTTGGCAGAATAGATGCAATAGGCCTCACACACACGCCTTTAGGCAGGCTACTGATATTCAATCGATTACAGTAAAAAAAGGGTTGTTTTATTTCACTGCACACAATGGTGGCACTAGATATGAGTGTCACTGTGCACTGGCAAAAGTTGGCAGACTAGATGCAATAGGCCTCACACACACGCTAGCAGGCTGGCATATGCAATTAGATTACACAGAAAAAAGTAACAAGATAAAATAAAAAGGGCTTTTTGGGTTGCTGATATCAAAGGAGTCCTTCAGGTGTGTAGTTAAAGCTAAATACACAGCCTGGCTATCTATTTCCCTATTAAATCAGCAGAAAAAAAATAATAAAATAATATGAATGATGTTCTAGCCCTAAAAAGGGCTTTTTGGGTTGATGTCCTTGCAGCAGATATCAAAGGAGTCCTTCAGGTGTGTAGTTAGAGCTAAATACACAGCCTGGCTATCTATTTCTCTATTAAATAAAGAGCAGGTAGAATATATCTCCTCTCTCCACGAATGCAGCTACAGAATGATTCTAAAATGGAGGCTGTCATACAGATGGAAGGCTCTGGAAGGGAGTGTATGCTGCTGATTGGCTGGAATGTGTCTGCTGACTGTAAGGTGCAGGGTCAAAGTTTCCTCAATGATAAAGAATAGGGGGTGGGCCGAAAGCACATATGTACCTTTGGCGCTCATCACGAGCCCCATCAAGCCGTCGGCACTCATCCTGAGCCCTGCAATGAGCGCCTTTGGAGCCCCGTCAAGCCAGTCACATATGGGCCTCGCGATGAGTGCCGAATGAGCATTTAACATAGCGTTACCGACAAACTCGCAAGTACGACAACTATTATATGTGATTACTTCAACCATAGCATGTATACTGCCAGTTCAGAACTGCTTACATGCATATTTCAACCAGTGATCGCATGATCATTATCACAAACCATCATGTGCTGTATAAAGTTGTCTCTTTGCACTGGGCCTCTAGGCTGATGGATCCACTATACTTGTAGTATCATGCTCAATTCTGGGTATATAGGGGTGGTTGTTATATGTAACAACATAATATAGTGATTATATTAAAGTCAACATGCCTGATATTTATAACTATTGTTTTACAAATAGTTTTATGGTAATTCAAAGTATACTGTATGGCCTGGTCTATAGAGGTGTAAATCAACTATTGTTTGCAAATGCAGATGTAAGAGATTCTTTGTGGAGCTGACACAAAACTTCAAACCTGAATAGTTTACCATGGAAGGCCTAATGTGGAGAGATGCAAAATAACATTTACCATGCAGACGCATATACAAGAGCTCTGGGTAATTAGGTTAACATGGCCTTCTTGTGCAGTGATCTAAATTATGTTACCAAGCAATATTGTTTAATGGCACCATTGTTTAATTACTTTTGGTTAACGTTTAGTTTCTTTTGTCTTACTGTCTAAAGTCATTATATTATTTGATGATGGGGTGGTTGAGGAGGGGGTTTGAGGAGGGAGGTTGAGGATGGGTGGGTGGAGGAGGGAGGATGAGGAGGGAGGTTGAGGATGAGGAGGGAGGTTGAGGATGAGGAGGGAGGTTGAGGATGAGGAGGGGGGTTAAGTATGAGGAGGGAGGTTGAGGGGGGGGTTGAGGTTGAGGAGGGGGGTTGAGGAGGGGGTTGAGGATAGGGGGGTTGAGGAAGGAGGATGAGGGGGTTGAGGAGGGGGGTGGAGGAGGGGGTTTGAGGAGGGGTTTGAGGATGGGGGTTGAGGAGGGAGGATGAGGAGGGAGGTTGAGGAGGGGGTTGAGGATGAGGAGGGAGGTTGAGGTTGAGAATTTTGCTTCAAAGTTCTTTATTTGAAATTAAAAAAAATTTCCCTGAAAATTCCTTCTTAAAATGAGGTGCGTGTTATACGCCGGTGCGTGTTATAAGCCGATAAATACAGTATATTGTATGTCAGGAAGTGCCAAGTAAACTTAAAGACAGCGTATAGACATTTATGTGCATATACAAACATTTTTCAATGTACTGCACTGCATCTTCAGGTAGAAATTGTTATGGCCTGAGCCTCATGGAGCTAGGATATAACACACTCCTGGTGCAGGCATTCGATTGAGTAACAGGTTGCATGTGTAGGAGTGAAAGTGTGTGAGACTAATAAAGATAGGCAGGAAACATATAAATCATGTTACTGGGCTAATAGGTGTACTCTCAGATAAGTCCATCCAAACATAATTTTCCTTTAGAGTGGACTTCCCAAAACCTGCACATTTGTAATTCTGGATATCTGACCAGCTAGCCTTGATTTTATTATCTGAAATCAATTTCCACCAAAAGAAGAAACCACACCATGTTACATTATGAAGGAGAGTTTTGTAATCCAATTTGGAATTTAGTGGCTCCTAATTGATACAGTCCATGAGGTCATGGAGAGTCCTAAGAGACTTCACAACTCAAAAAAAGAAAAGAGGAGTGAACCACATGGCATGATGTCCTCCGAGACAATTTTTCTTTTGGTGACATTCCCACTGTATTCTTAACACTCAGCACCCTATCTCCAAATCCAGCCATTACATTGATATTATATAAATTATATTGCCCTTTGATCCCCACCCAACCGGTAACAAGGACTGCTGAAACTGCTATGAGCAAAGTGGACATCATAAATTACCCTTAATGGGCCACTGAAGTATTATATTTATATTATTTTGTTTTCAATAACTGCACTTTTCAATTCACACTTTTTTGTTTTACAGTTTAATATAAGTAATTACAACCATTAATTTCTTGCTATTGCTTTGTTTTTTTAATTATGTTAAAATTGCCCTCCTCAAATAGCCATTTGATAATAGAACTCAATAGCAGGCCCCATAAAATAATCCTCCCACCCAAACTACAGGGACGCTAGCAGTACAAGATGTAATCCAATTTGAAATAATCAGTCAACAAAATATAAGATTTTCACTTAAATGCTGTTATTTTGTTACATGCATTCCAAGCATGTAAATATTTTACTAATAATAAACTGCAGTGACCCCTTAATATTCTAAACATTATTGATAAATTCACTTTGTCACAGCAGAGATAATTTGTAGTGACAATGACAAGGAAAACTAATATCTTACATTTGTCAGCATTTGTTTCAGTATATGTCCCTCAGTTACATTTCATGAGATTGTGGACAGCCCCAAGATGGTCCACATGATGACGCCATCGTCATGTGGCCAAAGGACGTCACTGGGTTCCTTTCAGAGACATAGCTTCTACACTTCACACAGATAGCTTCTACTTAGCTTCTCCTCTGTTATCACTGATTGTGTTGTCAGTATGCAAATTAGAACTGAGATAATTCTATTTACTCCTTGTATGCAAATTAGACCTCACTGATTACCTATCAATGAGTCTCACAAGCATTGATCTGATCTCTCATTGAATGTCACCCCCTCTACTATTGGATCATCTGTTATATTATCATTGCCACTACTATATTATCTCTATCTAATCAGGACTGCCTCCTCTGTTAGATTTATTTGTGATTAGATCTGCTGTTTGATCTCTTTGTGATCAGGTGTTCCTCTGTTTTTTTACACACTTGTGATCAGCTCTGCCTTTGTTGTTTCAACACTCTGCAGATTGGACATTTTTGATCTGCCTATAAAAAGATTTATAAGTGTCAATCACAACTCTGATCAGCAATAACTTACCCACATTATCAGTTTGGTATACTGATCACTCTTATATAATATTGTTCAAAAGTCAAAATGTGCTTAACAATAAAATTATTTATGAAGCAATTATTGTTTTTAATGACTTTAAGATTTTTAGAGGCTGTGGACCCTTTAATTTTCTCACGCATCTTATTCATGACCTGTCTAAGAAGAAAATTAGGAATCAATCTTAGACTACGATTTATCAAGCAAAGGCCTGATCAGCCTGAGTAGACTTCAATGGAAGGAAGGTATTGGTCATTTCCTGTTATGAGAACACCAGGCACACCACCAGCACATGCGGAGGCAGTGACGATGAACATCCGCTTGATGTTGCTGCCAAGATTTAGATTTAGGGTAAGGGTAAGGGTTTAAGCTTGGAAATTGTGTACAGTCTCAGCGGTGCTTACAAACTGTGTACAATTTCGGTAGTGCTATCTAGCTGCTCCTTGATGCAACTGCTCCTTCCCCTGCTGGCGTTCTCAAACCAGGAAAGATTCAAGGTATTTTATGAATGTTACAGTATGTACAGCTGCTTAGGATGAGTTCCCAAAATAATCAATATGTTTCTAATCTGGATGGATTTTCAAATAGTTTCAAATATATGTCTACCAAACTTAAGGCTTTTATTGAGAATGTAAGGGATAGAACACTTTTTATAGAAATACTTAAACAACTGGTAAAAAAAACATGTTGTAGATCCAATGATTGTAGCCATAGGTTTGGCTGTATAACTTCACTCAATAATTAAGTCAGAGCAAGTGTTTTTATAAGTGAAAGAGAGGGCATAGATAGTAATAAAATCTTAATATTTTTTTATATTTCCTTCTTGTGAGGGAGGGATTCCTATGCTGGCCCTATTGGCCATTGTTGAGTTTTCCAAATGTGTTGGCATAAGGCAAGTAATACTTTCACAGCATCATGCTGTAGAATTTTGAATAGTTCAATTGGGATTCCATCCCCTCCTGCAGCCTTATTATCAGCAAGACATCCTAGGGCCCATCTCACTTCGCTCTCCAAGATGTCTGGCTCCAAGATGTCTGACAAATTATTGAGGGCATCACTGCTGTTAAGATCCTTCCTGTATAGATCTTCAGTGTATTCGTGCCACCTCTTCTTTATCTGATCTTCTTCTGTTAAGTCCCTACTATTTTTGTCTTTTATTACTCCCACTTTGGCATGAAAGGTGCCTTTTATGTTCCCAATTTTCTTGAAGAGATCTCTTGATTGATTTGGTTATCTTCAATCTCTTTACATCACTCATTGTAGAAAGTCTCCTTGTCTCTTCTTGCAATCCTCTGGAATTCTGCATTCAGTTGGACAAATCTTTTCTTATCTCCACTATCTTTCGCTTTCCTTCTTTCCTGGGCTACGTTCAAAGTCTCATCAGATAGCCGGTTTGACTTCTTACTTTTCTTTCTTTTAGGGATATTCTTTGTTCCTGTTTGATAATGTTTCAAACTTTGGTCCAAAGTTCTTCAGGCATTCTATCTTCCATGTCTAGTCCCTTAAATCTATTCTTTACTTCCACTGCATATTCACAGGGGATATTATTTATTTTATAACTACTTGGTCTGATGGTTTCCCTCTTTTCTTCAGTTTAATTTTCAACTTTGCAATAAGAAGCTCATGGTCTGAGCCGCAGTCTGCTCCAGGTCTTGTTTTTGCTGACTCTATAGAGCTCCTCTATCTTTGGCTGCAACGGAAATAGTCAATCTGATTTCTATGTTGTCCATCTGGTGATGTCCATGTATAGAGTTGTCTTGGAGGCTGTTGGAATTAATGGAATTAATTAATTAATCTCTGACCTGACTCATTTTGTACTCCAAGGCCAAATTTGCCAGTTATTCCAGGTGTCATTTGGTTCCCTACTTTAGCATTCGAATCTCCCATGATTATAGTAAAAAAAAATCTTGGTTTTATATCTATGACATGTTAAATGTCTTTGTAGAACTGGACAATTTAAGCCTCTTCAGCATCCGTGGTTGGAGCATAGACTTTCATCACTGTGATGTTAAATGTCTTGCCTTGAATTTGAATTGAAATCAATTTATTGGGTTGTAACCAAGCTTTGGCCACTCTTTGATTAGGATGGCTACTCAATTTCTTCTGCAGGATTCTTGACCTGTGTATACAATGAGCTTTACTTTAAGAAAACGCAATGTTTAAATTGCATTAATTTCAAACATTTTCTTTGTTAGCGTATGATTTTTTTAATTCAATAATTTTTATTGACACACAAAGCTTAGAAAATTACAACTGTGTATATAAAGTGCTGGTACATTTCAAGGAAACATAACTAAAAGCAAATACAAAGTGCACCTGCTATGAAAATAGACCTTAATACTGGTTGCACTGTTACAATCTTCTATGTGTGCCACACCAACAACAATTTTCCGTTTTCCAGTAACAAGTAAAAACAAGAAAGGTCAAGAAACAAGAGAAAAGAACAACAGGAATCACAAACAAGTTTACGTTAGTTATGATTTACAGACTAAAACTAACCTAGAACAGAGCAATAAAATTAAGGTTTAGAATTTCTCCCTTCCAAAAATGTCTGCTCCCAATATTGGGTAAGGTAGGCTATATCAGAATCCAACAGTGTTGGAGTTCCATGCCCCTCTGAGACGACCCCCTCATCCCCCACCCCCCGCGGCCCCCCACAGGTGCTGCCCCCGTCAACTTACGTTTGCTCCCGGTCTCCAGCAAGGGTGCCCCGACATGCGCCTTCCGTCCTCGACTGCTCCAGACCCCCCCCCCCCCCAGCCCTCCCAGTGTCACTCTATCCCGGATCTATGTTGGAGGCTATCCAGGGTTCCCAGATAGCCAAAAAGCTGGCGTAAGTGTCTGAAACTAGGTGGATACGTTTTTCGTTAATCATATAAAGTTTATTTTATTTATGATCTCTCTCAGGCATAAGCTAGAGTTTTTCCACTTACTGGCTATATGGCTTTTTACTGCCAAAAATATGGACTGGAGTAACCTATCCTGGGGCCTGGACAGTAAGGGGGGGTCATTGTCCCAAGAGACAAGTTTTGATGGAGGGGGTTATTTGAGTGAGGCAGAGTTTTGAGGCTATTTGGGTTATTTCGGACCATAAGTCCTTAGCCCTAGGGCATGTCCACCATATGTGGATGAAGGTCCCCGTCTCTGGGCATCCCCTGAAACAAGTGTCAGGCTCTTGAGGGTTTATCTTATGGAGCCTAGCTGGGGTAATGTAAGTCCTATGGAGTACTTTTAGTGAAATTTCCATCAGGCTGTAATTATAGGAACCTCTGGCTAGTCTCTGGCTAATTTGCCCCCACTTTTCCAGGTCCCATGTCTGGCCCAGGTCCTCTTCCCATTTTGTCAAGGGCTTAGGGTTACTATTGCTTAGCGGGCTATTGAATTTCTCATATATCATGCCCAGTGTGCCTTTAGATAGCGGGGCGTCCGTGGACATGCGTGTCATCCAGTTTGTTTGGGGTTGGCCTAGAGTCCTCCCCAGGGTTCATATAAAATGACTAAACTTACAAAAGATGAAGTGTTCCTTTAGGGGGAGAATAAAATTATCCCTAAGGTACTCAAATCTAATGAGTTGGCCCTCTTTGAACAACGCCCCTATCCTGTCCAACCCATGGGAGGTCCACCAAGCTTTTGAGTCACTCTGGACATCTTTTGCAAATAGGGGAGAGGTGGTAATAGATAGGAGAGGAGAGAGGTCAGGAGTCAGGCGCCGTTTTGAGTTCGCCCAATCCCAGCATCCCAGGGACAGTCTAATCATGGGGTTGGAGTAAGTAAGTGGCTGGCGGTGAGACTTTGGAAGCCATACCACCGTGTCCCACCCCTGAGGATGTAGCTGTTGGTTTTCTATAGCTACCCAGATGGGTTGATGTGTCGCGGAATGCACTTGGGCCAGAAAGGAGATCTGGGCCGCCCTGTAGTAGAGCTTAAGATGGGGACATGAGAGGGGTGGGTAGGGGTGAATAGGGGTGGGTAGTTGGCCCCGTAGGTGTCCGCAATGTTGGGGGTAATTTTTATTCGTAGGTATTTTAAGTGCTTTTTGGGCCAGTGGAAGTTGAATGTGTTCTTAAGCCCCTCCCTCTCAGGTTGTGTAAGGTGATGCCCTATAATTTCCGATTTATCTTTGTTCACTCGCAGCCCCGAGACAGAGTGGAATTTATCCAACTCTTCCATCAGGGCCGCCATGGACGCGAGTGGGCGGGTCAAAGTGCACAGTAAGTCGTCCGCGAAGAGACAACATTTGTATTCCTGGCAATCCAATTGAAGACCTTGGATCGCTGGAGAGGCCCTAATGCTCTGAGCGAGTGGCTCCATGGCGAGGGCAAATAGGAGTAGGGAAAGAGGGTAGCCCTGTCTGGTCCCCCTCTGTATGTTTAGCTGCGAATTCTCTGGGCCGGGACGTTTCAGGGTAGCTTGTGGGGACCTATAGTATGTTTTAATGAGGTTTAGGAAGTTCCCTCTAATACCGAATTTCTGTAGGGCTTCAAATAGGTATGGCCATTCTAACTAATCGAATGCTTTTTCGATGTCTAAGGCTAGGGTGCAAAAGGGGGTCTTTGAGCGGTTGGCCAGGTGTATAATCTTTAGTACTCTCCTAATGTTGTCCCCCGCCTGCCTATGAGGGATGAAGCTTGCTTGGTCCTTGTGAATTAGTTTGGGTAGGAAGCTGGAAATCCTAGTAGCCATCAATTTGGCCAGGATTTTAATGTCCCCATTAAGCAGGGAGATAGGCCGGTAGTTTTTAACCTCCATGGGGTCTTGGAAAGAAGACCAGAGTCGCCTGATTAAGCTCCGGCGGCATCTGCTCTCCCTTCAGAATAGCGTTGAACATTGAAACCATGTGGGGAGTCAAAACATCTACAAACTTTTTATAGTATAGGTTTGAAAAGCCATCGGGCCCGGGGGATTTGCCTAGTTTGAGAGCTTTAATGGTATCTCTGACTTTCTCTTCTGTAACCTCTGAATTGAGTAAGTCTAAGTCGGAGTTTCCCAGAACTGGGAGGTCTAGTCCCCCAAGGAAGCCTGTCAGGGAGTCCCCGTCCACCCGTGTTTGTGAGGTGTATATATCTTGGTAGAATGTTCGGAGGTGTCCTGGATCTTAGCCTGACTATTTGTGATTGTGCCTGCTTTAGTTTTGATTTGGGTGACCCTTGCTTGCTGGAATCTGGCATTCAGCCTGTTGGCCAGTAAGGGGCCCGACTTGTTTGCCTGCGTGAAAAATTTGCTCTGGGTTTTCCTCAAGGCCTTCTTTGTTTGGGCTGACAGGATGTTGTCTAGTTCTAGTCTGATCGCACCAAATTAATATATATATATATTACACAAGGTTCGTCTACATTAAAAGGTATTTATTAAAAGGCAACAACACAAAACTATAAATGTATCATAAACACACAGCCCAGACCCACGGAGCAACAACCCTTTTCTAAATCTATCTACCTATATAGTAATCCCCTTCCCCACACGCTTGATCTCACCCACGGTTAGGCCATCACATCCACCAAGGAAGAACAGGAAGCAACAGAACTATTTCCTGCCTGGCCCCATGTTATATACCCTTAGTTGAGATGATGTGATTTGCATCACATCCTGTCCATGCATCACTTCCTCCAGCAATTGTGGGAGGGAAGCAAAGACTCCCAGCCCTCCCACCTAGACCTGCCCAAGGAGGTCCCGAAAGGAAGATAAACCACCATGCAAGGAAGACAAGTTACCACATTCCCTTACTTTTTCTTCTTCTATGTTGCTCAGTTTTCTAGTTATCCCTCTATTACAGGAGAACCTAGTGGGAGCAAAAACCTGATATACAGGAGAAATTCAACCCACCGTCCCTCCGGAATAGTTCCCTCAGCGACATAAGTTCTCCTGTACTTTCCTATGGCTGTCAATCCACATATTACACAAAAACAGAACTTATAGAATTTAGGTGAGAGTGTGTGATAAATGTTTATGTATGTGCAATGTAAAACTTTATTGAAGAATGTATGAGCGAGAGAAAGAAGAGGAAACATTATTATATATCCTCCTTGCAAGTTTCTTCCTCATTTGTTTCATTGCCACACAAAAGTATATTATTATAATTGTCGTTAATACTTGAATGAACATGAGTACCAGCGACAGTGTTCGTAGGACTGGATGTGTCTCTGCATTGGTAAGAATTCCCCACGAGGGATGCTCAACGATTTTTGTAGTAATTTCTATTTCCTTTTTCTGTTGTTCCAGCAGTAAGCTGATGGGGTGTAGTTGTTGTTTGGTACGTTTTACTAACTCATGAAGTTCCAAGGTAAGCTTTGGAATTGGGGGAAAAAGCTTCATTGTCAAATTTGTCCAATCTGCATTTGCAGTAAAATTGATAATTTCAGTGGTAAGGTTTCTTGATGGAAATAGTGTATGAGTTCCTACATGTATAGTAGTGGTTACCATGATACAAGACCCTTCTTCCACCAAACATATTTCATCAACTGTCCTATATTCAGAGTGGCCGATAAAGCATGCAATGTCCCCTTTGCGGATCACCTCTTGCACCAGGTTTTCTTTTATCAACTGCACCCAGCCATCCTCCTCAGCTCCTTTCTCCCAAACACAACTGCACAGCCATCGGTGTTGAGATTTCCTGCAACAGCTTTCATCCATCTCCAATCCTGTAATAGTGGCCAGTCTTTTTGATGGGAAGTGTTGCTTGTAGATTCCATCACTTAACGTGCCAAAGCTATGTATAAAGTTCAGTTGCTCTGCCTGCCCCTCCCAACGGGGAATTGCCAGGATTAGTCCTATTGTCCCAGATTGTAGTCCATGTGGCATCCATTGATCTGGGCCTTCAATATAGCTGTATTTGAGATTGTCCTCAGTGATGTCCACTCCTTTTCTTTTCAATGATGTTTTTCTCGACTCCCTGCTCCGGTCCACTCAATGATGGTCTCTTGTATACTTTGCTTAAACCACTGCCGCTGTGATTCCGGGCACGTTGAAGGAATAGAGAAATCATTAAAATTTAGAATTATTGGGTAGTAAGTCTACCCAACCCCTTGCACAACTGTTTCATGTGTTGGTACCACCACCAATCCGCCTATTGGCCATGGTACCTTCTTCTGATCTTTACAACGTTGCAGCTCCTTTACAGAGACAAATACTTCATCTATTGTTAGAACACACCCCTTTCCAGTATCAAAATTGCAGAATTCCTCTAGGTCAGGCTGGGCAGCTATAACTGCAGCGTCCCATTCTCCACCTTCTTCTAATGTTAAGTTACTACTACTGTAGTATTTGTAAATCTCCCTTGTACCTTTGTTGTTATTTTAGTCCTTCCTTTAAAGTTTCCTGTATTTATTATCTGTCCATATCTTATAACCCATTCCCAGTTATGTCCCTCTATACTTTTTATTGGAGCTCTAAGAGCTAATCCCCTGGTACTATTATGTGGCAAAATAATGTTTACTTGTAACCCTCCACCCTCTTTTACTTCCAATTCCTTGGGCCAAATAAATCTATTTGCTTGAACGTAATGTAACTCCAATCTTTTCAAACTCTCTCCCTTATTTGCGGTATCTTCTGGCCTTATTGCCTGTCTCCCCATTCCTACTGTGATACAGCTTATACTTATCCATCCTGTAACAAGGATCCACCACAATCTTCTGTTGACACGCATCTTCATTCTTATACAGCCTTGCTCTGTGGGAACACTAGATTCCATCATTAGAAACATATACATACCCAAACAAAAAGAATAAAAAAATAAAAACAGCATTAGAGCACTGAATACTTTTATTTCTGGTGAAATTTTGGACATCATTTCACAATAAACAGAAACAACAGGGGCCATTCTTTTTGCAAGTTTGTTCACGGCCCTGTAATCAATGGTAAGTCTCCATGATGAGGCTGCTTTTTCATCTCCATTCCCTTTTAACACAGCTTTTCTCACAGGCCAACATGGTGAGTTACATGCATACCCATTTCCAGATTTAATTATTCCACGTCTCTCCAGCATTTCTATCATCTCGGTGATTGATGCCACTGATTCTCTTGGGACTGGATATTGCTTTTGCCATTGTGGGTCTCCTCCTTCCAACAAGACCATTCCTTTCATTCTTCCACAGTCTAATTTATCTGTAGCCCAAACAGGTATGTCTTGGATTAACTTCTGCAGCCATTCTGGTTGTCCGTCTAGTTTCAGTTTGTTTTTTTCCAGACTTTTTATCGGAGAGACAATATATGCCATTGGGAGCACAACCCCTTTCGTCAACTCTGTACTTACCTGATTCACCTTTTCTGTCTTCCACAAACAAAAATTGGCAAGATCTACAATGAAATTTCCTTTTTTTAAAGCTTCTATTCCCAATATTTCCTCTGGCCAACCCACTATTGCTTCTACTTGTATTGTTTTTCCTCCAACTGCTACATCAATTGTACCTGCTCTAACCTCCTGTGGATTCCCAGTAACTCCCATAATACTTACTGAAGAATCCCCATTTTTGACCCTGTTGGTCATTGTAACTGCTGCTCCTGTATCTACCAACATATTTTTCCCTACCCCTGCGATGACTGTATAAATGGTAGGCCGACCTGCCTCATCCATGGTTAAATTAGCTGAGTGAATGAGATGCTGAGGCGCAGGGGTTGGGATTTGTCATTGTGACTCACTTCTACTCTGTCCCTCTTTTATAACACTATATTGCATCTTTGCCTCACTTTCCTTCAATTTCCTTTCTGACTCAGCTACCTTGTTTTTAAGTATGTGATTTTCCTCTTCTATCCTATCCTTCTGTCTCCTGAGTTCCCAATAGCCCATGTTACCGTTTCTCTCTCCCTCCTGATTAGCCCTCCAGTTGCTGCCATCCCTATTCCTATAGTCCCTAGGTGGATCTCTCCATCTTTTGTCAAAGTTCTGTTTTGGTCTCCAGTTTTGATCATCCTTCTTGTTCTGGGGTACATCCCACGTCTGGTTTCTCCATTTACAATCTATATCTCTACCAGACTCGACCTTAAATGTTCTTACAGCTGAAACAGAGCAGACCTGTTCCGTGAAAGGATGCTTGAACCACCACTTATCAGCTCTAGTTAGTACCATTTCCAAGTCTGTTGGTGTTGGATCAAAAAGCCTGACAAATTCTTGACACTCCCGGGGAAGGGCTTCCATTACTTTTGCTATATGTTCTGGTGAGCCCAGCACTAGAGGCTGTTGAGGTTGTCGTAGAGTATACCAAAAAAATATCCTTTGAGCTACCTCTCTAGGACCATCTGTTGGCCTCATGGTAATATTTGCTATTTCTTTCTCTATGCTAAGTAGATATAAATTAGTTGCAGCAATTCTTCCTGCCTGATCAGACACACTGTTATTAAATCCCAAAAGTATACTAGCCAAAGGACCCATAGCGTATTCTAACAGTTCTGTCCATTCCTCTAAGTTAAGACCTCCTTTTTTAGCTCTATCTGCTCCCCTAATAAACCAATGTGTAAACGTATTAAAGTTGTTAGTTGGCATACTTCCCCACCATTTCTGGAAATTGTCTTTATCTGCCATAGACATCGGTCGAGTCTGCATAGAAAATCCTGTAGGTGTTTGCCTTGCATTAAATAATTCTGAAACAATAACTGGTGCTTGTGGTATGGTATCTACTTGTGGGACAGAATAACATAAGAACTCTTTTCTATCTTGGTTCATTTTCGGCACTGGTTCTTTATTTTGTGCCACGAACATATCCAGATCTGGATATATTTTGGCAATGTCTCTGACTCCTTTTATCCCTGCTAACTTTGTTTTATTTTTATAGTCCATTATTATGTTTTGAAGTTCTGTTATTTTTACTCCAAAAGCATCCCTCTGCTCTTCTATTTCCCTTAACTCCCTTTCTAGTTCCCCAACAATTGTAGTTGTTCTCAAAGCTGCAATTTTTAAACAATCCCTTTTGTCCATTGCTTCCTCCATTGTATTTGTTGTTTCCAAATTATGCTGCCGTAATTCTACAACTAAGTCTATTAGGCCTCCTATTGTGGCTACAACAGCTTGTGTGACCAAACTTTTTCTTTTCTTTGTTCTATACTTTTTGTTATTTACAATTTGTGTTAGAACATGCATTAATCTCTCCTCTTTTTCACTGTCTGGGTTTGCTGGCTCTGGAAGCTCATATGGACCATCATGTTTTTGAATATGTTTCCTAAAGTACTCACGCACTTCTGTGGGAAAGTATTTGGCCCCTTGAAAAGACATTCCTACTCTTTTACTCACACAAGTAAGAATCCAAATCAATTTGCAACTAAAGTAGCATGCTTCTGAGTAGCCAACAATAGTTGATGACTATTCAGTAGGCCAGGTGTAATATGTAGAAAAATAGACTAGTACCCACAATGCAAATTATACTTACCTTAGTATGGTGAAGGTAATACTTGCTAATTAACTTAAAATATAATAGCAAGGCCTGCAGGGTAGGAGATATACCTGAACTAGGATATGCAAGACACCCAAAAAGTATAAGGTATGGAAGCCTATAGTGTATTAAAATGCAAGCCTGAAATAATATATATATATATATAAGATTTAAAATGGTTTATTTATTTATTTTTCTTCAGGCCTATACTATGATAAAGGATTAGAGAAAGAAAAAGAAAGAAGAAAAAAAACATTTTTTTCCCTTTCTTTAAAAAAAAAAACAAAAACAAAAAACAAAACAAAAATAATAGAATTAACAAACTCAGGTATTTGAAACACACAACAAAACTAATTGTGGCCTAATGCCCAAGCTTGTATATTAAAATGGAGGCCCAAACTAGGATACAAAGGAATCAAATCAGCATTCAAATACAACAAGAAGCCGCATGGAGCCTACTATATGGTATTCAAATGCAGGGCTAGGCCTGTACTCTGATAGTCAAAAGCACAACAAAACTCAACTCAGATATTTGAAACCCACAAAAACAACCTGTATGATATCTTTGTTTTATGTAGCAAAATAAGCTAATACGATATAAAGGATTAAAAATAATAATTGAGGCCTATGCTGGTAGTCTATTACAATAAAATAAAAATGAAGGCCTGAAAAACTACTAGGCCTGCTAATATATTCAAAATTGAGGCCTGATGCCCAAGCTTGTATATTAAAATGGAGACCCAAACTAGGATACAAAGGAATCAAATCAGCATTCAAATACAACAAGAAGCCGCATGGAGCCTACTATATTGTATTCAAATGCAGGACTAGGCCTGTACTCTGATAGTCAAAAGCACAACAAAACTCAACTCAGATATTTGAAACCCACAAAAACAACCTGTATGATATCTTTGTTTTATGTAGCAAAATAAGCTAATACGATATAAAGGATTAAAAATAATAATTGAGGCCTATGCTGGTAGTCTATTACAATAAAATAAAAATGAAGGCCTGAAAAACTACTAGGCCTGCTAATATATTCAAAATTGAGGCCTGATGCCCAAGCTTGTATATTAAAATGGAGACCCAAACTAGGATACAAAGGAATCAAATCAGCATTCAAATACAACAAGAAGCCGCATGGAGCCTACTATATTGTATTCAAATGCAGGGCTAGGCCTGTACTCTGATAGTCAAAAGCACAACAAAACTCAACTCAGATATTTGAAACCCACAAAAACAACCTGTATGATATCTTTGTTTTATGTAGCAAAATAAGCTAATACGATATAAAGGATTAAAAATAATAATTGAGGCCTATGCTGGTAGTCTATTACAATAAAATAAAAATGAAGGCCTGAAAAACTACTAGGCCTGCTAATATATTCAAAATTGAGGCCTGATGCCCAAGCTTGTATATTAAAATGGAGGCCCAAACTAGACACCACACACAATCAGCACTTGATTTCCCATGCAGAGGATAATTAGACAAAGTACTTTTTTTTTTTTCTTCCCCCAAAAAATAAATCTGACTATCTATTAATGTGATATTACCTCATAAATAACCTTTGTAGAAGTCTAAAATTCGTGGTCGCCAAATGTGGTGTATCACCAAATTAATATATATATATATTACACAAGGTTCGTCTACATTAAAAGGTATTTATTAAAAGGCAACAACACAAATGTATCATAAACACACAGCCCAGACCCACGGAGCAACAACCCTTTTCTAAATCTATCTACCTATATAGTAATCCCCTTCCCCACACGCTTGATCTCACCCACGGTTAGGCCATCACATCCACCAAGGAAGAACAGGAAGCAACAGAACGATTTCCTGCCTGGCCCCATGTTATATACCCTTAGTTGAGATGATGTGATTTGCATCACATCCTGTCCATGCATCACTTCCTCCAGCAATTGTGGGAGGGAAGCAAAGACTCCCAGCCCTCCCACCTAGACCTGCCCAAGGAGGTCCCGAAAGGAAGATAAACCACCATGCAAGGAAGACAAGTTACCACAGCGTCTATCCGCTGACGGCTTAGGTCCAACTGCTGTTGCTGATTTAGTTTTTCTAGGCTGGCTAGTTCCTTCGTCAGTAGGTTCTCCTATTCCCTCACTTTTATTTATATGCCAAGGCTAGCCTTATAAAGCTGGCCCTTATAAATGCTTTATGCATTACCCAGAACCACCCCACACCCGTGGAGGGGCTAGAGTTAGTGGAAACAAAGTCCCTCAACTCTCTAGAAATTTGGTCCAGTAAACTATGGATTGACAGAAGCCTATCATATTGAGCCGCCATGTGTATGGCGTTTCGAAGTTGCGGGTTAGATTCAGGCCTAGTGTGACCTGACTATGATCTGACCATGGACAGGGGACTATGTCCGAATAAGTGGCTTGTTCGAGTAGAGAGGCGTCTATAACAAGAGTATCTATACGTGAGTTGGATTTGTGTGTGTGAATATTCCCTCTCTTGAGGGTGTAGTCCCCTCCAGGCATCTACTAGTCCCAGTTTCAGAAGTAGGTTTTTGATTAGCTTGAATTTGTCCCCTGCTTCTTGGACTTATCCACTTCTGGGTCTAGCTCTAGGTTAAAGTCCCCCCCTATAATAACTTTGCCTAAGTCCTGGGAGTCTAGCGTTGCCAGTAGATTTATGATATCATTTTGTGGGGCTACTGTAGGGGCGTAGAGTGACACCAGGGTGAGCTTAGTGTTCAGTAGGTGTCCCGTGATAATCACAAAGTTACCTTCTTTGTCTATTTTTTTATGGGAAACTTGAAATGGAAAGTTTTTATGAATCAGAATCGCTGTGCCTGCCCTCTTAGTTTTTTGGCTGGAGGTGTAAAAGATTGGGTAGTCTTTGTGTAAAAACGAGGGGGTCTTCCCCTGCGGAAAGTGGGTCTTCTGGAGGAAGAGGACTGCAGGCTTGTCTTTCTTATCAGTAATGAAAGCTTTCCTTTGTTTGTTAGGAGAGTTAAAACCTCTAAGATTGTGTGTATTGAACGTGTAATGTGGGTTAGCCATGTGAAAGTGCGGAGGTCTGCAGGGACCCCGTGTGAGCTGTTACCCCAGTATGTTTAGTAAAGAGCCGGTCGCCAAGGATCTGCGCAAGCCAGAACACCCCCCCCCCCCCTGGAGAGACGGGGCAGCTAAACTGGAACACCTGTGGGCGCCCCCGGAAAGGGTGAAGAGGAGAGAGAGTTTAGTCAGTACATTAGAAAAAATGACATTAACTCTAGGGGTTAGACCCCCAAACAGAAAATATATTGCTAACAATTTTACCGTAAACAACATTAACCTAACAGTTCTAAACATTAAGTCCCATATGGGACTCTAATAGGCATTGTTGAGATTACCTCAAGTTACAATTAAATTCGTAATCTAACGAAGTTGAACTTGTATTCTCCCCTAGCAGTCAACCATGACATTAGTAGATTAGCATTGGGTATTAAACTATGGAATGTTGGGGATCCTAGGCTTTATGTAAACATACAACTATACAGGTTATCTTTGGCCTAGGCCGCCCTTAATTAAACTCTAAACATTGTATTCTACCACTTATGCTAAATATGTATATTGACTGCAGCTCCAGAGAGGACAAATAGAAAAAAAGTGCAAACAAACGTCCATCAGTCCCAGTTTAAGTGAGTCTTGACGTTCTTTTGGAGGTCAGCTGTGGGATCTGAGCTCAGAGTCGGCTGAGTGTCTCTGGTCGCCCCAGGCCGGTGCGACTTCTTGGCGTTGACCAGATTCTGGCAGGTCTTGCTTTGGGCGCCGGTTCTGGAGTTAAGCCTCTCTCAGCTGGGTCCGCCAAGTGGACACGGTTTAGAATTTTGGCACAAACCTCCGGAGTGTGGGTCAAGTAGACAATCCCTTGATGTTGGAATGAGAGAAAGGGAAGCCCCATATATATGGTATCTTGCATTTGATCAGGGTTGCAAGGGCCGGCTTCATTGCTCTGCGTTTCTCTAATGTTGATGGGGATAGGTCCATGTAAATTTGGAGGGAAGCGCCATCAGGGTCTTTGATGTTGGGCAATTTTCTTGTGGCATTCAGGATCAAGTCCCTGTTTTTTTGCCTCAGGAAACGAACAATTATGTATTTTAGTAATTCCTGGTTTCTTGAGGCCCCCAGGAGTCAGCCACCTCTGGTAGGATGTTAGAGATCACCACTTTTAGGTATTGCAGCAAGTCGAGTACTGAGTTTGGGACCCCACGTACCCTGATGTTGTGTCTCCTCGATCTGTTTTCCAGGTCGTCAAGTTTGTCGTCTAGGAGAGAGACTTTCGCCACCAGGGTGTTGATTTCCGCTCTGTCTTGTTCTTGGGCTTCAAGGATTTTATCCGTGGTCTCCTCGAGGAGGTTGGTTCTCTGGCCCAGCTCAAATAGGCCCTGATCTCTTTAACCAGCTGAGTTGATTGAGCCTGCAGCATTTGCCCTATGATCTCTAGGGATTTGGCTGAGAGATTCATGTCCGGTGATGGGTTGGGGTCGTCTCCTTCTGCCTCTGGCAGGTCCCTTTGTTCAGGAGAGGGGCTTCGGGGCTGCGAGAGGGTTGCCTCCGGCTTGTGGAAGAGCTCCTGAATGCTCTTGGATGTCACACTTTTCTTTGATTTGCCCATTTTCACCAAGTCAGACCCTTGAGAATAATTTGTTTGTCAGCGCAAGCTTGTGAATGAGGTAACGTGTTAGATATAAGCCGCCTCTGGCTTAAATAATTTGAAGTGCGGAGGAGAGAGCTCGTGCCAGAAATAGGTAGCAATTGTGAGGCACCCTCTGCGTATGTGGAGTCATGCCTGTCAAGAGCCGCCCGTCTCTAAGCTCCTTGTCCGATAATGTTCATGGGGGTGGTTTCAGAAGTCAAACACTTACGTGGTTCAGGTCAGCTCTCTACCTCCAGGTTAGCAGTCTGTAAAAGTATATTCTGCTGCCTCAGGCCTTCAGGCTTGCTAGAGACTAGCAAAGTGCATGCCCAGTAGAGTATATATCAAGAAGCCACCTTTAGCTTATCTTTAGTTGGGCGAGCTGGTAGCCAGGATACGTTTTAAGTCCCCTGTTTTGTTCAAAAGTGTCTCTGTGAGGTGGATTGCGGTGCCTTCAGGCCCTCCAGTTGTTCTGATATGGACCCTCACTCCTCTGCTCAGTGCTTCTGCAATGTCAGTATGCCCAAGGTCTGAGGGCTAGCTACTATTCAGGGTGTTATTCTCCCCCTATCCGGGTTGCTCAATTTGTGCCTGATTCTCTCCACACTTGTTGCCTTCTTGCTAGGCCGCGGAGCCTCCCTGTACTGCGCCCTCCATTTTAGGGCGCTGGCACCGCCCCCTTATTCCTCTGTTCCCCTTTTTGGTGGGAAAGCTCCCCCCAGGGTGTTTAATTGGGGCCTTCTCACCTCCTGGGCCTCTGGCCTGGTTCTGGGGCTTTGGGACTGTGTTCCACCCTTCGGGCGCCTGGTCTTCCCTTCTCGGGCATCTCTGTGGCCTTGCTGGGAGAAGGGGGGGTCTCCGGCGATGCCCCAGCTCTTTTGGGGAAAGATGGTGGCCTCCCGGTCCAGGCTCAGAACTCCGGTCCTGCTGGAGCTCCTCGGGCCTCTGGCTGGGCCTTCCTCACCTCTGAGCCCGCTCTGGAGGTAGGCCTGCCCAGTGTGGGCACTATTGTGGGGTGCTGTGGGGTTCTGCATTGTGAGCCGCCCGCCGCCTGCACGGGTCCCCCACACACTCTTGCTTACCCCAGCCTCCACTTCTCCTGGCGTCGCCGCAGGTCTCCTCTCGCCGCTCTCCTCCTTCTCTGCCTCCACAGCTCCGTCCGGGCCTTCCTTCTATGCGGGGGGAGGGGGGGGGGCACGGGAGCCACAGTCACGGGAGGCAGGGTGGTATAGGCCTCGACCTCGTGGCTCTGCTTCCCGGTTCACCTCTTACCCCTCTCTCTTCAGCCAATGCCTCACTCGTCCCCCACTGGGGCACAGGTGCTTCTTTTGGGGCGAGGAGAGTTGTTTACTGTCCTGTTAGCGTATGATTTAAATCAATTTCCCAATTGTGGAATTTAAAAAAAATAGCTTTGGTTTAATTGTTCAGTCTCACCACCCCTAAAACAGGTATGTATTTTTAAACAAAATACTAAAGTAGCCAGAGCTCTATTAAGTTATGGTTTAGATAAAATACATTTTAAGTATGATTTAAAGTATTACAAAATGCATTTTCATTCAAAGGGAAAAAAAGCAATTTATAAATTGTAGATACATTTATAAATGCAGATTTACATGTAAATCAAATACTGCCATATATAGGATAAAACATTTGTGCAAACTATACATATTTTTGTTGACAAAATTAAACCAAAAGTGAAAGAATTAGCAGTCAATTATTCTCAGTACAGTATTAGTTTTGCCACATATTTAAACGGCAAATCAGTTTTGAATATATAGGAACAACAAAATAACACCAACCCAGATGGGACTCGAACCCACGATCCCTGGTTCTTTATTAACAATATTTATTACAATTGATATTGATAATTTATATTGATATTGTTGTCAATTTTTTATACAGATGAATTATCTGAACAAATAAAAGTTATAAAGACACTGAAAAGTAATCCTTTATTTACATTAGTAATACAAAGACTATTAGTAAACAGTCATTCTCTATAGGCAAATCTTTAAAAAGAGGACAGTAAGAGATGTCATAGGAAAAAAAGCTGCCGAAACCCGGGATCAAACCAGGGACCTTTAGATCTTCAGTCTAACGCTCTCCCAACTGAGCTATTTCGGCAGATGGCGTTGCACACTTCCATGTACAAAATCTTTCAAATATATATGGATCAATTAACAATAATTAACAATTAACAATAATAATAAATAGTCCAAATTAAAAAGATCAATAGAGATCTAAAAAGGTTGAACTTGATGGACTAACTCTTTATTCATTCTCCAATACTATACTATTAATAATTATTTAATCAATAATTTAATTAATAACTAATCCGCATATTGCAGATCAGAGGAGATCTTAACAGGTTGAACTTGATGGACTGAAAGTCTTTTTTCAACCTTAATTACTATGTAACTATGTAACTATGTAACTATGTTAGTATATGTTTGTACTTTTACTATTGTTCAAGTGTTCATTTTAGTTTGTTAAACTAAATATTATAACTGTTTGTCTTAGTTCTGCATTTGACTTACTGGCCCAAAACAGTGATTCAAGCTTTTCATTATCTTATACAGATAACCAAAGTTCACACATTGTACACTCTGTACATCATATTAATGTTAAGGTATGAACATGGTAGCGTGGCCGAGTGGTCTAAGGCGCTGGATTTAGGCTCCAGTCTCTCTGGAGGTGTGGGTTTGAATCCCACTGCTGCCATACTTTTATTGTTTCTTTAATTTTGTCATGCATCTTTCGTGACACTAGGTGGCATTACAATATCATGCCTATTATATTATTTTTTAGTATTGGTGATATGTATGTTTACCTTTAGAACAATATAACTATTTTAGTCAAAATAATCAGGCTCATTAAAACAATTTAGTTGTACAGCTGCATTGTTAAAATTACTAGATGTTGTTTAGAGTGAAGATAAATTGGTGAACCCCTGCAATCACAATGCCATGTATATGTCACTTGTTTCTTTATACATTCATTTGAGTTTTCCAGCACATATTGTTCTTACAGAGATTGTTCTTTTTTAATAATACAATATACAAACGAATGTAATTACACATTCATACAATATTTAATTATTTCCGCAAAACTATCTTACAAAATATAAATAATATTTGTTTTAGGTATTTTAGGTACATTGCACTTGATGCATTTAAAGAAAATATTCCAATTAATCTAGAAGCTATATAACTTTAAGGCAATATGTTCAATTACTTATGTTCATATTATAGAAAAAAGACATGATGAAACCCAGGATTGAACCAGGGACCTTTAGATCTTCAGTTTCACACTCTCCCAACTGAGCTATTTCGACAATACAGTTTACAAGGATTTTTCCTGTATATCATGAGTTATATCCCCGATCAGGTGAAGGAAGTTCATTTATTTTTATAGTAGGTTTTCATGTGTTCTTGATTTGTATTACTAAATACAAGTGCTATTGTCCAAATGACAAAAGATAAAGACCTAAGATCTAAATATTTGATAATTAACTAATAATTATGTAAATGCATATAGTCTCTGTGGCTGCTTTAGGGTTTAATTGGAGAACTAGGCATTCTGGCCAATACATTACATCACTGTAATGTATACAGGTATAACCAGCTTAACCCATCCCTTATAGCACTATACATACGTGATATTTATGTTCTAAACTAGCGACTTGCCCGTCAAAAAATGACGGCAATGTGATGTATATGTTTGTCAAGTTGTTTAGTTATTAACATATATTTTTGACACTTGTAAGTATTTTAATATGAACGTGTATTTTTGTAAAATGTTCATGTAATGGTTTTTTAAAATGTAATTAGTATCTGAAGAATTGTTAACTTTAATATACATTGAATGAATAGGAAAGCAAAAAGTAAAAAGCCTTCTTTAAACGTCGCAAATGTTAACATGAAGTTTAAAATATATGTAAGCAATAACCTTCAAAGTATATATTTTTAAACTTGAACTTTATTTTTTATGTAAGTTTAGAAGTTGACAAAACATTGGTATAATTTTGAACATTATAAACAGGAACATAGTGAATACATTTTGTAACCTAATTTTTTATTAAAAGTATTAACATTTGAATGTAAAAACAATTGACCTTTAAATTAATCAGTATTAAAATTCAGTTTCTATCACAATAATTGTTAACTTGATTATACATTGAATGTAGAGGAAGGAATACAGTAAAACTCTTCTTAAAACGTACGTAATTAAAGTAATTTATTACTGAGCACATAAACTGGCGATAAACATTAATGTAGGTAGTAATCTTAAGATAACAGACAATATTTACATTGTGACTTAAAAGGTGCTTGACCTCTTAACATCCACTTTGTAATCTGTTGAATGAAATAACTTGAAAATATATTTTTTAAACTTGTAACATTAGAAACATTAACATAGTCACTTAACATTTTAACATAATTTTTACTAACAATGCAAGGCAAGTATTTTGTGAGGCGAATCATTCATAAACATGACTTCCATTAATTATGACTGAATTAAACAACCAATTGTTATGTATTTTGCAATGCTTTTCAAAAATCTTGGCATCTTTAATTTGTATCCTTCAAAGTTATAGTACTTCATAGTAGACAATGTTTTTTGTAAAAATACGTCCATCTTCTAATAAATCACCTTGACTTTCATTGTTTTCAATGTAAACTTTATTAGCCTGTGGATTTTTGCACCGTGACAACGCAACGTACAATTGACCATGTGCAAAAACTGGTTCTTCCAAGAAAATACCCACAGATTTGAAAGTTTGACCTTGTGATTTATTAATGGTCATGGCAAATGCCATAATAATAGGAAATTGTCTTCTTTGAAGTATAAAAGGGAGACTACTTTCACTTGGTGCTAAATCTATTCTTGGTATGAAAACTCTCTCTCCTTTATGGGTCCCAGTTAAAATTTCAGCATTTATAAAATGGTCCTTTAATTGTTGAACAATTAATCTTGTGCCATTGCATAGGCCTTTTTTGGGGTTCATATTTCGCAGTAACATGATAATTGCACCTTTCTTTAGCTGCAAAATATGTGGTGGCATTCCAGAAGGAGTTAAAGAGTTTATGAATTCAGTCGAAAAATTAGCCTGACTTTCATTGTCATCAGCAAGTACAGAATCAGCACTGTGATAATTTCTTTGTGGTGCATTAATTTTTTTTAAGATTTCATTATTGAGGATTAATGCATCTTTATTTTTACACGTCAGTATGACTTGGTTGGCAAGCTCGGAATATTCTTCGTTATTTATGCTCCCTTCAAATATAGCCGATATAATATCTTGTTGACAAATCATATGAGGTGGGATCTCTACAGTGTCGTCAGGTAAATGTAGTATTTTTTCTGTTCTGCCTTCTCCAATTTTAATAAGCCAATCATTGAAATCAGTTTGGCCTTCTGATCTCATATTTTGTTGCAGTTGAAGATGGGTAAAATGTTTCCATACTGTACTTGACTTTATACATGTTTCGATAATGTCAGTTCGATTTCCATGTACAACGACAGGTAATGTTTGTCTAAAATCGCCACCCAACAACATTACCTTTCCACCAAATGGAAAAATATTCTCCATGACTTCACGAAGCAAACGGTCAATACATTGGAGGGCATAGCATGACATCATTGTGGCCTCATCTATTATAATTAATTTACATTTCTTCAATTTCTTTGCTTGTAAGGATGTCATGCGAATATCTGACACAGAATTTTCTAAAATAGGCACTGGCAGTTTAAATCCACTATGAACAGTTCTTCCACCTTCTAATAAAAGTGCAGCAATTCCAGTAGTGGCAAACGCCATTGCTATTTTTCCTTGTGCTCGTACTGAACTCATTAATAAATTGTACAAATATGTTTTTCCTGATCCGCCAGGTCCATCAAGATAGAAATAACGCTCTGTCACCATGTCATCATCTATAGCATTTTTAATGGCATGAAATGCTTGCAATTGTAGTGTATTTAAAGTTGCAAGTCTTTCTTCTGTTCTTTCTGCTTGTAGTTGAATGTCATATTCTTCAAAGTTAATGTCATCTATAAGACCTGGATCAGGCAAATTAAAACTTGCACAACTTAATCCATGAGTTAAAAAGACTTCTTGGATTTCCATTAACGCTTTTAAGTGTGCAATGGGTTCATTGTATCGTCGCATAAAGTATTCAGCCATATTACTTTTAAAAGTCTCCCACAAAGCTAATGCATTTGGAGCATTTGAGAAGATACAAATAAAAGCAAATTGTTCTCTCATCTGTCGTGGCATTTGACATTGTGCTGCTTCTTCTAAACATCTTTCCCACTCTGTATCATCAGCGAGTAAGTTTCTATGTCTTGCAGCTAAATGGAAGGATTCATATACAATGTCATTAACAGTTCTTAAGTGTTCAAAACTTTGTGCTCCAGGAACATTTAATAGTAATATCCGTAAGCAAAAACGTTCAACATCTCTTGGACTGACTGTGTAAATTCTTGGAATAATTTTATTGCCTCTGGTTTTTCTTGGTCTCCATAATCCATTCACAAAAACATAGTGATATGGAATTTCAATATATAAGTATTGTGTTGCTTCAGCATCAGTGGAATTTAATGCAAACCATGCAGTTAGTGTAGTGTGACGATCTTCACTTTGGGCCAATGCATTCATTTCATTTCCAGCATGGAAATAGACTAAATGTCGTTGTGGCAAATGTACTGCTAACCTATATACTGCATGTGATCTATCATGCATTTCAAATTTTAAAAGCCGCCACATAGCTTCTGGCGCACTGACATAGCGAGCATCTACATGAGATGCAAGTTCATCATGTACTAACTCACTACTTTCAGGGTTGTCTGCACTTTTGACGACTACAGTAGCTGCATCGTAACCTTTGTAAATATATTTGTAGACATATTTAATGGATTTGATGGAAGTGCAGGCTTCTACGTTGATGTGGGCGTTGTACTTCATGAGTAAATGTGGATTGTAGGGTACAACATATCTATTGTCCACTTTTTTTCCACGAATAATGGCACTATCTCCTTCTCTTCTTTTATAAAGTGGATATCCATCACAATTGGCATAGGTTTTGTCTCTATAATCTTTTGGAAATTCTTTGGAACATTTATTATTTTCCATACATGGTGATTGTGGATAAAGGTCACCACAGGGTCCATGAATCATGCGATGAGTAACAATCTCATATAGTCTACCATATAGTTCTGGATCTGGTAGTTCAGCAACAATGACTGCATCCACTTTGTCTGAAGTATCTAATTTATCTTTTTCTTGAAGTATTATTAGAAGATGTGCATGTGGAAGGCCTCTTTTTTGAAATTCAATGGTATATACATAAGCAAGACATTTGCCAAATAACTGATTTATAGTGAAGTCACGTATTAATTAATTTAATTTAATCTTAAAAACTCTGGCTACTAAATCTGGTCGATCAGAAGCACTTTGTCCAAGAAGTAGATTTTGTGTGATTTCTGGCCATTGTGGATTACATGTAAATGTCACAAATAAATCGGGTTTGCCAAATTTAGTGACAATAGCCATAGCATCATTGTATCTTTCTCTCATATTCCGAGGAGATCCTTGAAAGGAAGATGGTAAAATGATGGCTTTGCCAGCTGTCATGTCTCTGCTTGTAGCCACGTCAGCAACATAGTCCATTAATCCAGAATATTGTTCTACACGGAGTTTATCTTGTTGATATTTGATAAAGTTTAAATTATTTGCCTCAACTTGCAAATATGAATCAATAATCCATTGTTGTGTTAGTTTCCCACCACATAAAATTGGATTAAATACACTGCGAATGGCAATTTGAGCAACTTTAAATTCAAGCATAGAAACATTATTTCGGATTCTGGCTTTAGCATTTGGGTAACTGGGAAGAGTTAATTTTGGTTGCCAACCTGCTTCTCCGTGTGGGAAAAAGATGGGATATGTCATTTGGACTTAAGATACTCATATTAATAAACGGTTGGTCCTCATTTCTAGGATATATTCGAATGTCTCTTTGAAATGGTGGTTCTCCTTCATCATTCTGAAACACCATTGCAACCTCATTTGATGTTGGCAAGTTATAACGACGTTTATCAGTATGTCTGTCTCTTTTAAGCACCATATTAACCTTCGGCATTGGTAATTGATGTGTTTGTGCATGAAGTAGTTGTTCATTTTCTACTTCTGCCAATTTTTTATAAGCTTTACTGTAGGGATTGTTGTCCATAATGTTATTTAGCTCTATGAAAACACTGGGTAAGCATTTTTTTTTTCTTCCATCTGCATACGTTGGTCAACAGCTTCCATTGTATCTAGGACATATAGTTGAGCGAATTTTCTTTTATTTCCTTCCTCTGGATGTAAATGGGAAGTGCGATGATAAATTTGTCCTTGGACTTTAAAACAGTAAGGACCATGTCCTGGTACATTAGCAGCTAATGTTGCCCCCATGGATGCAAAGGATATGGCACTATTGTAGGATCTTATGTTTGTCTTAAAATTTTTGTAGTTTGGAAAAGTAGGTTCAGTCATAATATTTTGTAAATAAATTGGAAATTCTTTCCTTTCTGGAAGTTTGAACTTGCCTTTTTGACAACAACTAATAAATTGTCCATCTCTGGGTCTCTCTTGTTTAAAATAATAAGCCTCACAAAACTGACATTGAGTAGTCATGTCCCCACAACTATGAACCTCTACTGCTAAAGACTTGAGTAGAGGACAATTTGCAAAGCATATAGGATTTTGACTTTCATCTTCATCAGGTGAAATGTCATATAATGTTTCAACAACAGGTTCTAAATGTTTTGTTTTTTTCGTTGCTTTTCTTGGTATATGTTGTATTGTTTGAGGTAAAATGTCATGTAATGTTTCATGAAACGGTTCTAAATGCTTTGTTTTCTTTGTTGCTTTTTTTGGTATCTCTTGTATTTTTTCTGGTAAAATGTCATCTGATGTTTGAGCAACAGGTTGTAAATGCTTTATTTTCTTTGTTGCTTTTTTTGACATATCTTTAATTTCTGCAAGTGACAGTCTTTTGCTTGCAATTCTTTTGCGTTCTTTTTCTCGTCGAATTTCCTTCTTCTCCGGTGTCTGCTGGCTGTCTGCTCTCTGTCGTCGTTCTCTATCTTGGCGTCTTTTCTTTTCTTGTTTACTCTCGTTATCAGACATGTTAATCTGTAAAAATAAAATAATGTACCATTAGTTTATTTTGAGATGTTAAGTTGTTTTTCATGACAAATAGTTATCAATAGTGTGTTAACATTTAATACTTAATTAATTTCAATGCAGTCAATTGAATAAAAGTCTAAATAAGGCCATCAGATAATTATTTAAAGAAGTTTTTATTTATTAAACATGTATCCAAAAGCAAGTGTTTCAGTAACTAAAAAGGTATTTTCAAAAAGATGTTATGTCCTTATTTACAGCACTATTCAATTTGTCAAATGGCAATTAAATTAGGGTTTAGGACTGGAATGTTACAATGACAAATTGTATAGATTCTGTGTTTTTAGACTTTTTTGGACTATGCCAATTTATTTTTTAAGTTTACATTGAAGTTTGTATTTACTGTTAAAGATTATTGGCCCTAAAAGACAAATAAGAGATAGATGATAGATATTACTTTTTATACTGTACCTTGGTTGAAGTTTGATTTCAAGCAAAATTCTTTGTTGGTCCTGTGTTGAAAGCCTTCGTCCGATGGTCTGGTCCTGTGTTGAAAGTCCTCGTCCGATGGTGTAGTCCTCTGTTGAAAGTCCTCGTCCTCTGGTGTGGTCCTCAGTTCCAACTCCTGTTCCGATGTTCTTGACGCAGTATCTGTTATAAAATAAAAATGAAAATGTTATGTTATTTGAATGTCTTTGTATTAATGAAAAAATGCCATAATTTCTGTGTTTTTCTACAATCCTTTTTGGTGCGCTGCAATTTTGGTATGCTTCTGTAGGCTTTTTTCTAAGGCTTATAGGTGCTTAAACATTAAAGAAGAATATTAATTAATTTTTCTCTTTTTTTACTTGTTATACTGTACCTTGGTTGAAGTTTGATTTGAAGCAGAATCTTTGTTGGTCCTGTGTTGAAAGCCTTCGTCAGATGGTCTGGTCCTGTGTTGAAAGTCCTCGTCCAATCGTCTGGTCCTCTGTTGAAAGTCCTCGTCCGATGGTGTAGTCCTCTGTTGAAAGTCCTCGTCCAATGGTCTGGTCCTCTGTTGAAAGTCCTCGTCCAATGGTCTGGTCCTCAGTTGAAACTCCTGGTCCGATGTTCTTGACGCAGTATCTGTTATAAAATAAAAATGAAAATGTAATTTTATTTGAATGTATTTGTATGAAGTACAAAATGACATTATTTCGGTGTTTTTCTACAATCCCATTTGGTGCCCACCACTTTTGGTATTCTTATTTAGGCCTTTTTCTAAGGCTTATAGATTGTTAAACATAAAATAAGAATATAAATGTAGTTTGGTATGTGTTTGTGTGAGTTTTCGTACAATCCTGTTTGGAATTGCCTCCCCCAGAGTGTTCGCCCGGGGGGCCAGAGCCCTGAACCGTTCTTCCTGAAACCGAGAAAGGGCGTCAGCAATGCCATACTCTAAATCCAGTACCAGACTCGCCTGAAACCATATGTTCAGGCGAAGGCAGCACAGCACTAAGTGCCGAAGTAACCTTACCACCGGTAAGGAAGATGCCATGAGGTTATTTACTGCTTGTGCAACTTCCTTACTCTCCGTGTGGAATAACACACGCCGATCCCTACACTGTGAACCCCATACATGAACCTCCACGACTATGGGGAATAGCTCGAGCAATGTCAGGTTCTTCATAGGACCTGCCATCTCCCATTCGTCAGGCCATGCTGCGGCGCACCATTTTCCTTGAAAATATGCGCCGCAACCAACTGCTCCCGACCCCCTGGTAAAGAGTTTCAAGTCGGCGCTAGTAGCGCTCCATTTTTGAATAATTCCAGACCCATTGAACTCAGAGTGACATTCTCCTACAGAATATCCTTCCCATAGGGATAATCCTACAGGCAAAGTTCCACTTTCCCATAATGGATTGTAATTGTCGCAGTGTCACCCTGCGCGCACCTTCTAGCGCGCTGAGTTCCGCTCTCATGTCTGCCACCTTTTCCCGGGGAAAACTGCATTCCATTGTCTTGGAATCTATCTGAATCCCCAGGAAGGTCAACTTCGTTGTGGGGTCCTCGTTTTTTTTGTGGGCCAGTGGTACCCCAAAATCCAGAGAGATTTTGGTGAACACTTCCAAGATGAAACAGCAGGTATCTTGCCCTGCTGGACCGACGAACAGGAAGTCGTCGAGATAGTGTGTAATGCTCTTGTACCCAGCTTCCGCGCGTGCAACCCATTGCATGAATGAACTGAACGCATTCGAAGTAGGCACAAGATATTGAACACCCCATAGGTAAACATAGGTCGATGAAATAGCTGTCATCGACGTAGCAACCCAGGAGCCGGTGGCTAGACGGGTGAAACGGCAACAATCTGAAAGCCGCTTCAATGTCCACTTTTGCCATGAGCGACCCTGCACCGGCAAACCTGACCATTCCCGGTCAATGGACTCATTAGATACGGCTGATTGATCCTTTGCGATCCCGTCGTTAACAGACCCACCTTTTGGGTAGGAGAGATGTTGGATTAACCTAAATTTTTTTTTTCTTTCTTGGGAACAATGACTAGAGGGGAAACGATAAGCCCCTGGATGAGGGGGGGAAGGGAATGGCCCTGACATCCACCCCAGCGGTACCTCGTTGTGCACCTTAGCTTCTGCTACCCCCGGGAATTCCCTTACCGACAAGTTCGGTGCTGTGGCCCCCCGCAGATCTGTTGTGCATGGGATCCTAAAGCCTTCCTGGAAACCCGCTTCCAGGAGGCGAGCTGCGGCGCTGTTGCCCGCCATTCTACCTTAGCGTTGCCCTTGGCAGAGGGCTCTCCTCTGCCCCCTGCCTTTGGCCTGGTGCATCTGGCAAGGAGGTGTTCGCCGCCGCAGCTTGAGCACGCATGCTTGAACGTGCAGTTAGGGGCCCATTTACATACCCCTTCGTTGTAGGCAAAACATGTCTTGAGACCTGTAGCCGGGGTGGCGGTGGGGCTCCTGACCCCACCCGCTCCCTGCCGTGGCCGCGTCCCTGCAAAGCACCAGAAGCGCTGTTATTATGGGAGATAGAGGGGACCACATGGTCGGCATTTTGGGGATCTGTAGGAGCTTTTCTAGGGCTCCTGGCTTTTTTATTACCCCTTGCGCCCCATTTTTGGGGTGGTAAAGGGGTGTTCTTTGTCATTTGTCGCGGCCGGGGCCATGACTGGTGGTGGCCGGAGTTCTAGGCCCTCACCCTCACCGCCCGTGGGTCCAGCTCTCTCTTGTCTGAGGGGAAAGGGGTCCTGGCTGCCCTGCCCCGTGTTACCCCTGTCCCCCGTGGCCTGGTCATCCACTGGACAGTGGTCTAATGGCTCTGCACTATAGGAGTAGGCGGCTGGCTCAGTGGCACCCCCAATATTGTCTAGGCCTCCAGCTACTACATGCTGAGCCTGTCCAATGTATGGGAGGCCTCCTACAGAAGGCATGGGCGGGCCCAGCCTGTCCTGCACCCATCTGACCCCTTGGCTTAAGGCCCGGGTCCTAACATCAGCCAGCAAGGCCTCTAGTTCAAAAGCATCCATACCCCAGACACCACAGGCCCCCCCAAAACAAACAAAAACAGACCGCGAGGACAGTGGAAAACACAGAAAAGACACACACCAGACGCAGACAGACACTTTCACTCTGCCCCTTATGTGCTGGATGCAGGAGCCCTCAGACCTCCATCCATTTTCCACGGAGACCGCGCTGAACTGACTCCCGGCGCGCGAATGCAGCGGAAGTCCCGCCCCCACCGCTTCTGATTGGCTGACGCAGCCTTACAGGCTCCGCTGGGTCACGCGACGCTGCTGGCTGACCCAGGGAGCCTGTGCAGCCTCTGCGTCATACAGGAGAAGTTTTGCAAGGAGGAATGGGCAAAAATCCCAGTGGTAATATGTGGCAAGCTCATAGAGACTTATCCAAAGTGACATGGAGCTGTCATGGCTGTCCTATTTGTTGCTTCACAATAAAAAAAAGCATCTTCAAAGTTGTGGGCACGTTCTGTAAATTAAATGATGCAAATCCTCAAACAATCCATGTTAATTCCAGGTTGTGAGGCAACAAAATACAAAAAATTTCCGTGGGGGGGGGGGGGGTGAATACTTTTGCAAGGCACTGTATCTCTCCTTATCACTCAGGAGCCCAGGTTATACACGTTAGTCAGCCCCAAGACTCTGAGTTCTCTACATTTTTATAAGAGATTTTATTCCATCCCAGCACACTAGTTACATTGTTTCGTAGCATTTTTGGCCTCTCTGTGAGAAAATACCTGGCCCAAGCTGAAAAATGTTATCAACATATTTTTGATTGTCCTGTCTGTGTTATACAATTCTTTATAAAAGTATTTTTCTTAGTGCTAAATGATAAAAGTCACACAAAATCAGTCAAGCATAATTTTATCTAATTCTGCCACTGATAAAAAGATTAGTGTGATGTAAGGAGGAAAGCAGGATTTGTTTGTATTATGCCTTCTCACAATTTTTCATTTTTGATAGCTGTTACTATAAAAGTTGTTTAGCACACTGATATTTTATTCTCACCTTTCTGGAGAATTACATTTGACTTTTAACCATTAAATAAAAAAAAAAGTGATTGAATTCTCATGGAATTGTTTGAAATCTTGGGTACTTTTTAAACATTACAAACCAACTACATTGCACCAGCCATTGTTTAACCTATTTATAGAAAGACTACTGTATATGAATTGAGGCATACCTGGCATAAGCAAAAGTTCATCCTGCGTATAAATTAGGCCAAGCTTCTTTTTTGGCAGAAATAATTGGCAGCCTAGATGGGCCTATTTTAATTTTAAAATTGATTGCAAGAAAGAAACAATGTTCAAACAAACAAATATGTATATGTAAACATGCTAATTGATATCTCGATGCCGTAGTTTTTAGAATATATGCTACTTTTATAACATGTTTTGCCTTAAAGTTATATGGGAGTTTGTGGGATATCAGGTCTGATTGTTATGTGTCATATCAAATCATTTTATTGAGGAATTGTGTATATTTGTAATTCAAAGTACATCTGAATTTTCTTTTGTGAGCTACACCCCCAATGCACCTATGTAGGCAGAGGTGCAGGTGGTGCAGTGCACCAGGGCCCTTCACCATGGGTGCCCAGAGCTGAGAATTTTGTTTTTTTGCATTTTATTTTCTGTAGAACCTTCTACTGAAGCTCTAAGAGGTGGCAATGTGGGGCAACATGAGGATGGATCCTGAGGGGGTGGGTGCTCTGTGGAGGTGGATGTTAGGAGGGACTGGGTGGTATGTGAAGTTGGCTGCTGAGAGTGACTGGTATGTAGAGATAGTATATATGTATATGTGTGCTTCAAGCAGGCAGGAGGTATGGGAAAGGGTCTCAGAGAGGGATGCTGTTGTGGGAAAAAGTCTTAGGAAGGGGGATGGTGTGGGAAGGGGTCTTGAGGAGGGGATCTAAGTAAATTGGTACATGGGGGGCCCAGCACAAAAACATTTTACAAACCACCCTGTTTTTGCAGCAGTGCTATCCATGCTCTTGCTCCGCCACTGGTCCTAGATAATGAGCAATGAGGAGCTATGTCCTAGCGAATCAGCTATCTCTCTTATGGCTGTCTACCAAGCAGCTGTGTCTCAGCTAATGAGAGGGAAACAGATAAATTGTTGCAACTGCTTCTCATTGGCCACAACTAATTATTATAATTTTATTCTCCTTTATTTTTAACGTGCCAACATATTCCGTAGCGCCGTACAGGGGTTAAGTACATAGCAAAATACAATAGTACACACATAACAAATGAGTGAAGGGCTCTAGTATGCAGTATGCTATATTCATCTAGTGGTCAGATAATATAACCTGCAGATGGGAATATCAGTTGATTGTTTATAAAGCTACACCAATTGGAGATGAGTGTCTGTGCTTCAGGAGAATATCTCAAGAATATGGTTTTATAGCAGAGGTATCTTCCATAAAGGGGGTGGTTACTTGCATCAGGAGAATATCAGCAGAATATGGTTGTATGGTAAAGGTATCTGAGAAAAGTAGAAAGATAATTTAGCTGGGATTTCAGAGACTTTTCTTTCCAAAATTAAATGGCTGAAAAACTGATACCTATCACACCAAGAAACACCCATTTACTGAAAATATTGAGTAGCACATTAAGTAAATTTTCAAGTAATACATGCTTGCATAGATTTTGCAAGATGATAGCTACATGCCTATGAAGCATGGTGATATAAATGCTTTGCTTTGCATTCATAAAAATATATGCAAGATAAATGCAGTATGTGCTAGTTAGTTGGGTGTAACCTGTCAGGTGAATCACTGATCTGCTTTACATCGTGCAATTTTATTGTTCTTCCTGTTTACACAATGCTTCTCTTTGAATGGTACCAAGGTTGTGCCAATACTGTAAATAGTAAAAGTAATTTACACCCAGCATTTAGCTCAGATGTTAGCACAGGGACCTGCAATATTTTATGTATATAAAAAAAAACTAATTATGTCAAATGTCTTGGCAAGAGATTGACCTCAACATTCACGGGGGGAGTTACGTTCGCAGTATACCCGCGAAGATGGTAAAACCGTGAATAACTGAAACAAGGCATAAATTATGTAGAATAGTTATTTTAATAATAAATAGAGACGTGACCAGGGAGAAAAATAGAATTACAGTATAACCATTATGTGGTGCTCTAATGATATATTGGGAAAGTGAACTAATCACATATAATAGTTGTCAAACTGCGAATCGTTGTCACGCTTGCGAGCCTCTCATAGAGAGGCGAGTCATTGAAGCACAGAAGTCTTCCGAGCTCAAAGCACTTAGCCGATGAGCAGCAAAGGCCTTCATCGGCTGCGAGCCTCGCATATTCGGAGCAATACGGTAATTATTATTAAAAAAATATATATATAAAAAATACGCTAAATAGCATATTTTACACTGCCATTACTTTATGAATACATTAATGCTTCCCACATCCTAAAACATTTGTTCATTCCCAATTAATTATTAACATACATTAATTTAATAAGTATTAATTAGTCATGGAAAATAAAAATATATACTTTACACTGCACTAAAATGTTTTTACTTTTTACACTGTAGTTATATATATATGGATTACTGCTCATTGGTTGCCAGCGATAGCACTCTCAAAGCAGCTACATATTTAATTCACTTTATTATGCTCTGAGACCTGAAAACATTTTCTAATTTACACTGCACTAAAAAAATTGTATATTTAGCACTGTACTTATATATCTGTCTTTGCGATGAGCGTTTAAGATGATCGTTGCAAAGCACAAAACTTGAAGGACACAAGGGGAAAAGCTTGCAATGAGAGCCGAAGGTGCTCAGAGGAGCAAAAGCTTTTGATTGTGTGGCAATCAGCAATGCCATGGCTTCAAATTTTATTGCCTCGTCATTTTTCACCAGGCAAGTCGCTAGTAAATGTAATAATCCTAAAATATGAGTTTTATTCACCTAATTCTAGAAATTGGTACAGTACTGTATACTGTATAGCACTGTTAATGGTGCAAAAAAGTAAAATGTAATTAAAATCAGAACATGTCCGCCTCTAAATTATAAATGCAAATGTAAATAAACAAAGTGACCTAAAACCAATAAAATAGTCACATGGAATATGGTAAATCAGAGCACCGTCTTTTATATACACCTTTACTGTATATTGGAGAGCAGTCCATGTTCTGATTACAATGACATTTATAATTTTTGCTCTGTATACAGTACTGTACAGTATTCACAGACTGTACTGTATAACAATTTCTAGAATTCGGTGAATAACCGTTATATTTTAGGATTATTTTATTAGATTTGTTTTTCACTTTCACTTCAATCATGAGCGCAGCATATAATGGTTACAGTAATTATCTTTCTCTATCTGTCAATATGAAACTTGCAACATAGTTTGTTGCCTACGAACAGAACAGCAAAACATGTTTATTGTTCATTACTGTATCTAGCTACAGTACTCTACTGTACAGTATTTAGTCCAGCATTGGAAGATCATCAGGGTCTGCATCCAGGTCTTGTAGGGTTACAGTGGGCATAGAAGAGCCAGGTGCCCCAGGTGCGGCAGAGGTAGAAGGAGTGGAAGTGGAAGCAGGCCTTGGTCTTTTCTTCTTGAAATACATTGGTATCTCAGTTTGCCTCTTTCACTTCTTCATCTCATTAAAAAGGTTGGTATATGTTCACACAGCCTCATCTACCAATTCTTTTACATGCAAGGAGCGTACCAAGCATGGGTTGATGCCTTGGAAATAATCCATTGCAGATTTGACTATACTTAGCCCTTCTGCTATGTTGGTCAAGGTAAACTTGTCCTGTACCTCTTCTGCATCTGGTATTGTCTCAGCCTCAGGAACAGGCAGCTCCATTAGGTTATCCTATTAATGCAGTGGAACTGCTGTCAATCCTTTCTTCAATTTCTTGGATTTCCATATCGTGGAATCCGTCCCCATCCACCTTCCTTGCCAACTCCACAGTATCTCTCAAGATCTCTTGGATTGGCTCATTAGACATAGAAGTGTGCTGGTGTACACATTGTGGGCAAAGGTTCTTCCAACATGAGTTTCAGCTTTAACAGCTTTTACGGCTCTCTCAAAGACACTAATGGCATTGGCTATAGCGTAATCCTTCCAGATTTTTATAAAATTTTCTACAGCAGGATCTTGTTTGGTCGTCTGCACGATCCTCTCCATTGAGTACCGTGTGTAGTAGGCCTTAAATGCTCGTATCACCCCCTGATCAAGTGGCTGAATTATGGATGTTGTATTGGGGGCATGTAGAGGACCTCCCACTATCAGTTTTGAACTCTGGTGCTCTGGGACATTATCCAATAAGAACAACACTTTAAAAGCCATTTGTTTACTGGCAAGGCATTTTTTGACCTCCACAACAAAAACACTTTTTAAACCAATCAAGGAAAAGTGTTCTTGTGGTCCAAGCTTTTTTGTTGCTTATCCAAAAAACTGGGAGCTGGGACTTATCTTTTCCCTTCAATGCTTGTGGATTAGCATACTTAAAAAGGATGGTATGCTTTATTATAAATTCAGATGCATTTGCACAGAGCAAAATGGTAAGCTGCCTTAAAGCCTGGTGCTCGGCTTTCCTCTTTACTGATAAACGTATGTTGAGGCATTTTTTTTCCAAAAGAGTGCTGTATCATCAGTGTTGAACACCTGCTTAGGTGCATAACCCTTTTCTTCAATACTTGGTCGGCAGAGACTTTTTCTCTTGTAATCTTTACATTATGTAGGCCGAATCATTTTCTAAAATGATGAAACCAGCCTCTTCTAGCATGAAACTCTGTAGAGCTTGACACTTCACTGTCACCACATCTTTCTTTTTTAGAAGTGTATAAACACATGGCCTTTTTTTTTTAGGTTGGAATCTACTGGAATACCTTTTTTATAGCAGTCCTGCACCCACAAAAAAACTGCACTTTCTGCGCGGGATACATGCGGATCTCGTACTTGATGCAAAGTTTGCACCCAAACTGGTGTAGCAACTCCTGCAGCAGACGGAATCGGCGAATGTCAAAGCCGAGGAATGTCGAGGGTCTACTGTATATCAAAACATAATTCAATATTACATCAAAAAGCAAACAAATGTTCTAATATATGTAAAAGTTAAAGGGTTGCTATAATAGTCCAACTTTTGTAACTAATCACTGCATAGATTGACTTTGTACTATTACATGCCCTTTGCAATCTCCTTTCCAAGCACACACACTGGATCACACAGTGAGCACATCATACATAATGAACACACACACACACACTGTTCATGGACAAAGCACACAAGTGAACACACATATTGGACAAAAAGTAGACTGACTCATCACACACATATTGGATAAAAATGGACTTGGCACATATTGAACACATACAGTGGATTGGAGTGAACATACACACATACAGGGCGGGAGGTACTGAGCAAGGCGGATTTGGACTCAACACACACTGGACATACTGCAAAATGGGATGGATTGAGTACACTGTAGATTGGTTTGAACATACACTGGACTTCTATATGTTCTTTTCTACATAGGAAGACCAGCCAACCTCTAATGGTACTTACTTAAAAGACTTCCCCCCGAAAGCTTGGACAACTTGTCACGATAGATTAAATGTTCTGGGTAGACATTTATGAATACTTGAGTCTGTAGCCCTTTATCAGGGGCACCTCTAGACACGGCCCTTAGAGTCCAGACCAGGGAACTAAGAGAGTGTGCTACTGAGACCTGAACATCCACCAGTGGATCATGTTATACTGAGCACTAGGCTGGTAATCAGGGAAACCATTACATAAACCTGCTTTTAGACCTGCAGCCTACTTAAGGTAAGCAGAGTGCACAGGCTCTGATCAGTTGTTCTGCTATATGCAGTTACTTGTGTGTGAGACCTGGTTTGGTTGATGTGCTTTCTCATGCTCTTGACCATATTGGCTTGTTCACTTCACTATATTCTCACCTCCTGGATTATATCTACTTCTCCTCAGCAATCCCTGCTGCTACTGGTCTCCAGTCCGCATTATTACACCCAAGAACTGAAAATGGATGTCAACATAGTTGTACATGTACATTATCTCAGCTCTAATGCTTCAGTTAATCGGGAGGGATGTCATTTCTGTTTATGTAAATCAGTGTTTCTTAATCCTGTAGTTTGGATACACTTCGGACAGTTCCTGATGACATAAAAATGCAGGCTAATTAGTTTCTTTGTTATTATGATTGAGTCACCTGGGCTCATACAATTACATTCTTAAATCATTGTCTGTTAATGTAGTTGAGATGTGACATAATTATCTAATGTACATCTCAAATTAGAGCTTTAATGGAATTTCCACCAGGAAAAAAATGCCACCATTAATCTGTGTCTATCAGGTATTATACCCTTGCAGCTAAACTGGTAAAGCCTGTGCTAATTCATTATATCATATTTAACCCTTTCACTGGCAGACAATCCAGTAATGCTTTTAGTTAAGTTAGTTGAGTTCACATTTTTTTTTCCTGATTTGAATATAACTTTGCATTTTACCTTGACCAGTTTTTAATATTTCATTGAAAAAACATAAAAATACTACATCATTAATTTCAAATAATAAATAATTACTATCACAATAGTCCAGAAACCGAATTAACTTTGTCTCTTTGTGTTGAAGATGTGTTTCAAGCAATATTTAGTTAATCACTAAATAACTTTGGCCTATATGTATAGTACTAGCGACTTGCCCATCAAAAATGACGGGGCAATAACATTTGAAGCCATGGGAATGCTGTTTGATACACAATGAAAACCTTTTTGTACTCTAAGGACTTTCGGCGGTCATTGCTTTTGTGCTGCGAGTTTAATTGCCTTAACAGCTCGCCTCGCTTTGTGAGGCTCACAGGCGATCAGCGCCTGTGGCGCTCATCATCAAACTCGTACGCAACACGCAACGTGTGACAACGTCTCGCAGTTTGACAACTATTGTATGTGATTCTCAAATATTTAAATACTTAAGCCAACAATCTATTCGTTTTTTTTTTGTTTTTATTATCATACTCTCTAGTCCAACTGTGTTTTCTTCAATTGTATTGTCTAGTGGACAATAAAAGGTGTACATTATTTTATAGTTACCCTTGAATGAATGAATATACACCACAAATACTATACCACTTCCATATACCTTCTATACTCCACTCCATCTGATTTTTACTAGTTTTAAAACAAATGCAATATATCCATTTGGTTTTCTTTAGTTAATAATTGTATATATTAAACAGATCTAGAAAGAATAATATGCACTTGACCTTCTTACGTCCTATAAATATCCCACTCATCTATCCACATATAGTATGATAAAAAATATTCACCTTACTGATGCAGTTATTTATCAGCAAATTAGTTATTATAAATTGTTTAATAATATACTTTTATTTTCTGTTTAAAGATTTTTCTAATTTTGTTAATCATTGCTATCTTTTTGTTTCATTTTTGAGCATCATAAATCACCTGAACTATTGTAGCTTTTCATATTGTCAGAAATGTTTTAAATACATCAATATAATGTTTAGTTTCCAAAATATGAATAATATCGTGTATCTAATAATAATTTATCCTGCAATTCTTGTTATTGGGGGGAAACTTACTAAGCATTTCAAGTGAATCTCTCATGTATTCCTTGATTTACTGTGCACTATGAGGAAAAACAAACCACAGCCCCTCATCTCATGTGAGAAGATACTTAGTGACTTCTTTCTCATTGTCACTTTTATCAAGGGATAATACATTACCATTCTCAGAGAGACACATATTTTCACAATAAGGAAAGAGTAAACCAGAAATTGCCCAGTAAAAATCTAGAATTACTTCAAATGGGAGATAAGTTCTGTTTTCCCATGGTATCACTAATATAGTTCGTGAAGTGTGCGTAATGCTCCAGGGGAGCTCATGGGCACTTCACAAACTACTTGTACGGATTTCTGTACATGCCGCAGGGGATAAGGGATAGCGAGTGGGAAAGAGACCGAGTGGGAAAGGGGGGAAGAGACACAGGGGAGGGAGGATGGGGAAAAGAGACATATGAGGAAAGGGGGAAAGAGACAGAGGGGGAAACTGACACAGGGGAGTGAGGAGGGGGGGAAGAGACAGGGGGGAGACACAGGGGAGGGAGAGGAGGGAAAAGAGACACAGGGAAGGGAGACAGGGGAAGAGACAAAGAGGGGGGAGATACACAGGGGAGGGACAGAGGGGAAAGAGTCACAGGGGAGAGGGAGGAAAGAGACACAGGGGAGGGAGAGGGCGTGTAAGAGACACAGGGGAAAAGGGGGAAGAGACACATGTAATATTATACCGTCATTTATGACGAGTAAATGACTAGTCACATATATAGTTATCGTACAGCTCGCAAAGTTACGGCACTGCGCATGCAGAGAGGGCGCTCATTGCGAGGCACGCAATGGGTGCAGAAGGGAGAGGGGGAGAGGCCTGCAAAGTGCGCAGGAGGGGTGAGAGGCCTGCAAAGTTGTGGGTATGCGCATGGCGCATGCCGAGGACCACAAATGTGCACAGAAGGAAGGGGGGGGGGGGAGACCCGGAACAGACGCAGAAGAGAAAATGGGGAAAGAGACACAGGGGAGGGAGAGGGGGAAGACACAGGGGAGGGAGAGGGGAAAGAGCGTGGGCAAAGAGACACAGGAGAGAGAGGGGAAAAGAGACACAGGAGAGGGGTGCAAAGAGACACAGGGGAGGGGGTGGAAGAAACACAGGGGAGGGAGTGGGAAGAAGAGACATGGGGGGGATCAAATATTATCCCGTCATTTGTGACAGGAGGCCCGCAATGGGCGCCAAGGGCTCTGATTGCGAGACCTGTACTGGGTGCCGAAGGCGCTCATTGCTAGGCTCGTCAAGAGGAGAGAGAAGGAGAAAAGTAGGGAGAGGACACAGAAGGAGGGAAGGAGAGAGAGAGAGAAGCTGTGCATAGCGAGGCTCGCATTAGCCGGCTTTGAGCGCATGGCGTGGCTCACAATGTGCGGCAAACAGCATTGCAGGGTTTGCAAATATTATGCCGTAATTTTTGACGGGCAAGTGTCTAGATTTAATATTTTTATGCCATTTTTTCCATGCTGTATAACTCTGGTAAATCATATCTGTTTCTTTTATTTAGTAACTTCTAAAAGCAAGGAATGTGGCTAGAATTTAACACAAGAAAAATTTTGTTTTATTGATGATATACTACTTTTACCAGTTAACCACTATATAGGACATTCATTGAAAACATCCTGTTACACCATTCAATATATTTTACTTTACTCTGCCAGTTATTTGATTCAAAACAATATAAGATATTTTTCCCCTTGCCAAATAAATATTCTAAACTTAATATTAAATAAATTTACATCCTTTTTAATCAAAACAGGTATCATAATGTATATATTTTATGTGGAGAAGGCAATTATTTTGAACATGGCAGCTCTGCCCATTAAATATAGTGGAAAGTCTTGACATTTTGATAGAATACTGTTTTTTTAGCTAATATTTTTTATTTCTCAGTAAAGGAATAGAGACTTCAAACTATTTTATAAATTATGTGTGCAGTAGAATCATCAGCCTTATCTTTTTAGAAACACAAATATTAGGATTTTAGCAGATTCACTTTGTATGTTGTGAATGTACTAAAATATAAAATAGATTTTAATAGATTTTTTTTAGGATGTTTAGCAAAAATATTATAACATATGTAAATATATCTATAAGTAGTTGTTTTATGAACATATGTATCTAATTGAATTTTTTATATATATATGACCTATTTGATATATATATATATATATATATATATATATATATATATATGCATTCACTTATGCTTATTATTATTATTATTATTATTATTATTATTATTATTATCTAATATTTATAATGCGTCAACATATTCCACAGCCCAAAACATAGGACAAACAGAAGATAAAAACAATATCAATGCAGATTGAATGAATAGAGAGCCCTGTTTTTGAGCTTAGAATCTTGCACATATAGAGCACTTTTTTAACCATCCTTGAAGATTAAAAACTCGCAAATTTACAATCTAAGGGATTAGGAAGGTGATAGATACATTGGGCATATTAAGTATGAAGTGGATAAAGTTAATTAAATATATATGTTTTTAGAGAGGTTTTGAGACACAAAGAAAGTCTAGTGGAGGCAAAGAGTTCCAAAGAATTGGGGCAACAATAAAAGTCCTGAAGCTGAGAATGAGAGGTGATAAGAGAGGAGGAAAGAAGCAAATCGCTAGCAGAATGGAGGGGCAGGGTGGGGGAGTATTTTGAGATGACAGCAGAGATATAAGGGTGTGGATATTGTTGAGGGCTTTATACGTTAGGATCATGATTTTAAATGTTATTCTGGAGGTCATGGAGAGCCAGAGGAATGACTGACAGAATGGTGATGTTCACATTGAGTGTTGGGTATTGTAGATGAGTCTAGCGGACGCAATCATGATAACCAGGTGATGGGGAGGCCAGCAAGTAGTGAGTTGCAGTAGTCGAGACGAGATATGATGAGAGAAGTGGTGTCGTGTGTAAGATAGTGACTTATGAGCTGTCACTGGTAAAGGGGAAGACACTGGGCTGTTGGAGGAAATGCTGAGGCTGTCATTAATAGATATTTGTTAGTAAAACAAGAATATGTGTCAATGCCGGAATGTGCAGGTTTGTATAAGCCAGGAAGCTGAGTGTTAGCTCTCTGTTAGAGAGAGAAGGAATACTTCCTGGATAGAACACACACGCAGATAGACGCCGATAGACACACACGGGCACAGACACACACACAAACAGGCAGGCACCCAGGCGCAGGCAGACACGCAGGCTCAAGAAGAACCGCAGGGGCAGGAAGACATGCGGGCGCAGAAACACGCACACAGACAAACAATCAGAGACACACAAAGACAGGCACCCACTCATCACAGACACAACTCTTCATCAATCATTATGCTTCTATATAATCTTAGGATAGTAACATAGCAAGACCAAAAGAGTAGGACTAAACATCAGAATAATATATATTTAATATAGTTAAGTTTAAGAGTGATATAGAGTACTTTGTGGTGATTATTTCACTTAAGGTCTGCTATATTTAATACAGTTAGAATACATGATGGTACTTGTTGTTATACTACTGTGCAGGGCAGTAGAGGAGCTAGTGAAAAGAGGACCCAGTGCAAAATGTTTTTGTTTTTCTGTGTTGCTCCCCCACCCCACTATCTATCTATCTATCTATCTATCTATCTATCTATCTATCTATCTATCTATCTATCTATCTATCTATCTATCTATCCTGAGGGGATATACAGTGTAGCCCCCCCCCCCCCCCCGCCCACCAGCTCCCTCCCCCTTACTGTGGGCTTCTTAGGGAGATCCTTGGTGGTGCAGCTGTATCCTTCCCTTAGCTTTCTTTCCATGGCGGGGAATCCCAAATGGCGTCACTTGTGTGATGTCATTTTATGGATTCCCTGCCCCAGGAAGATGAAGTGCTGGCAGAGGAAGGATACCTCTAAATCACCAATGAATCCCTGGATAACAACAAAGAAGTCCACAGTAAGGGAGACTGGCTGTCCGAGGGGGGCTAAGGGGCCTGGGGAGGTCCACTACAAAACAAAAAAAAAAAAAAAAAGTTAGATAGAATTGGGTCATCGCAGAGGAGGGCCCTAGTACACTGCACCCCATGCACTGGTGGTATATTCGCCCCTGGTGCTGGGGAATGTACTGTATATTCAGCATACATATACTTGCACATCGGAAGAAATCCCATAAAGAAGTGGTGTGTTTACTTTTTTTTTGTGTATCCATTTTGTTTTACTCTCAGTATTTCTACTACAACTTTGTGTTGGTAATAAGATGTGTCTTTCTGGTAAATATTTTTATATGGGCTTACTGATTGTGGTTATTAATTTAGAGTGCAAGAGCTTTCTTTGGTCTTTAGAACTCTTTTTTATAGAAGTTTAGCAAAATCATGTCTGCTCCCTGTAAAAATATGGCTTATATACAGACAAACTTTTAATCAAGACTTCAATGTGTATTTTATAACTTATTATATACAACTGTAAGAAATCTAGTGTTAATCATTTGTTATTACAATTGTGTGTTTGTATCAAGGCACTATACCTCAGGTCTTTTTATTATTCCCACAAATATATATATATATATATATATATATATATATATATATATATATATATTATAGATGTGTATAAATTAGCTAGCTATATGTGTGTGTAATTAGCTAAAATCCAAGTCTGTGCGTGGGAAAGGACAACAGGTGTGAGTAGCACTCCTCAAAATAACTCAGAGAATCACAAATGTCTTATTTACTGTAAAAACAGCAAGTCTTAAGTGCACATTTGTAGACAGCTGAATACAAGACTCTAGATGGGTGTATATGAGTGTAATGTTACCACCTGTATAGACACCAACAGTCTAATTTCAACTTATAGCCATATATGACGTATAGAGAGGGTGGGTCATGAGCTACAATATAATATAAAAAGCCAAGAATCTATGGAAGAGTTGGCAACCAGTGTGCAACCAGCAGGCAACCAGTGGCAACCAGTGGGCAACCAGTGGGCAACCAGCAGAGGTTCCGGGTTCGCCCAGGTTGAAGGAGCCTTCATGCAGTCCAGAGAGAAGAGTGCCAGATGAGCCCAGCTGAGCAGATCCTGGTCCTGACCAAAGAGAAACCTGATGGAGGCTGAACTTCCAAACCTGACCACAAGTGGTATTATCCTGTATCTTTATATTGCATAATGTAAAATTCATATCAGTATTATATTTGTAAATATCGTCTTAATACTTCTTGTCTGTTATCTGTTTTGTCTAAAACCCATTGTGTAACCGTATATTGATTTATGTAAAATATATCTTTTATTTATAAACTTATTCATATGTTCGTTTATTGATTTGTCCAAAAGAACTTATTACTTGTAGAAATTATACATTAATTATTTAGTTATTAGTTAATTTCTTACAGTTGGCGAGCCTTGATCCAGGAGGACATTAATGTAATAATCAAGCATATTAATAATTATAATATGTTGCATAAATTAATGTACTATTTTCCTATTGTGTGTTGTAGTTATAGAAAGTTGTAGAAACGTTTTTGTATGGTACGTTTGGCTGTGGTAGATACAGGATTCTAAAGCAGGTTTTTTTTTACTCTTTTATGTTTGCTTTTCTGCACTTTTAAAATTGTATAGTTTTGTTATCCAATAATGGAGGGTTTAATGAAAAAGATTGCTAATGTTGATAACTCTGATGCTATAATTAGAGCTATGGTGAATACTTCTGACCCCTGGTCAAACGCCCAGAATCTAGTAGCATCAGATATTAATGACAAGAAATTGTCTAAATCAAAAGGGAAAACAATGTTAATATTTGCTGCACATTGGATTGCAGAACAATATAAACATTTATGTGTGCAGAAACAAGCTTTAGAGACTAAAGTGTGTGAGCTTAATACTGCTTTGGAAAACCTTACAGTCACTGCCACTACAGCATCTGCTTTGGGTTTAGATAATCAGAAGACATTGCAAGAAAATAAGCAACTACATGGAAAAAATAAGGAACTTGTGGATAGATTGCTAGATGCAGAAAGTGCAATACGATGTTTAACTTGTAGTAAAAATGACACTGATTATAGTCAATGTTTAGCAGAATGTAAAGAGACAGAGGTCCAGAAAGTGGATTGCCATGTTTTTAAGAATAATGAAGATTGTTTTAAAATGGCGCCAGTTTCTACTGAGCTCAAGAGAGGAGCACATGGTCAGGTCATTTCTGAAACTACTGTTAATAGATCTCTTTCTATTAGTGAAATTCAGGTCCTGAGCAAAACACTTGGATGTATTGGTTTCCATGATGATCCTGTTGAAATCATGATAAGAATTGAAAAGTTTTCAAAATTGAATGCAAATTTAACTGAGACTGATGCATTTGCTGTGATTCTTTGTGGCTTCTTTAGATCAATCCTTAAAATCCAGTTTGCCTTCTGATGTTTTTGCAGAGCCTAGATCTAAAGAGCATTTGGTTAAAGAGATTTTAAATGTACTGGGCTTAAATGAATTGGATCATCATTCTGTGTTTGGTAACTGTACTCAGAAGATGGGAGAATCTGTACAAGGGTATAGTGATAGATTATTCACCTTGTATAAACTCACACTCCCTTCTGATACTGAGAATGATACTCAGAATGATCAAATTTATAAGAAGGCCTTACTAAAAAGATGTCTGCCTGAAATTATAAATATTGTTGGGTTGACAGTATCTGCCAACAATCACTTCTTAAAAATGTTAAACTACCTAAAGAGAGCAGAGAGCCTTTTAAGAGAGAGAAATAGGAATAATGGCAAAATTTGTGTAGTTAAGACCACCCCACCCCAAACAAATTTGGTTTCTAAGGCAAATAGTATTTCTTGCTATGCTTGTGGACAATTCGGTCATGTTTTCAGAAACTTTAAAAACATGCTAAATTTCACCCCTAATTCAAGCAAAAGGTCCAATAATAACAGATGGACACAGAAGATTGAAAATAGCCAGAATCACACCAGATGGACAGCAAATGGTAGAGCTAAAATAAATACAAATACTCAATTTATTCCATATCATGTTCTGAAATCTCAAAATAAATTGCACAAGGCTGAGAATTTTACACTAAAACAGGAAAGAGATGTGTTCAAGAAAAATTTAGAAGCTCTAAGATTAGAACTGAATCAGTGTAAATCAAACTATAGTACAGAAAATGATTTACTTATCAATCTTTCCTAAACTAACTGATTATCAAGTTTTATTTTTACAGGAAAACAGAAATGGGCAAATGAAAAAGGAAGGAAAGGAGATCCAGTAAATAACCTTTCCTAATTTCTTCTACAGGTTTTTTCTAAATATATAATAGAGGACCTTTGCTTTCATTTTTTTATTTTTAAGGACAAGCCTCTCTATATATATTTTTTTTTTTTTTTATTATTTTTTTAAATACAGTGTGGGTGGGACAAATTCTAAATTATAGTTTTTGTGTATTATTTTTACACAGATTTTAAAATGCCTGCACTGTCACTGTCAGCTAATTTTTTTTTTTGCTGAATAAATCTTACTGTTGTCACGAGGACTGTACATGTAAGTGAGCATTTTAACTGTGATTTTTGAGAAGCAGTTATACACTCCTATTTTTTTTTTTTTTTTTTTAGCCTCATTCATTCTTTTTTGTAATGGCAGCAAGTGTTTAAAATATTTTTATACAGATTGCATGGTATCCTTTCTTTTGATGGTACGTTCAGTCTGTCATCATAATAATAGAACTTATTTAAGAGAGCTCATTATTTGGAAATGAATTCGCTCTCTAAGTGGGGAATAAGAAATGCGACAGACAGTTTTTAAACTATAAAGGAATCATTCAATCTGGATTATTAATTTTTTTTTAAAACATTGTTTTTTTTCTGAAGGAGGTGTGGCACACAATGGAACCTCACCAAGTATTTATATAGTTTCAGAACTAAAACATTCTGGAGCTACATGAATATAAATGTAAATATACAATACTTATATGAATACTAATTTAGTACTGCAAATAATATGTTTAGTAGGATACACCATTGGTCCGTTATTTGTTTAGCTCTTGTTTTAATTTGTTTATCTCTGTTAGGGACACAGACCAATTTAGAATTAGTTCACCATAATTTAGGAATGGTTGATATGTTGGGTTATTATGATTTGTTATTTTTATTATCTTGTATCTCTTGTTATAGAAAGCCAGACTTGGAAGTAATATGGAGGTATTGAGACACAAGTGAGATGAACAACCATAGTGATTCCATTGAGATCCTGCTGCATGCTTTACGTGTAGTTGTGGGTCTTATAATTTCCTGAAGCTACAGAGAGATCCCGGTTTATCACACACATTTTCCATTTCCTGAGTGAATACCGAGTCACATTTAATGTTTTCACTAAAGTACCTAATAAGGTGCTACAATCACCTACACACTTTTTCTTTCCACACGTGCTAACAATAAACTGTCCTTTAATGAGTGGTTTCTTCAATACACAATATTAAAGACAACATAAGTCTTAATCAAGCTAGCATGCCAGCTAGGTGTAACATGAAGCTCTCAATAAGATCCAGCAAGGGTCACATATAGGACATAATTGTGGAAGTAGGAAAGTGGCACACAGAAGTTGGTATGGACGTGTAAAACAGACTTGTGTCTTGTGAATGAAGCTACAGTAGTTATGGGAGAGTGATGTGATTTTTACACAAAGTAGCCAGTGGAGTATAACTATTATAAAATGCATACTGTGAGTGCATAAATAATTAGTCCAAATTTGCCTCACAGAACCCTAAATTTAGGAGAAAGTATTGGTTGTTGTGAGATCATTCCTGTCTCAGTGAACTGTATTACTTTGAAATATCATACACACAATAAGCCATATTTGTTTGTATTATTTGAGAGAGCTCAATTTTTTTACAAAATAATTTCACTCTCTAAGTGGGGACTGTAAAAATATGGCTTATATACAGACAAACTTTTAACAAGACTTCAATGTGTATTTTATAACTTATTATATACAACTGTAAGAAATCTAGTGTTAATCATTTGTTATTACAATTGTGTGTTTGTATCAAGGCACTATACCTCAGGTCTTTTTATTATTCCCACAAATATATATATATATATATATATATATATATATTATAGATGTGTATAAATTAGCTAGCTATATGTGTGTGTAATTAGCTAAAATCCAAGTCTGTGCGTGGGAAAGGACAACAGGTGTGAGTAGCACTCCTCAAAATAACTCAGAGAATCACAAATGTCTTATTTACTGTAAAAACAGCAAGTCTTAAGTGTACATTTGTAGACAGCTGAATACAAGACTCTAGATGGGTGTATATGAGATTAATGTTACTACCTGTATAGACACCAACAGTCTAATTTCAACTTATAGCCATATATGACGTATAGAGAGGGTGGGTCATGAGCTACAATATAATATAAAAAGCCAAGAATCTATGGAAGAGTTGGCAACCAGTGGGCAACCAGCAGGCAACCAGTGGGCAACCAGCAGAGGTTCCGGGTTCGCCCAGGTTGAAGGAGCCTTCATGCAGTCCAGAGAGAAGAGTGCCAGATGAGCCCAGCTGAGCAGATCCTGGTACTGACCAAAGAGAAACCTGATGGAGGCTGAACTTCCAAAACTGACCACAAGTGGTATTATCCTGTATCTTTATATTGCATAATGTAGAATTCATATCAGTATTATATTTGTAAATATCGTCTTAATACTTCTTGTCTGTTATCTGTTTTGTCTAAAACCCATTGTGTAACCGTATATTGATTTATGTAAAATATATCTTTTATTTATAAACTTATTCATATGTTCGTTTATTGATTTGTCCAAAAGAACTTATTACTTGTAGAAATTATACATTAATTATTTAGTTATTAGTTAATTTCTTACATCCCTCTTACAATTAAATATCCTGTAATTAAGAGGAGCAGGCAGTGCCAAGTTGCATGCCCTATCATACCACCTCTTTGTTCATTCCTCTGAGTTATACATATCCAGGTCATGAAGAAGTATTTTTACTTCTGCTACAGTGAAACATTTTAAATCATGCCATCTTTCATTTAATTCTAACAGATATAATATTAATATTTATTTTTTGTTAGATTTACTTATGAAAATATTACTGGATGAGTACTAAAGAGAAGACCTTTTGAAAATCATCTCCAAGTTCAATCTTTTCTTTCCAAGATCTCACACATTCATACAACACCTGTATTATCATTTATAACCAAATATCTTTACACTGTAGTGAATTTTACCTGATCTGGTCCTGTAATTCTTGTGAAGCTACGTTCGAGACTTGAGTTTACATATGCAATTTTTGAACTGGCAATGTCTGCCAACACAATGATAAACGCTTATGAATAATGATGTCAGCATTTTGCTTCAGTTAATTTGTTTGATAGAACACACCATAAACAATTCTTCTTGTATTCAGGAAGTGGATTATTCACTGACTCAACCATTTTTATCACCTGTGCTCATGAAGTAACATTCTTAAAATCTTGCCTGTAAACGTACCTCTAGGACAGTGGAGTTGAGATGTGACATAATATTAATCTTTGTCTATCTTGTTGAATAATCGTAGCATCCATGTTGCTAAATCTGGGGTAACTAATTATCTGTCATATTTAAAAATAGATATTTCCCACAGGAAGTTTTCCTTCCCCAGTATTTTGCAATGGGGATTTCCAATGTAATTCTTTTTTTTTTCTTGGTCAAGAATGTCCAAATTTCCCATCTGTTTGCTTTCCCATTGCCAGACCTAGGATCATGGGCTACCTTCTGAACTGTATCTTCTTCCAGCCCTTTGAGCTCCACAAACAGCCCTAACAGCAAGTTTGCATATGATAGGCAAGTGAGACTTTTGTTGTGGTTTCCATATGGTCTTGGGTCTATAATAATAGTGTGTTATGTGTACCCTAGCTGCGCGTTTCTTACTACTGTGTATATTCTATAGAGCTTGTGGTCCTCTCTGTGTAAATACTCCAGGAATTATGCATCAAGGTCTAAAGGAGGTTGTGGTTCTATCACTTGCCATCTGTTGAATCTCAAAGACTATCACTGAATCATAAATTGTTGGATAGAACATTGACACTCACCTGATTGATTGAGCTGGGTGACTCCTAGAAGGGAACAGGCCATGTCTTCATCCTTCTCGTGTTTGAGTGAATGGACAATATCAGTTAATCAGATCCCAAAAGTTAAAGGGCAAGTTCAACCTTCAATTAGGTTTACTTCATAGTAAAGAGCAAACTTGGAACAATTACACTATTGCCAAATAACATACCTAGGCAAGACATAAGACTTATTAAATTGAACTTAGATTTGTCCATTGCACAAAACCAGGTGAAATATTTGGACATTGAGCTTAACCACTCATAGGACACACTCTGCAAAGCCAACTTCAAACCACTCTTACAAACAATAATATCAATTGAATATTCTTCCCAGAATTATTTATCTCGATCAGACATTGCCTATACATAAGACAAGACAGAAGTCAAAATCTTACAGACTCCTATTGATAAATTCATTTGGGTTCATAAAAGGCATAGAATATCAAGATAAATTATATATTTATCTAAACCTAGGATTAGCCCTTCCAAATCTACAGAAACATCATGAAGCAGCAGCTCTATCACAGATTGAAAATTGACAACTTCTAATGGGACAAAAAAAGATGGGTGGAAATGGAAAACAAATTACTAAGAACCAATAACCTTGCCCATTATATCTGGCTGCTAAAGGAGTATAGATCTAGCACCACTATAGATTGGCCTACCATTTTACACCCTTTAATAATCTGGAATCAAATAAGGGTCAAATATAGGCTAAGATCCACACCCTCCTCTTTGACAACAATTCTCCAAAACCAAGTGTTTCCACTAGGACTATACCTGCAACACTTTAAAAACATAGGGCGAGCGGGTCTGGAAAGATACAAAGATTTACATTAGGAAGAGATACCAGTAGAATTCCAGCAAATATATCAGCAAAGCATATATTAATTTCTCAGATACATGCAAATCCTTAGTTTTGCTTAGAGGATTAGAAAGCGATTATACAACCACTGACATATTTTGAAAAGCTGTGTAATGATTACAGAAACAATAAACAATCTCTGTAGTTTATTATATGACTAGCGAATTGCCCGTCAAAAAATGACGGCAATGAAATTGTAAGGTAGCTAATGCTGTTTAGTGTGTAATAATGAAATATATAATACATTAATAAATTCATATACTTTATCTATTTTAAAGCATTGTGTGGAAGAGCTGTGAATGTGTTTTGATGTTGCTGCAGCATTAGTGGTGTGGATCTGCTGTGTAAGCGTGCTGAATGTGTGCAGTGTAACACTGTGCGTGCGCGAGCCCAAACCGTTGTCGTGTACTTCCGCATTGGCGTAAAATGGCGAGTAATGTGTGGTATACGTTTGTATTGGAATATCCGTAGGTGTTTTGTGGTGTTTTGCGAGTTTAGAGTGCTGTAGCCTCGTTTTCGTTTTGTTCGGCGGCCATTTTTTCTCTCGCTTCGATTTTTTTTTAGTCTCTAAACTGTTTTATTTCGAGTTAAATTGAGGTGTAAGTTGTATTTTTGAGGTGCTGGGTGCTCCCTCTTGGTGTAGGTAAGTTTTTTATGTATGTGGTGTGTGTATGTATTGTGTTTTACATTTTGTAATGTTCGCGAGTTGCGTCCGAGTGTTGCGAGTCCATAATGTGTGTGAACGTGTGTCGTATGTTGTTTGCGAGTGTCGTAATGTGTGTGTCGTACTGTTTGGGTTGCGACGTGAAGTTTGCGAGGGTCGCAGTTGCTGGCATGGAGCGCCTTCGGCGCTCCATGCCAGCAACTGCGGCCCTCGCTTTGCGAGGTCCTCAGGTGCTGGCATGGAGCGCCTACGGCGCTCCATGCCAGCAACCGAGACCCTCGGGCAGTGCCCTCGCAAAGCGAGGGCACTGCCCGAGGGTCTCAGTTGCTGGCAAGCAGAGCCTTCGGCGCTCCTTGCAGCAACTGAGACCCTCGGGCAGTGCCCTCGCAAAGCGAGGGCCGCAGCTCGCTACGCGAGTCGCGGCCCTCGCTTTGCGAGGGCCGCGGGCTCGCTACGCGAGCCCGCAGTGTTAGCAACAACCATTAGACCCATTTTTTTTTTTTTATTATCAAACCTTTTTGAAATATTACATAAAAATGGCAACATTCTAGTATCCAAATAACACTGGCTCTGAGACAAGCTTCTGCCAATGTTTGGGACCAACAAACTCCTGCCACAAATTAAAGTTTTACAAAAGATTAACAAAAATGCTGAACTGGAAAAAATAACAGCATTAAAGAATAATTTAGGGTTATTCCCAAAAAGATAAGTCTGTTATCTCATGTAGGGTACCTTAAGCGAAATATCTAAGGATACTATCAGATTAAAATTATTGGACAGTCAAGGTATATTGTAATGCAATTCTGTTTGCTGTGCTAAGACGTTGGATACAGTGATAGAATATTTTTTTGTATTTCCTTATTAAAAAAAGGATATGAACAAAATATTGACCAACAAAAGCTATGACTGTAAAATATGGATATTATACGATTTCTTATTGTGCTTTCATTTTATTCGTCCTCCCATCCCTTCTTCCCCTCTACCTCTTAGATAAATTTACTGTATAAACAATAGACAGTACACAATTTTTGTATTAGGAAACAAAAAAAATCTGTTGTTTTGTAGTTTTCATTACTAAATTAAAAAGAAACAGTTTAAAAAGAAGCAATCCTAAAGAATATTATTTTTTATGTAAAAGTTATTGAACTTGCCTAGTTTGACAGTTACTTCTCCATGTTTGTGGAGAGTAGAAGCTGACATTTTAAAATCAGTTTCTGATACCAAACTCTTTGAGCTTGTTGGGTCAAAAGCTCAGGAGACAGACTGCAGCGACTAAGCTGTGACAGTCATATTCTGAGTTCTCCAACAGAGATCTTGTAACAATAATAGACAAGCTACAAGATATTAGCAGAAACTTTCCATTTATATTTGACACCGGAAATATAGATAACTTTGTGTGGATATTACTTGGTTACAAGTGTCTGCTTTATCTTTGGACTGTAAGCTACTTTTGTGCATTTTTGTTTAAAACTCTGTGTATGGTATTTCAGCTGGATCTGAAGGAAATAGGCCTTGACGCCAAGTGATATTAGTTTCATATTTACCAAATGTAGGGCTCAATCACAATGTGCTCTGTAGAAATGGTAAAATACTTGCTGTCACAACTCAGAAAAGTGGGATCTGCTTTTACCAGTGGGGGCTGGTGACCTTCCATGTTGGGGGAGGGGCGGAAGAAAAAGACCTGGCCCTCCCCTTACATTGACCCCACCCCATATTATAGACTCCTCCCCTTCACTCCAGGTTGACCCCTATAGAATCCCATCCAAAAAATGCTTCCGTATGATGCAAAGTTCCTCCAATTTCTTGATGAAGTGCAAAAATCAAATAGAATACATTTCAGATCAAGACATTTGTTAGTGGCAGCTCATGGAAACAGACAAAAGCGATGTAATTTACTTTTAAACAAAATACATTATATGAGTGATAGAGAAAGATAGATAGATAGGGGTATAGAGGGGGATATATGCCTCTGTCTCCATCTTTCTATATATCCATCTCTTTATCCCTCTACCTCTCTATTCCTTTCCTTATCTCCCTCTCTATCTCTCTCCATCTTTCTATCTCTCTCCATCGTTCTATCTCTCTCCATCGTTCTCTCTCTCTCTATCTATCTCTATTCCTCTCCCTATCTGTCTCTCTATCCCTCTCCCTTTTGATCTCTCTCACTCCCTATCTTTCTCCCTCCCCCTCCCTATCTCTCCCTCTATCACTCTCCCTATCTATCTCTCCCTCCATCCATCTCTCTCCTTCTATCACTCTCCCTATCTCTCTCTCCCTCCCTTCCCCTCCCAATCTCTCTCTACCTCCCCCTCACTATCTCTCTCCCTGCCCCTCCCTGTCTTTCTCCCTCTCTATCTTTCTCTCTCTCCCTCCCAATCCCATCTCTCTATCCCTCCATTCCCTCTTCCTATCTCTCACTCCCGTCCCTATCTATCTAACAATCTCCCTTCCTCACCCTCCATCTCTCTCCATCCCTCTATCTCCCTCCTATCTCTCTCCCTCCATATCTCTCTCCCCTTCCCCTGCCTCACTATCTGTCTCCTTCTACCTAGCTCTCTCTATATATTCATCTCTCTCTTCCTCTCCTTCCCTATTTCTCTCCCGCCCTATTTCTCTCTCTCCCTATCTCCCCCATACCCCTCTCCCTATCTCTCTCTCCCTTCACCCCTCTCAGTCCCTCCATCCCTCTCTCTCCCTCTCTATCTTTATCCCTCCATCTCTCTCTCTCCCCACACATCTATCCCTCTTCGTATCTGTATCTCCTTCCCCCTCCTTATCTCTCTCCCCCTCCCTATCTATCCCCCTCCTCTTCACTATCTCTCCCCCTCTCTAGCTCTCTTCACTCCTCTATCTCTCTACCCCTCTATCTCTACCCTCTCTCTCTCCCTTCCTATCACTCTATCCCTCCCTATCTATCTCTCTCTCTATTCCTTTTTCTCTTCCTCCCCTTCCCTATCTCTCTTCCTCCTTATCTCTCTCTCTCCACATCCCTCTCTCTCTTTACCTCTATCCCTCTTCCTATCTCTATCTCCCCCCTCTATCTCTCTTTCCCTCCCTAACTCTCTACCCTCTCCCTCCTTCCCTATCCCTCCCTATCTATTTCCCGCCCTCTCTCTCTCTATTCTTTTCTCTCTTCCTCCCCTTCCCTATCTCTCTCCCTCCACATCCCTCTCTCTCCCTACATCTATCCCTCTTCTTATCTCTATCTCCCTCACCCTCTCTATCTCCCCCCCAACTCTCTTCCCTCTCCCTCTGTATCTCTTGCCTTCACTAACTGTCTCACCCTCTCTATCTCTCTTTCCCTTCTATCTCCCCCCTCTCTCTCTCCCTCCCAGCCTCTCTATCTTTCTCCCTCCCCATCTCTCTGTCTTCCTCCCTAACATTCTCTCCCTTCATCCCTCTCAATATCTCTCTCTCTCCTCCCTATCTCTCTTTCTCCCCCCACCTCCCTATCTCTCTCTCCCCCACCTCCCTATCTCTCTCCCCCTACCTCCCTATCTCTCTCTCTCCCCACCTCCCTATCTCTCTCACCCCCCACCAACCTATCTCTCTCCCTCGCCAGCCCCATCTCTCCCTCCCTCTCCAGCCCCATCTCTCTCTCTCCCTCCCTCTCCCTATCTCTCTCTCCCTATCTCCCCCTTCCCCTCCCTATCTCTCTCTGTTTCTCTCCCTATCCCTCTTTCCCTATCTCCCTACCCCTCCTTATTTCTCTCTCCCTCCCCCTCTCTATATCTCTCCATCCCTATCCCTCTCTTTCCCTATCTATCCCTCTCCAATCCCTCTGCCCCTTTCTTTCTCTCTATCTCTCCCATCTCCTTCTCTATCACTCTCTCTCTAGCTCTCTATCTATGCCTCACTTCCGATCTATCCCCTCTCTCCCTATCTATTCCTCTCTCTCTCTCCTTCTAGTCCTGCCTATCTCTCTATCTATCTGTCTATCCCAGGCCTCGCGAAACATCTGGCTGCAGGCCGCCGGGGTGTTTGAGAGGCTTGAGATAGAGCCGCAGAAGGCCCGCGATTGGGCCGCGGGAGGTCCCCCATGAAGCCGCGGGAAGCCACAATGGAGCTGCTGGAGACAAGTGATCACGCTGCCTCGAGGCGTGCGATTGGGTCACGGGTGACACTGCAGGGCCGCAGGTGCAGCTGCAGTGGGTAAGACTGCAGGGGCTGCGGGTGCAGCAAGTGAGGCTGCAGGGGCCGCGGGTGTGGCAAGTGAGACTGCAGGGACCGCGGGTGCAGCCGGTGCATCTGCAGGGGCAGTATCTAAGGCTGCAGGCCAACGGGTTTAGCAGGTGTGCCTGCAGGGGCCATGGGTGCAGCAGGTAAGGCTGTAAGGGCTGAAGATGTGGATGGTGAGACTTCCATGAATCCGCAGGAGAGGGAGTGATCAGGAGAGCAAGGGATGGATATAGAGAAAGAGAGCGAGGGAGGGACAAGAGGGAATAGAGAGGGTAGGATGGAGAAGGTAGGAAGAGAGGGAATAGAGGGGAGGGAAGGAGAGCAGCAATAGGGAAAGTCACCAGGCAAGGGGGAAGGCACACAAATGGTTAATTTAAAGTGATAGATGCATATTTTTAACAAAATCATATGAAGGAAGACATAAAAGCTGATACATTTTATTCTTTATATAAATTTAAAATACAGTATTAAAATGATTGATAATATTTTTTTTTGGGGGGGGGGGGGGCTGCCTATTTGCCCCTATGCACCAGCCGCCCCTGGCATGTACCCCCAAAACTCTTGCCTGAGTGCAGGTATTCTCCCTCAGGATTGTGAGGGGGAGTGCTTCTCTGTGCACAGCGGTGATATCAGGATCATCAGTAAGAGCATCAGGAACACAGTATCACTGGATCAGAACAACCATCATGACCTGCTCTTCAGTGAGCTTGAAAAATCTAACAAAAACAATAGTACTATAATAATAATAATAATAATCCAACTAGCAGATCCAATTTGTTTCTTCAATCCCTTCATTCAGGGTAGCAGCAGAGGTTCAGGATACCGAGTGATTATAGTCCAGTATAAATAATAAAAATCTTCGCTTAATGAAACACACCATTTCTATTTGTCCCAGAAAGAGCATTATCTTTATTATCTGGCTCTCATTTTTATACATTTCTTCCATACAATAAAGTAATGATACATTTACATTGGTTAGCCGGAACCAATCAGCAAGCAGCTTGTTGAGTGCTGATTGGTGGGAATTATAGGAGCAGGGAAGGAGCTACAGGGTTTCCAGCAGTGGTGCCAGGATGTCTACTTCCCCAGCCAGGTGTCAGTTTATCACCCCATCGAATGGTCAGACAATGGGTTTGAGGCGCTGTCTGTGATTCTGGGGAGACACAGCCAGGTGTCGACTTGTCTCCCCACCAAATGGTGAGACCTTCCATAGAGCATCCGGGCTCTCAACGTGATTCAGGTGTTGTCTCCACTGGAGAAGTAAGGCTAAGGGGTGGGGGTAGGAAGCCGCCAGGGCTTCCATAGAGTGCATGGGAGCATGGGGATGATTGACACGTCGAAGCACATGCAATTTTATGGTTAACCACAAGGCAATGGATCAAAAGGACATCATTTACAAAGTACTTGACATCTCTTGAGCATTGTCTATAAAAACAAAGGGCCTTATTCAATTGCGAGGCTGCAGTTAGCGTTATACAGGCCATAAGCATGCGGTCTTGAGAATTGCTACAATTACAGAGCAATTCAATTGAACAAGACAGCAAACTAAGGGCTGAAGCCTCAAGACCGTAAACCTTTCCCGCACCCGCAAGCTGCTGGGGGACTGGAAAAAAGTGGTCTGCAGTTACAATCCAATACCGTAATCATGGAGTGCGACACAGGCCTCTATTCCCATAGAAAGCTGGCTAGCCAAAGATGATTGACATGCATTGACTGTGTTGTAGATTCCCATTAATTATGACGCAGGTCCCGGAGTTGGTGATTGGTTATAGAGAGAGAAAGAGAAGGCAAATTTGCAAAACTGGTATGGATGTATTCTTTTTCATTATTCTAAATACTATTTTACACTTACATTTTTATTACACATATTTACAGATTACGCATAATACAAATATACATATATTAAATAACACACATAGATACACACAGAGCTAGGTCACTCCATAAACACCCCTCCCCCCATTCTATACCCCATCCCCCAACAGTTAATAAATACACATAAAACACACATTTTATTTTTCATCATATACAATATATACAGTAATACTTGTTTTGATTTAACCTTATATTTTTGGTGGATAGTTATGGAGGGAGGAGAAAGGAGTGGAGAGGTGGCCCTGGGGAGTGGTGGAGAACAGGAGGAGGTGGAGGAGGTGAGAAGTGATGGAAGGAGAGGAGGAGATGAGTAATGGTGGTATTTAACACATATATATTTCTTTTTCAGGTTCCAGGAGGTCTGGGTCCAGTGGTGAGCCAAAGGCAGGATATCGGAGACCGAGCCCCCGCCCAGCAGGAACCGGTGCAGGGGGAGGAGGAAAGAAGAGGAGCCCTGGTTCCGAGGAGGATATCATCTGGGCTGTGGGGTCACCAACAGGACCACCGACCGCACCGGTGTCATTCGACCCCACTGTCCCTCTGTTCCAGAGATCCATCCACAACACCACCAAGCCAGGTTGCTCATGCGGAGATGTTGGCCATCTTGCATCAGCAACCGGAGTGTCTGTAGGTGATCCAGGCCAGCATCTCCGCCAATCACGTGGACTTCATGCACAGCCTTGCCAGGCGCTAAAGGGAGGAGAGGAGGCACCATCTGATGACAAAGTCGTAGCTTGTCGGGCTGCTGAGGTTTGGGGCGGACCAGAGCGAAATCCACCAAGTGATTGCAGATGCCATGCGCCGCGCACTGTTCCCCAGCCCCGCCTCTTCCACCGTGGAAGCATTCCCCGCTCACCCGCAGCCAGGCCGCTCCTCTCCTCCCCCATGCCTCTTCTCTGTGGACACGTAGGGTTCCGTATAACATTTCACCAATTGATGGTCACTGAGGAATGCTGTTGAGAATTGATGCTGCAGTCCCTACATTTTTTTAGGGCCTCCCACAATATCTAGGACATGATTGTTGTTAGCTTAAATGTAGACTAATACCGCTATGGCGCTGGACTTGCAAAGTCTCACAATGGCATATTATTGAAAGCTAGCGTTAATACATGCACTAGTGAAGCATGTGATTCTCTCCTTAATATCAGTATGAGAACAGATCATTGGGTCTGATGTAAGTAACAGTGAATCTGGCTGCTGACCTTTGTGTCCTCTCCGTATTTTCCATTATTTTTTATTTTTTTTATTTATTTTTATTAATAAATAGTTTATTGTTTTTTACATGTAGAATTTACAATGTACAAAATACATAAATACAAACAAAAGCACTCACATAGCTGTCAAAACATTTCATACTACACACGTGTGATAGAATATAAAAATCAGCGTTGACCATATCATACCTTTAAACAGGCAATTGTTACCAACTGCCCTGTATTAAGATGTGTAATGCATATTATTTCCACCTTAAAAAAAAATAAAAAAAAAAGGGGGAAAAGTATAGTTTTGCATACGCTTCATATTCAAGCATTTCGTCTACGCAACCCTTGGGAGAATTACCCATTACCCCAATGAAGAAGAGAGATAGATAAGGCCTTCCATCTCCTTTTGATCCGTTGCTCCATTCAAAAAAAATTTTGATCTGCAATAATTTCCCAAGAGCATCATACTGAGATTGCCAACTACTATTCTAAAGTTTAAAAGAAGACTAAACACACTTCCATTCGCACTCCTTACATTCATAGTTCTGGGTTCCGAGTGAGGGGAGGCGAGGGAAGAGCAAGTGGGTGGGCCCAAGAAACATGTTCAGAGTGTCCAAGGGCAGATCAAAGGGTTAAATAGTTACTTATTTGGGGCCATGTTTATCCCATAATGACCAGGCAAGGTTACTTTTTTTTATAACCCCCAAATTAGTAAAGTTTGTTTCTAACATACAATTTGTATCCACTTTCATTTTAACCTCATTCCAGGATGGTACATATTTTTGCTTCCACTTGGAGGCTATCAGTGATTTTGCTACCATCAAAACCTGCAACATAAGGGCTTTAACTTTTAAGGACAGTGGAGGAAAGATGTGAAGTAAAATTATTTCAGGGTGTGGACTTAATTCTGCTTCACATATTTTTGTCAGCTGAGAGAAAACCTCCACCCAAAATTTTTGAATATATGGGCATTGCCACCAAATATGTAGTGAAGACCCTATATGACTACAGTTACGCCAACAATATTTCTCATGGTTTAACCCACTGAACTTTGCTATCTTAACCGGCGTATAATGCCACCTATTGCAGATTTTAAAGTGAAGTTCTCTATAAGCAGGATTTTTAACAAATCTGTCCGTAATTGCAAATGATCTATACCACTCTTTTATCGTCCAACTATGCTCCAAGTCACCCTCCCAATCCTGCATACACTTGGGGCCTCATTCTATTAGCGGCCGCAGCCGTTGCGGGGCCGCAAGGACCGGCCGCAAGCTATTCGGCTATTCTATTCCCTTACGGCCGGAGGCTCCGGCAGGCTTGCGGCCGGTGCCTTGCTATCTCTTGCGGCCGCTCGCGCCAGAGGAAAGCCTTTGATCTAAAACGGCCGCAAGAGTTTTGCAATTCAATTCCTCCGGGAAACCTCTCTGCAAGGCTAAAAGCGAGCCGCAGCTTACTTGCAGGAAAGAGGTCTCGCTAGCACCAATTAAGCACATAAAATACCTCAAATAAAGCCATCCTGCACTTTGCGAAGACTATAAAGGGATTTTAGGTGTTAGAAAAAATAGCACATAATTATCCTGTACTCAAATCCGTAAAATATTTTATTTTTAATATCCGTAAAATATCCATGTAAAAAGTCCAGAGTGCTTGGAGCACCTCAGACACACCCACGCCGCAGCCGGAAAATAAACAGTTAATTTGAACTCGGGTTTGGGCAGATGTGCAAGCTTGAGAGTGGGTTACTTTTAATCCTCATGTCCCCCAATATGATCCATAGCATTTACAGAGCTGTACAGTGCAGGCTTGAATTTATTTTTCAGTTTTTATATTTCTGAGATTACGGCCGGTTCCAAGATATGCGGCCGGCCGTAAAAGGAGATCCTTGTGGGCCGTATAATAGAATCGCGAGTTAACTGAACCCCCGCAAGGAATCGCAGCCTTACGGCCGATTTAAGGCCGCTAATAGAATGAGGCCCTTGGACTTTAACTCCATTTGTGGCCTTTTAATAATATCGTAACATTTTGAAATGAGGTGCGTTTTAGGTTCTACCATAATCAATTTCTCAAATTGAGTTAAGTCTCTTAATGATGTCAAATAGAAATCTGACTTCTTCAGAACCTTTCCCAGCGTAAGAAATTCTAACCATGAAATCTTTATTTGGGGGGCTTTTACTTTTATGTTCTCCAATGAAAATATGTTTCCAGGAAACAAATCGGACAACAGGTTAACCCCTGCTTTAGCTATCCTCCCTAAAATGGGAGAATCAATATATGTAGCTAGGTCTAGTAATGGGGTAATAGGCGAAGGGAACGGAATCAATTCATATTTAGCATTCAATTTGTTCCATATATTTACATTTCCTCTAACCATAGCTTCACCCCGCTCCATAGAATTAAGATTAATCTTTTTTTGAAATAGAAGCATTTTTATATTATTTAAGCCCGTTAGCTCTTGTTCGATTTGGACCCAATTCTTAACATTTGTGGGTTCTAACCATTCCAGCATATTTGCCACTAAAATAGCTTCCTGATATTCCTTAAGTAGTGGGTAGGCCATGCCACCATGTCTAAATTTCCCTCCCATTCTTGATTTTTGTATTCTTATTTTTTTCCCCTTATAAATGAAATTATCAATTTTGTTTTGTAGTTGGTTTAACAAGTATGTAGGGATTCGGCAGGGAATATTGCGTAAAATGTAAGTAATTTTTGGTAAGATTACCATTTTTATGGCGATAAGTCTGCCCGACCAGGATATGTTCAACCCTGACCAGGCATTGATTTTTGCTATAACATTTTTATACACTTTTTTATAGTTAATTGTTATTGTCTGCTTCAAGTTTGTTTCCAGTATTATTCCCAAATGTTTCAAAGAGTTTTGCCATAAGAGAGGAAATCGGAGTTTTAATTTAAGTAGTATTTCATTAGACATGTTAATGGACATGGCTACTGATTTGCTAATATTTAGCTTAAAATTTGATATTTTGCTATACTCATCTATCAATTGGAACAATAATTCGAGAGAGACTGACGGATCTTCCAGTGCTACAAGTATGTAATCCGCAAAGGCTGATAATTTATGTTCCAAAGAACCAACCTTTATCCCTTGCACCTCATTTTTCTTTCTAATCGATATTATTAAAGGTTCAATAAACAAGGCGAAGATCGCAGGAGAAAGAGGGAAACCTTGACGTGTACCGTTCGAAATATCAAAGCCAAATGAACTGTATCCCGGGCCCACTACTTTTGCAGTGGGGGCGGTATATAGTGCCCGGATGGCTTTCGAACCAAAGTCCCCCAGCCCATATCTTTCAAACAGAGATTCCAGGAACTCCCACCCCACTCTACCAAAAGCCTTTTCTGCGTCTAATGATAAGAGCACGGTGGGAGCACCCTTTCGCTTGGCATAAGAGATTAAATTAATGATTCTCTTGACATTATCAGATCCTTGCCTCCCTTGGATGAAACCTTTTTGGTCTGTGGAAATAAGTTCTCCCAAAATTGTATTCAGCCTAATAGCTAGAATTTTTGCATACATTTTTATATCAGTATTTAATAAGGAGATTGGACGAAAATCCTTGCATGATGGTTCTTTAAGCTCTTCCTTGGGAATTGTTATAACCGAGGCCTCCAGCATTTCTTTCGGTGCCCTACCCGTAATCTTAATTTCATTTAAAGCATTCTTGAGAGGGATTAAAATTTCTGACTTGCAGAGTTTATAGTAACAGTTTCTATACCCGTCTGGGCCAGGGGAGGAAAAGTTTTTCAAACCATATATAGCTTCAGAAATTTCTTTGTCAGTTATTTCTTTATTTAAAATATCCAGATCAGCATCCGAAACTCTCGGAAGATCAATTTTATCCAAAAATTTAACTATATCTTCTTTAGATGGTTTGATAAAGTCTTTATCATCCTTCAAATTGTAAAGATCTTGATAGAAAAGGCCAAAGGCATTCCCTATATCACTGGGCTTTGTCAGGGTCTCGTTTTTATACTTTATACTGTCTATTCTTTTACTAGATGTTTTGCTCTTTAATTTATTAGCTAGGAGTCGCCCTGAACTGTTTCCCATATGATACAGTCGTTGCTGTAGTGACCATAGGGATTTATCTACCAATTCTTGTTCTATTTTTTTAATCTGAGATCTTATTACTTCCATACTTTTTACAATCTTGTCATTTGAGCCGATTTTATTAGCCCTATCTAAATTTGTCAGATCGATATATAAGTCACGTAAGGTCGACCTCTGAGTTTTTTCTTCATAGCTTGCCAGCTAATAAGCTGACCCCTAATGGCAGCTTTATGGGCGGTCCAAATTGTAATTTTAGATGCAACAGATAAATTGTTTACCTTGAAGAAATTATTTAATTCTTCTTTTAACAGATCTTTTATATGTGGGTCCTGGAGAAGGGAAATGTTTATTTTCCATGGTGGTCTAACTGTTTCAATCTGGCTCATTGATATGTTTATGACGACCATCCCGTGGTCTGACCACAATATTGGTCCAATTTCAGTTTTGATCACTCTTTTTAAGGTTACACTATTAACAAATATATAGTCCAATCTCACATGCGTATCATGTCGGTGGGAATAAAAAGAATAATCCCTTTCCCGGGGATGAAAAGTTCGCCATGAATCATATACCTGATGTTTCATTAAGATGTTATGGAAAAGATTAATTTTTTGTTTAGCATGAGTATCTAAAACTATTCCTTTATGGGAGTTTCTGTCTAAATCAGCATTCAGACATAAATTAAAGTCACCACATATAATCAGAGCCCCAGAGCTGTATCGCCTTATTAAATTGAATATTCGGTTAAGAAAGCTAATTTGCCTTTGATTTGGAGCATATATGTTAACTATCGTAAATTTCTCACTATTGATTAGGCCTCCCCATATTATATAGCGACCATTAGGGTCTATTATAGAAATTTCTTCCTTCATAATTAGTTTATGGTTAAACAATATTGTAACTCCCCGGGCTTTTTTTTTATAAGTAGAGTTAAGAGTCAAGCCTATGTTTTTCATTTTAGAGTAAGGGATCTTACCTGTCTGCCAGTGGGTCTCCTGAAGGCATACTATGTCGGCTGACCCGGATCCGAACGACCTATAAACCATTTGTCTTTTTACCCCTAGGTTTAAACCCTGGACATTCTAACTACAAATTCTCAGACTACTTCCTTTATCCTTATCTGTATTGATCATCATAACTTAGGACCCTTTACCCAAAGGCTCTATGCTCTCCCCCGACTCTCCCCCCCCCACCCCCTCCGTAACCCATCTACCTACTACAACACACACACAATTCACATTTGTTACCCATACAATTATTAACGGTGAAACATTCTCCATCACCTCGCCGGACAAACCCCAAAAAAGAAAAAGAAATTGGTTTACCGTGGGTTAGGAAAAAGTTGAACTTCAATAAGTTCAAAAATTGGAAATCCACTGGCTAAATTGCGCCCATGGCTACCCGCAGTGACCAAAACAAGATGGAAAGCCCTTACAAACCAATTTTTACATGATTCATATTTCTCCTTTAAGAGACTCATTTTATTCTCTGCTCTTGCATCCAAATTCCACAGTTATGAGAAACATTTATTAGCTTTCCCTTAAATACCCAAGAAAAGAGAGGCGAGCTCCATTTCAATGGACCACTTCCCCACATCAGATATAGCAACAAATCTTAACCCTTCTATTCATCTTCAGCTCGTCAAACACTCAGTAGATACCAAGTAAAAACCTAGAACCCATTTAGTGATTTGTAAGTTATTTTTCCAATTTATCCTAAAACATAACTATTCCATAAAAGCAGAGAAAAAGAAAACAATGTGTTCACAACCCTTGTGTTACAAAAATAGGTTGGTATTCGCAGTGATGAAATTTAGTGTTTCTTGTGTTCAATTTATTTGTGTACCATTATTTGCGAAATAATAAGAACTAATGGTTCTTTTTAAAGTGAAAAATAGAACTCTTGCCTCTTTGGGCTCTAAACATTCCTTATTTACTTTCCAGAATTTATTTCTCAGTGATAACATATATCAAAAAAGTGGTTGTAAAATTAAAGCAGCTTCTACAAGCTGTTATCTTATAGTGCACTGTGTAATCAACATTTAGTATTAAAAACTAGTGACAATTTTATGCAATTTCTTATTTCATTAATTGAAAAAAATATAAAACTATACTTAAAAGAAGGGAAAGAAAATTTTGGAGTACTACAGGAAGCAGGATGGATAGAAAAGAGAGATAGTCGACCTGATTACAGATCTTTCAGGATTACTTCACCTTCAGGTTGGTTGTTTATTATTACTGATTTATTACCCAATAGAACTATTAGTTTCGTAGGGAAACCCCATTTGTACTGAATATTTTTTGATCTTAAACTTTTAGCTATACCTTTCAGTTCCATTCGCTTCATAATGGTTTCCCTTGAGAAATCCTGAAAAATCTGCAAATTTTCATAGGGCGACGGAAATGATCTTTTTTCAAAAGAGTATCTCATAATTGAATCTTTATAAGCAGCAAAGTGGATTTTAAGGATTACATCTCTAGGGCAATCTTTAGGAGCAGATTTGGGGAGTGGAAGACTATGTATTCTGTCAATCAGAATAGATACATCAAAGTTAGGTTTGACTATAGTAGACAAGAATGTACCTACATAGTACTTTAGATCCTTGCTTCCAACTTCTTCTCCAATCCCCCTAATTTTGATGTTATTCCTTCTAGAGTAGTCATCTAATTTAGTATTGCGAATTTTAAGGAGGCCTATTTCTGTTTCAAGTTGTTGATAATTATATTTTACATTTTGCAATTCCTCTCGAATCAATTTAAGATCTTTTCCTAAGTTATCAATCTTAATTTGAACAACGCTTATTATTTTTGCATTTTCCGCGATTTTTCCTGATAATTCAGAAATAATGGAATTTTTCAATTCGAGGAAAAGCCCTTTAAGAACAGGCAATGTTACACCACTATCTTCTGGTTCTGACACTTTGCTGGAAGCTTCTGATCTAAGTGTCTCGTTGGGGGAGGATTGAGCCATACTTAAAAAATGGCTTCAGAATTAATATCAAGATGTATTGACTCTGCAGATTTCCCTTTATTAGGTGGTGAAAAGAATGAGCTAGATGTTATGGGATTTTGTTGGAGTTTATCCCCTTTTGACTTATTTTTTAGAACTCGGCCTTGTTTCTTATTAAGGTTTCGCTTCTTTTTTTTTTTCTTTTTTTTTTTTTCTATCTTTTTTTTTTTTTTTTACTTTCCTTTTTTCTTCTTTTGACCTACTTTAAGCTCTTTCCTTTCCCCACTTTCTTCCCCCTAGTTTAGACGGATATGTTAATTGGTCACCCTTTCACCCTACTCAGCTGAACCCTATATAAGTGGCCCTTTTATTCCTTTCCTTTTCTTTCTTTCCTTAGCCTTTGACAATGGCTATATGAACTAATAATCTTTGAAACCGTATTACATACTGTTGCTATAATGCTTAACCATGTAGTTAGACAAATGTAAATAATTGTACAATACAAAAAGTTCATTCAGAAAAGGGAGAATAGACAATTGTCCCGGTTGCTGACAGCTTTGCTGACAGCTTTGTCTGGGTGGATATAGCCAATTCTTATGTGTCCCATATATACCATGCTGTTTTTAACCGATCCAAGTCAATATATCACAGTTCCCAGAAGGCTCGAGAAACAACAAAAAAGAAGAAAGGGACCAGACTCTTCTGAAGTTATTCAGACTTCACCACCAATCTTGGGGAAAGCGGGGTTATATTCCATAAAGTCCAATAGACTGTGTAGCAATTATGCCAATTAGACACGAGAGTCCAGAAAAATTTCTCAGCAAATTACTGCAGCCAAAATCGGATTTGTTTAGAGCCAAGATGTAGCTATACACAGCCTATGTTACCTTCATGGTTTTAGGGCACAAGGAGGAGATTCAAAGGCAACCAGGGCGGGTATTCATTAAGCTCCAGGGCCAGCTTCCTTAGCTGACCTCAGTCTTTACAGTCTCCAAGGCTGCTGACGTGTTATACTGGGGGTTGTCAGGGGGTACCCATGCATTCAACTATCAGGGGTCTTAGAGGGACTTATTGTAGTGGCCTTTGTGGTTAACAATTAGCAGATAATAAAGAGCACACTGCTTCCTTACATGCCCACTACCTCTTCACCCTCTCCTCCCTCTTCACTGGAAAAGCATGGCTTCCTCCCTCAGACTACCCCTCCCTGGTCGGGCTCCTGTACACCCGCCTACCGCCACCTCCGGTGTACCGCCAGCTCCAGTGTGCAGCCTCACGGGTCCACCCAAACACCTGTTGCGCCTCCTGTATCCGGCCCACTTTGCTTCAACACTCCGGGAGATCCGTCCCGCCGGGCTCGTCACTATTCGGGCATAACCCGTTGCTCGGTCACTGCGAGCACGCCACGAGTGCAGGCGCCATTGCCCTGCTAGCTACTCCTGCTAGCACCTTCCGGGGCGTGGCCCATCACCGACTCCTTATTGATTATATCATGAGTATCCTTTAACACGTGTGATGTGATATCAATGTTGATTAGCAATATCAGATGGAGAAGGTGATGGTACACGTGGACCTCTGACACTGATAACAGCTAAGCATTTATTGTGAGATGATACATCGTTATAAATGGTCATGGCCAGTGAGTTATCCTGAGAACAAGCTAATGGCTAGTAATGCTTACAGATGGAAATCAGGTGAATTGGTATATTGGTACAGTTACAGCAATTAGCACTGTAATGTACATGCATGTTTTTTGGTGTTATTTTTTTTATCCTCCTTTTTGTTTTGGCCACCTTTTTTCAGTTATTTTTTTTTTTTAAAAGAACACACTGTATGTGTAAACTGTTTTGTGTGAGATAGTCCAAATGTTTATACGTTTTTTTAACTGAGAAGATGCTAACCAAAAATAGGTGCTATGCGCATTACTGGTTACTTCCATTAAATGGAGTGATTTCTGATGATCCTTTTTTTCCATCAGATTCCGGTTGCAGTGGTGCAGTGACCACATGTAACCCTAGTAGGTGCTATGCATCATGATTATTCTAGACTATGACATTACCCCCTTTAAGTATTCTCTTTTTCCCCAAAAGCCTCTTGCCCTTCCAGGACCCACCCACACCACACTGGTGTGTTTGAAATAAAGCTTTTTTATACCATTATCAAAGTGTCAGTGTGTTTTCAATGGTTGGGGTTTTGGGACATCCACATACATCACATTTGTGTCATATTCCTACATCAGTAAACTAATGAGCCCCACTTACTATGCAATAGATTAATACATATAACCATAGTACTACTACTAATAATACAAATATAATAAGGTATCATATATATATATATATATATATATATATATATATATATATATATATATATATATATATTGTGAGAATAAAGGTGGAATAGTGGTTGATGGGAGATACATCAGACCTGATTTGCTAGACAGCAACCAGAGGATTTCTCAGTTAAATGCCCCAGGGAGAGATGTTACAGTTTGCAATATGCATAGCTGATGCTCTGCAAAACATGGTATGGGTCCCTGGGGCGGAGTATTTGGAGAGCAGGGGGGGGCCAATGCTCCAACAGCACTAGTTGCTGTATAAACAGACCACAGCTTGGATCTGGTTTTTAAGAGTTAGCTAATTGGCACTCACCTGTAGCTACTCAATTAGCAGACAGGCCTTTAAAAGAAGAGAGCAGCCTGCTCCAAGGGGGAGAGGAAAAGACAGCTAGGAGAGGCTGCGCTTATTGCAAAGACATTGCTTTTGTTTGGGAAATTGGTAAGTGGGAAAGCCACCCAATTGCAGATAGCAAGTACTGTCTAGTAAGAGCTCAAGTAAGAGCAAGGGATTTTGTTTGTTTTGTTATTATTTAAAGTACCTGCTTTCAAACTGAATAAAAAAGGAAAACTGAGCTGAAGGTGTCCTGGACTTTGTATACCCTAGAAGGCTGTGGTTACTGCAAGATCGGTGACAATCCTACCTGTAAAAGAAGTGGTTTGTCACATATGGTGGAGAATGCGGGCACCCACGTAAGCCTGAGGGTAGAAGTCATTTAAAGCTCAACATGGAGGATGTTATCAAGGCTCTGATCCAATCCTCCTCTGTGCAACAGGAGACTAACAGGAGAGCTGCAGAAAACAGTGCAGCCCTGCAGCAACTGGTGCTGGCCCAGGCAGAGAGTGCTAAAGTCCTGGCCAAAACACAAATGGAGGGCACTGAGTCCTTGGTGAAACAGCTTGTTGTGACACAAGCGGAGATGTTTAAAGTAGCCCGTGAGGAGCAGCAAAAAGTCACCCAGGGACTACAACAGGTAATCCAAGCGATCTCTGGAAAACTGAATGGAGACCCTGATGGAAGATACCAGGGGCCAAAGGTGATTCGGGCGAGCCACTATCTTCAGAAAATGACCGCATCAGATGATGTTGAGGCGTACCTTCTGGCATTTGAGCGCACTGCTGAGAGGGACGGATGGCCGGCTGGTGAGTGGGCAAGCATACTGGCACCGTTCCTAAGTGGAGAGCCGCAGAAGGCATATTATGACCTAGAACCAGCCGATGCAAGTAGCTACAGCAAATTGAAAGCTGAAATCTTGGCACGACTGGGTGTAACCTCTGCAGTACGTGCCCAAAGGTTCCACTCATGGTCATATTCTTCAGACAAAGCCGCACGTTCCCAAATGTTTGACCTCATACACCTTGCACGGAAATGGTTACAACCTGAAATCCGTTCAGCTAGCCACATTGTGGAAACCTTAGTAATGGACCGGTTTTTGCGTGGTTTACCAGCTTCCCTACGTCGCTGGGTCAGCCAAAGTGACCCCCATACAGCTGACCAACTGATTGCCTTGGTGGAAAGATATGCGGCTGCAGGAGAACTGCTATGTCCTACTTCACAGGCAAACCCTCGCAATCCTAAGCCCCAAGATTCTGCAAGACCGGGTAAGACTGTTCAAGGTTTAAGGGGGGCATCCAGGTCTAATAGGCCTGGGAACGGAACTAATTGGTGGTCAGACTGTACTGTCAAATGTTTCAAGTGCAAAGAGGATGGTCATATGGCCAAAGACTGTCCATTTAAGGATGAACCTATGGAATGCAATATGGGCAAAAATGAGGGAACACGTTCATTTTTGCTCAGTTGTTGTGGTATTGCTAACAATGACTATGATAATAACGCTCATAAATGCTGTGTAACTGTGAATGGAAAAATGTCTAAAGCATTACTTGATTCAGGTAGTATGGTTACGTTGGTAGCAGAGTCTATAATACCTTGTGTAAAACCTGATCATGGACAGAAAATAGGCATTATCTGTGTTCATGGTGATAAAAAGGAATACCCCACTGCGGAAGTAAATATTGGAACCCAGTATGGGAATTTAAAGTACCGAGTGGGTGTAGTACCTAGATTAGCCCATGAGGTAGTGATCGGTAGAGACTTTCCTCATTTTCTAAAATTATGGGCAGCTTTACAAAAGACAGATCAAAATTTATCAGAAATGAGTCAGTCTGTCGAGGATAATGTGTTCCCTTTTTCCGATATTGACTTGGGTTTTGACCACTGTGACGGAAAAATAAGGAAAAAGAAAAAATACTGCCCTAAACCAGTATTAATAGGAGATAACCCAGCTCAAACTAGTGAGGAGCCTACTAATAATGCAGACAAGGATAAGGACTTAATTGATATTGGAATTAGTCCAGGTAATTTTAAAAGCGCTCAGTGGGAAGATCCCACTTTAGTGACAGCTAGAAATGATATTAAAGTTGTAAACGGGGTTGTTAATCAGCCAGGAGGAGCACTGCCGTTCCCCTATTTTGAAGTACAAAATGACCTAATTTACCGTGTAGAAAAAAAGGATTCAGACATCATTAGGCAGCTGTTGGTTCCTCAGACTTACCAGAATATAGTGCTAAAGTTGGCTCACAGCCACATATTAGGGGGACACTTGGGAGTCGAAAAAACTAGAGAGAGAGTCCTTAGACGGTTTTACTGGCCTGGAGTGTTTGCTGCTATTACAAACTATTGCTCCTCATGTCCTGAGTGCCAGTACAGGGCTCCTTTCAAGACTTTTCGTAGTCCACTTGTACCCTTACCCATAATTGACGTGCCTTTTGAAAGGATCGCTATGGACTTAGTGGGGCCACTGGTAAAGTCCGCTAGGGGACACCAATATATATTAGTCATCTTGGACTATGCAACTCGCTATCCTGAGGCCATTCCCTTGCGTAATACCTCTGCAAAGCTAATAGCTAAGGAACTTATGTTGATGTTCAGTAGGGTGGGTATCCCTAAAGAAATACTGACAGACCAGGGGACCCCGTTCATGTCCAGAGTCACAAAAGAGTTGTGCAGGCTCTTGCAGGTTAAACATCTTAAGACCTCAGTATATCACCCACAGACTGATGGTTTAGTAGAGAGGTTCAACAAAACCCTTAAGAGTATGCTACGCAAGGTAATTGATGCAGATGGAAGAAATTGGGATTTTTTATTGCCATATCTACTGTTTTCCATTAGGGAAGTTCCACAGGCCTCCACGGGCTTCTCTCCTTTTGAATTATTATATGGAAGACATCCCAGGGGAATATTGGATATTGCTAAGGAGACCTGGGAACAGGAGACTACTCCTCACAGGAGTGTAATTGAGCATATAGCTCAAATGCAGGATAGAATGGCCACCATCATGCCTATTGTCAGGGAACACATGCTGGAAGTCCAGCAGGCTCAGAAAAACAGCTATAACCGTAATGCTAGAGTCAGAGTGTTCCAACCTGGAGACAGGGTATTGGTTCTGGTCCCTACTGTGGAGAATAAGTTCCTTGCGACTTGGCATGGACCCTATGAAATAATAGAGAAAGTGAGTGATGTCAATTATAAAGTCAGACAACCAGGAAGAAGAAAGCCTGAACAGTTGTATCATATAAATCTGTTAAAGCCATGGAAGGACAGGGAGGTCCTGGTTGCTTTAAAACCTTCAGAACCTCCTATAGTAGAGCCAGATGTGAACGTATCTAAGACTCTGTCTGTCCATCAAAAGCAAGAGGTCAGAGATTTCATCAGAAGAAATAGGGATGTTTTCTCGATAGTTCCAGGAAAGACTAAAGTGATTAAACATGACATAATAACCGAACCAGGGAAAAGAGTTAACCTCAAACCCTATAGAATTCCTGAGGCCCGGAGGGAGGTTATAAACTTAGAGGTTGAGAGCATGTTAAAACTTGGAGTCATTGAAGAATCCCAGAGTAACTGGAGTAGTCCTATTGTATTGGTGCCAAAACCTGATGGCACATGGAGGTTCTGCAATGACTACCGCAAGTTAAACGCCCTCTCAAAATTTGATGCTTACCCAATGCCAAGAGTTGATGAGTTAATAGAAAGACTGGGAAAAGCTCGTTATCTAACAACCTTGGATTTAACAAAGGGTTACTGGCAGGTCCCGCTCACTGAAAGAGCCAAAGAAAAGACAGCCTTTTCAACACCCAGTGGCCTGTTTCAGTACACTGTATTGCCATTTGGGTTACATGGGGCACCTGCCACATTCCAACGAATGATGGACAGAATTCTTAAACCTCATGTTCGTTATGCTGCAGCATACTTGGATGATGTCGTCATCCACAGTGCAGACTGGGAATCCCACCTCCCTAAAGTTCAAGCGGTACTTGATGCTATCCGCTCAGCAGGCTTAACTGCCAATCCTTCCAAGTGTACGATTGGTTTAGAGGAAGCTAAGTACTTAGGTTATTCTATTGGGAGGGGTTTGGTTAAACCACAGGAAGCCAAAGTAGAAGCCATACAAAAATGGCCACAGCCCCTTACAAAGAAACAAGTAAAGGCATTTTTGGGTTTAATTGGATATTATAGGCGGTTCATTCCAGATTTTGCTACCATTGCTGCACCCCTGACAGACCTTATTAAAGCAAAATCCCCAGTCATAGTTAAATGGTGCCCTGAGGCAGAAAAGGCTTTTAAGAGTCTGAAGGAAGCTATCTGTAGCCATCCTGTCTTAGTGACCCCAGATTTTTCCAGGGATTTTATAGTTCAGACAGATGCTTCTGATGTGGGCTTGGGGGCTGTTCTTTCACAGGAATACCAGGGTGAAGAACACCCTGTTTTCTTTTTGAGCAGAAAGTTAAACCCACATGAGAAGAACTACTCTATTGTTGAAAAAGAGTGTCTTGCTATTAAGTGGGCATTAGACTCTCTTAAATACTACCTACTAGGCAGAAGGTTTCGATTGATAACGGACCATGCTCCTCTGACGTGGATGTATCAGAACAGGGAAAGTAACTCCAGAGTAACCAGATGGTTTTTGAGTTTGCAATCTTTTGATTTCACTGTGGAACACAGGGCTGGTCTGCAACAAGGTAATGCTGATGGGCTTTCGAGGGTACACTCCCTGATTTCCATGGTCGCTCAAACCCTTGGGTATGAGCTGGGGGGGAGGATATGTGAGAATAAAGGTGGAATAGTGGTTGATGGGAGATACATCAGACCTGATTTGCTAGACAGCAACCAGAGGATTTCTCAGTTAAATGCCCCAGGGAGAGATGTTACAGTTTGCAATATGCATAGCTGATGCTCTGCAAAACATGGTATGGGTCCCTGGGGCGGAGTATTTGGAGAGCAGGGGGGGCCAATGCTCCAACAGCACTAGTTGCTGTATAAACAGACCACAGCTTGGATCTGGTTTTTAAGAGTTAGCTAATTGGCACTCACCTGTAGCTACTCAATTAGCAGACAGGCCTTTAAAAGAAGAGAGCAGCCTGCTCCAAGGGGGAGAGGAAAAGACAGCTAGGAGAGGCTGCGCTTATTGCAAAGACATTGCTTTTGTTTGGGAAATTGGTAAGTGGGAAAGCCACCCAATTGCAGATAGCAAGTACTGTCTAGTAAGAGCTCAAGTAAGAGCAAGGGATTTTGTTTGTTTTGTTATTATTTAAAGTACCTGCTTTCAAACTGAATAAAAAAGGAAAACTGAGCTGAAGGTGTCCTGGACTTTGTATACCCTAGAAGGCTGTGGTTACTGCAAGATCGGTGACAATCCTACCTGTAAAAGAAGTGGTTTGTCACAATATATATATATATAAAGGGTGCCAAGTCCAATTTGTGATGCTGTAGAGTATCAACATTCCCCTGAAGGCCTGATAACAATATGACAGGTGATGTAAATTGATGTTGGAGGTGTAATTTGGCCACTATTTATTTGCCCAATGTAGATCTGTTGAGTGAGATGTATATAAGAATATCTTTGCATTTTTAGGGTCCACATTAGAGCCTCTGTGAGTGAGAAAGGGATAATATGGCAGGCAGTTTCATGTTTTTGTGTTGCAATGTAATGAGGCATCTTGCAGCAAGACTTTTCATATTGGCATTTGTATGACCATTTCATTCTATTTCTTTAAGCCTATTTGTTAATTGTTGTGCAGTGAATTCTAATGTCTTCCATTGCTTTCCCGATATTTTAAAGTCCATTGGTGTGTTGTTGTCTTTTGCAGTGTTACAAACTAGTCTGTAATCCTTTTGCGGGTCCCATTTGGAACCCGTAATATTTTGGCCACAGACATCCCCATTGAAGTCTATGGAGCCTATGTATTAAACACACCTCAAAACACATTATCATATAACAATAATCACAACTGAGGGGGAAACAAGGAATTGGACTCTAGTGGGCTAGCCACTTAGGGGAGTAGTCTTTATGGGTTCTGAAAACAAGAAGGACCAGAGAGTGTTAGATAGAGAGATAGAGAGTGCTAGAAAGAGTGAGGAGAGATAGAGGTATGGATAGAGGGAGAGGAGGCAGCAGGCCAGGGAGCGGAGGTACAGGTGGAGGAAAGCAGGAGGGGGGGAGGATACACCCCCAAATGCAGGCACACAAGGTGTAGGAGCAGAGCATCATGGGCCTAATCCCAGGGGGGGGGGGTAGTGGGGATGAGGTGCAGGCCCCAGAGAGAGAACAGGGAGTCCAGGAACCTCAGGCACAGTTGACAGGGCAACAAGTTGTGCCAAAGCAGAGTGCCTACAATTATAGCGAAGAGGAGACAGAAACCCTCCTAAGATAAAGTCCAAGCCCACCATAACATCATCCATGGTGGTAGAGATGTGAGGGCTGGCAAAAAGCCACATGCCTGGAATGAGGTTGCTGCAGCTGTGGCTTCATTAGGGATTGCAAACCGTGATGTCCGGTCGGTTAAACACTAATATGATGACTGCCAGATGAAGGTGAAGAAGAAGATGGACGCAGAGGGCAGAGCAGCCCGTGGGACTGGTGGTGGCTCACCACTCAACATCACCTACTGTGGATGCAAGCAGATTATCAAGGAGCCTTTGGAGCCAGCAGCAGTAGTGGGCCTTCCAGGACAGTTGAAACCCTGCAAAGTGAGTATCATACACACCATCACACCCTCTTATGCACACACATGAACCCCACACACATAGATAACTGACATACAATGGAACTGTAAGATTTATGCTTCTGTCTACAGATATATGGGGCATCAATAACCATGTAAATATTATAATATATCATATTATCATCCTAATCATTATCAATGAAATATCTGTCCAATACTTGTGGTTAAAACAGAATCTGAATAGCAGTTGCCAATGCAGTTTGTGTTAGTGTTATGTTTGCTGTTTGTTCAAAGGTAATATCAAACAAAACAGTATACATAATAATTGCAATTGTCTATTTTTGGTCATGAGGTCCCCTATCCCTATCTTCCCCATGTTACACTGCACAGTTTATATCTGTGTTGCTTAACACTCCAACTGCTTGGAAGCTATCCCCAGCATTAAAGGAGGTACAGCTGTAGATCCACAATGATTTTACATGCAAAAGAGAGTACATGTATTGGAGTGCACACTGCAGCATATGCAGATACAGACTGAGGGACTGCATGTGCGTGTCATGTACTAGCCTAACCTAACCATATCTCAAAAGCATGTAAACAATCATTGCTGAGCATTGGTCACAGATTGATCAGCCTCACACACTGCACAGCAGATTCAGATGATCACGTGTCCTAATGAACTACAGATGGCACACCGCACCAGCTATATATATATATATATATATATATATATATATATATATATATATACACACTGTATATGTATATATATATATAAGCCATGATCCCCAATGCTCATAATACAGCTCAATGTTTATCTGCAGGAAATAATCACCACAGCCAATTACAATTGACCATGATGTCATGGATATGGAAACACACAGCAAACAATTGTTTAGAGAATCAAAACTCAAATACTATTGTCCTCTCATTTCAGTACCCAGGAGGCGTACCCCACCCATGGAGACACAGGCAGTGGCTCCACCAGAGCCACCACCATCACCAACGCAGGTTGTGGTGGTGGAAGCCGACGGCCCGGGCCCATTACAGGAGGCTGGACAATCAGCAGCAGGACCATTGTGGGAATCACCCCCTGGGCCCTCACACGCATCACAGGCACGTTCCCAGCCCTTTCAAATTACTGGAGGTTCAATGAGCCACCAACCACCTGCAGGGATGTCGAGCTCATGGGGACCACTCTCAAGAGGCCCACTACTGCCACCTGGTGACATTCAGGCAATACGTGTGCCGGACCCTAATCCTCTCCCACTTCTGACCGGGCCACAACATATGTTGCCACAGCAGTGGTTTTCTCAGCAGTTGGACCAGCAGTTGTCACAGTCATTGTTGCCTCAGCAGATGTTGCAGCCATTGTTGCCTCCGCTGTTGTGGCGCTGTTGATGTCTTAGCCGTTGTTGCCCCAACAGACTGTGCCAACACCATTGCCAGTACCATCTCCATTCCAGTACCTTCTCCATTGCCAACACCATCTCCACTGGCAACAACATTATTTCCATTGGCAACAGCACCATCTACATTGGCAACAGCACCATCTCCATTGTCAACAGATTTCCTACTGGCAACACCATCCCAACACCTCTGGCCTCACCACAGCACATCCATAGTCCAACAACGTCCTGTGATGGAACTCATGTCCCTGCATCAGACACCTTGAGTGACATATATCAGCACATCCGCTTGGCTGCTTAGTGCAAGATCTGAGCAGTCCAACAGCTGACAGCTCAGCTGGCACGTCAGAAAGGCATCCAAGCAATATATGGTAAGGTGAGGAGGCATTATCTTCAGATGGAGGGGTATGAGCAAATGGCTCATAGGGACACACAAGCCGTGACACATGACTTGGCATGGCTGGTACAGTTGGCTGAAGCCCACGTGCCTACACTATAGCATACCATTCTACAGGCTCCACCACCACCGCAGCCAGAGCCTACAGCCTTCTCTTCTCATCCCTTACCGCCAACAACAGCTACTACACAGCCACCCCAGTTGGATGCAATCCTCGATCCAACACCTCCTGCACGTGGTAGAGGGAGGAAGTGCGTGGTACCAGAAGATGTGGGCCCAGTGATCAGAAAGAGGAAATAGATGTGAACATCCCCAGGTCAGTGGTTGTCAAACCTCTCCCCAAGACTCACCACACAGACCATGATTTGGGTGAAACACTGTGTGAATAGAGTGACCCTACATGGCATATCTCACACCTTCATTGCAGTACACAAGCCCCTTCACCAAAACCACTTAACAATGCAGAAGGGGACCAGGGGAACATACACCACCCTAATCTATTGTAACCCATCAGGAGGGGCTACAAAAACACATGAGGCTGTGCAGAGGCATGTGGATCAACAGGCAACTCACCTCCATCAGCAGTAATCTCTGCTATGCCCATCCTGGAAAGTCCCATGCCATAGCCAGTGGCCATGTACTAAGATGTATAGCCATTCCCATTTGGTGACCTCCCATTATGTTCTGCTATTCATCAATTTACATTAGTGTGGATTGCTAAGTGGTGGTGAAGGGGCTTGTGTACCTGAATGAAGCTTTGAGCTATACCATGTAGGGCCAGTGTAGGTGGGCAGGTGATAGCGGAGAGGTCAGAAAAATCACAGTCCACTAGAGAAGGAACTGATCACCCACTCCAGTATCTTTGGCATGCAAACCTTGTGGATACGCACAGACAGAGACATTAGTAGGTGTGCTGCAGTCCATAGGGTCACATAGAGTCGGACACAAGTGAGGGACTGAACAATCATGTGAAATGTTCCCTTGGTACTTGATATATGTGATGTGGCGGTGTAATTTGGCCACTATTTGTTGTCCCAAATGTAGATGTGATGAGTGAGATGTATAGAAGATGATCTTTGTATTTTTAGGGTCCACATTAGAGCCTCTGTGAGTGTCAAAGGGTTAATATGCCAGTCATTTGCATGTATGTGTGTGTATTTAATGAGGTAGTGTGTCTTTAATAGCTTTCAGCATGTTGCAGCATGGCTTTTCGTATTGGCATATGCATGACCATTACAACCTATGTGGAAAAAATATATATTTTTAGCAATATTTGATATTTGAGAGTTGTTGTGCATGTGATTGTAATGCCTTCCATTACTTTCCCCATGTTTTAAAGTATATTGGTGTCTTTATATTGTCACTTGCAGTGTTACAAACTAGTCTCTAAACCCTTTGTGGGTCCTACTTGGAACCATGTAAGCTTTGGGCCTCCATTTGGCATTTGCAAGCTTGATTGTTTAACGATTTTGGCAACTCTTAAGCCGCTTGGAGCACGTAAAAAGACGCAAATTGAATAGCAAAATAACTTGCTACCTCACTTACGGGCTACTGGATCGCCTGAAACCTGGATGGGGGCACAGGTAAGAATTCAAACACACTATATACACACTATTACTATCCTCACTATTACTATCCTCACTAAAATTAACCTCTTCCATCTCAAATAAAAACATAATCCTATAAATAAATACCTAACTAGCCCATTAATAGTTCATGTGGGCTAAGGTGGGTAAAATGCTCTCCCTAAACTAAGCCCTACCTTTTCCCATTGCCCATAATAGCCTATTACTCAAAATGGGGTCCCTACAACCATATGGGCAAAAGTATTCCCACCCTCAGCTCAAAAGAGCAAGGGCTACAAACCTAAGGGGTGGTAAAAACAATTCTTGCTTAGTGTCCTTAGTTACACGTAAAGTTTTCAAACAAATATTTTTTTTCCTTTGTGCGGTGGTCCTTTATGCAACCATTAATTCAATTCATTAATTCGATTTTCTCAAAAATAAGTAGACAGATCAAACACTTTGGGCCTCATTCAATTGAGCCCTTGGAATATGCAGGCGTCTGTAAGGGAGCCCGTAAGTTATTTTGCTATTCAATTGGCATCTTTTTGCGGCCTTTGACTGGGTTACGGGCGAAGGCCTCCGATTCCTTGCTATAATTAACTTTGCAAGTTACAGTCCATCCAAGCCTTTGATCTTTCACGGCTGCAAGAGTTATGATCAGAAAAATCGCAAATCGATATTCAATTGCTTTGATTCCCCAAGCCCGCAAATGTTTTCACACCCGTAAATGGCAAATGTAGAAGATTATCCTACTAATATTAGAGAGGACCCGCAAAGGAGTTAAAGACATATCCGTAGCACTGTAAGAGCAAATATAAAATCAATACTGCACTGTAAATAACGGGGAAAGCGATGATAGACATTATAATTAATTGCACAACAGTCCCAAACTCGCAAATTGGCAATAAAAAAATATCTTTATTTTATGTTTTTGGGGCTAAATCGATCTCAGGTATCAATCAGTTAATATATTTCAGGCCACCCAGATGGACTAGAACAGTATTGTCTTTCATGTTCATAATTCTTTATTTTGCGGGTTTGTGATTCTGATTGCATATTGGACCCCCGAACCTAATTGATTGACGTGTAACCTCCATGTTTTACTGCCGTAATGATGACAGTCTCGTTTTCTATTGGCTAATTTGAAATGGGAGGTTACAGGCTTGCTGAATTGATCATGTTCCCGCCCTGAAATGCTACGTACGAGTGCATGGTTTGCGGTTTCGTAACTTGCGGGTTTGTGCAATTGAATAGCACCGTAACTGTAGCACGCTGAGGGCTCGCAGCAGACACGCAGACATATGGCCTATATACCGGAACTTGCGGAGGCCGATCTGAATGAGGCCCTTTCTTTTTAATTTTTTTTTGCTTTAATGTCCTTATCTTTAACATAATAGCATTTATTTTTCATGAAAAAAACTCTTTGTAAAGAGTAAAACATGCTCATTTATATGCACCATCATAATTTAGTTTTTCCTTAACTAGTTGTGTTAAATTTATGAAGTCATAAGTTATTTAAACAAAATAGTTGAATTGCATTATTTATTATATACTCAGATGATTAACATTTCATTTTTATAAACATTTGCATATTATTACAAAGTATGTAAATGGTAATCACTATATGGTAATTCCTAAGTGCTTAACACTCTAATATTAATAAATAAATTGCAACGAGAACTGGAATTGTTCAAATGGCTAAGTGGATGTAGTTGAAGCTATTATTATAAACCATAATTGGTCACAAATGGATATGATACAATAGACAAGATATATATATATTACACACCCAAAATGTATATGATATAATGGAGAGGTATGGAACTGTCCATATATACGCATAAATACGTTAATACTATTGTATATGTAAGGATTCAAATGATATCCTATTGGATAATGTAATAGCTTCCCTCATATGGCAAATAAATTTGCTTAATCCTTGGGGAGCTATAACCTATTTTATTAGCTAAAACCAATTGTTGTATGGAACAACAAAAAAGAAAAAAAGATAAGTGCAAGTACTATCAGGTTGGGAACAAAAAAAAGGAAAAGAAAAAACAAATAACAAATATGTTGTGTTATTTGTCAATATGTAGGAGGGAGTGAAAAGACCTTAGTAATTTGGGTAAAGGCTCATGAGAAAACATTGCCAGTGTTCTCCATGTTTTATAGACCACTTGTTCATTAATGCACAACATGCAATTCTAGGTAGTGATTTGCCAAAGTACCATTAGTAAATACAGTTTTGCTGAATGCAAATTTAAGCTTTTCACTTGAACACTCTCTCAATTCAATATACCACAACCAAAGTAAATGCACTTATCTTTTTGAAGTAGTCCCAACGGCTCGTTTCGCCCTTCTTAGTGCTGAACTTCATTTTCATGGTGCTATTTATAGCACCTCCTATCCACTTGTTGCCGATATTGAGACAACCTCATTGGTCTATTGGACAGCGTGGTGACGTCGCACGTATTACTGTGTCACCACGTTGTACGTGTATTGCCAGTCATTTGCGCATTTGCCATCCATGTCTGTTATCCAGTCGCGTGATGACGTAACTATGTCACTACGCGCATTGCATCCTTGGGTAATAACGCTGATGCGTATTTATTAGTACCTAGTTACCAAATAGATGTCTCCATTAAGGAGAATCATGCCAATGAATTAACACTGGCTACTTCTATCAAATATTGAAACATGGGTGCAGATGGAACATTACCGGACTAACCATATAAATTGCACATATTTATATATATAATAGGACAATACCATATCTCCCACTCTAATGAATAAATATCATTTAAAATAGTGAAAGTGCTATTAATTTGGTTAATCATATTAATATAACGAAAATAAAGTTATAAAAGAATTACAAGGGGTAATACTAGCCTCCTGAAATTGTAATTAGCTGGGTATGTGTGTTGAAATATGAGTGTAGAAATGAATTAGTGATTCTAATCTAATAGATGGATTCAAAAAATGATGCGCTAAACTATAAGATGTGAAAGGGTGATACCCTAAAAATAAGGTAACTGACTATCTGTGAAAAATATTGTAATTACTGGATTGTTTAATTTAAAAAAAAAAAAAAAGGTTAGTTTGTATATAAGAGGAGCCCTATCATTGTTATGTCCTTTTGTAAAGTATGAACCAATGTTCAATCTTATTTTAAAGGAAAGCTGAATATGTGAAGCCTTCATTAAGTGCTCGAGGGCTTTGTGTATCTAGTTTGAATATCCATTTACTTTCCAATTTAAGTAGTTCTTTGTCCAGGTCTCCTCCTCTGGGTCCCTGTTGAATATGATCTATCACGGAAAATGTCATAGAACAGGGTTTATTACCATGAAATAACTTTATATGACGAGATACAGGGGTATCTAACTCTTTGATCATTGTGTATGTGTGCTCTAATATGCGTCTCCTTAATTGGCGTATTGTTTTTCCCACATATAATTAGGGCACGGACATGTAATTATGTAAATAACATGTGTGGAACTGCAAATTAATTAAGGCAGGAACTTCATTAATTTGTAGTTCCACACATGTTTTTAACATAATTACATGTCCGTGCCCTAAGTTATATGTGGGAAAAACAATACGCCAATTAAGGAGACGCATATTAGAGCACACATACACAATTACTTAATGAAGGCTTCACATATTCAGCTTTCCTTTAAAATAAGATTGAACATTGGTTCATACTTTACAAAAGGACATAACAATGATAGGGCATGATATATTATTTTAGGATAATAGCTCATCTTATATACAAACTCACCTTTTAAAAAAAATAATTAAACAATCAAGTAATTACAATATTATTTACAGATAGTCAGTTACCTTATTTTTAGGGTATCACCCTTTCACATCCTATAGTTTAGCGCATCATTTTTTGAATCCATCTATTAGATTAGAATCACTAATTCATTTCTACACTCATATTTCAACACACATACCCAGCTAATTACAATTTCAGGAGGCTAGTATTACCCCTTGTAATTCTTTTATAACTTTATTTTCGTTATATTAATATGATTAACCAAATTAATAGCACTTTCACTATTTTAAATGATATTTATTCATTAGAGGGGGAGATATTGTATTGTCCTATTATATATATAAATATGTGCAATTTATATGGTTAGTCCGGTAATGTTCCATCTGCACCCATGTTTCAATATTTGATAGAAGTAGCCAGTGTTAATTCATTGGCATGATTCTCCTTAATGGAGACATCTATTTGGTAACTAGGTACTAATAAATACGCATCAGCGTTATTACCCAAGGATGCAATGCGCATAGTGACATAGTTACGTCATCACGCGACTGGATAACAGACATGGATGGCAAATGCGCAAATGACTGGCAATACACGTACAACGTGGTGACACAGTAATATGTGCGACGTCACCACGCTGTCCAATAGACCAATGAGGTTGCCTCAATATCGGCAACAAGTGGATAGGAGGTGCTAGAAATAGCACCATGAAAATGAAGTTCATTAACCCATGAGTAAGCCCTAAGAAGGGCGAAACGAGCCGTCGGGACTACTTCAAAAAGATAAGTGCATTTACTTTGGTTGTAGTATATTGAATTGAGAGAGTGTTAAAGTGAAAAGCTTAAATTTGCATTCAGCAAAACTGTATTTACTAATGGTACTTTGGCAAATCACTACCTAGAATTGCATGTTGTGCATTAATGAACAAGTGGTGTATAAACATGGAGAACACTGGCAATGTTTTCTCATGAGCCTTTACCCAAATTACTAAGTTCTTTTCACTCCCTCCTACATATTGACAAATAACACAACATATTTGTTATTTGTTTTTTCTTTTCCTTTTTTTTGTTCCCAACCTGATAGTACTTGCACTTATCTTTTTTTCTTTTTTGTTGTTCCATACAACAATTGGTTTTAGGTATTAAAATAGGTTATAGCTCCCCAAGGATTAAGCAAATTTATTTGCCATATGAGGGAAGCTATTACATTATCCAATAGGATATCATTTGGATCCTTACATATACAATAGTATTAACGTATTTATGCGTATATATGGACAGTTCCATACCTCTCCATTATATCATATATATTTTGCGTGTGTAATATATATATATCTTGTCTATTGTATCACATCCATTTGTGACCAATTATGGTTTATAATAATAGCTTCAACTACATCCACTTAGCCATTTGAACAATTCCTGTTCTCGTTGCAATTTATTATTACAAAGTGACAGTAAAATTACGGGTGCACAATATATTCTTTACATGTTAAATTTATTTTTAGTTCAACATTAAGTAACATTAAAAATATGTATGCAAACAACGTCAAAACAAAGCTTTAGCTAGAGAATATACTTTAAAAAAAAATACAGTTTACCACATTAGGCAGGTTGGGTAACCCAGAGCTGAAAGTAGGCTGAAAGTAGGTACATTGCTTGGATGCTTCTGCTTGAGTTGTTGAGTATTTTTGTACTAGTTGGTAAGGTGTGGTCATGTAAACTGAAATGAACATTTCTGACCTAATGCAGACAACTGAACTTTCAATGGTGATCCAGCTCAGTGAACAGTTTGCTCATCTGGTGACAATTGCGCAATAGTAATGTTCTGTTAATGACTGGTAACCTTTGCTCTGGATCTTACATCTGCTTTATGGCCAGGTGTTCTAAAGCTCTTTTATATCTTTGACTAGCGACTTGCCCGTCAAAAATTACGGCAATAAAATTGTAAGGCAGGTAATGCTGTTTGGTCCAGACATTAATTTTGTTGGTGGTCCGAGATCCTTCTGGGATCATTGCGAGCCTCGCGCTGAGCACCTTCGGCGCTCATTGCAAGGCTGTTGGTTGTTGTATTTTTTTTTTCTGATAGGCGCTTTTGCAGTTATTGTTTGGTTGGCGGTGATCTGCTTTTTGCCCTTATTGCAAGGCTTTGTGTGCTATGAGCAGCGTTGGCGCTCGTTGTGAGTGGCGCGGTGAATGGCTTTTGTGTTTATTGTGAGAGTGTATTTTTTTGTGTATATTTTTTTGCATGCTAATTAAATAATAATAAATTAATAAATGAATATACTTTACCTATTTGGAAGTAATATATGCAGGAAGCATTGTGTTGAAGAGGTGACAATCTGTTTTGATGTTCCTGCAGCATAGAATGTCGGTTTGCACTGTTTTGGAGCTGAGGTGTAAGTGTCAGCAATGTGTGCAGTGTAAATAGGCTGCGTGCGCGAGGGAAAGCCGTTAGGGTAGCTGTGTACTTCTGCATTGTGTAAGATAGTGTTGTAAAATGTGGTACGCTGCTGTGTACGATGTAGCGTCCTTGGTAAAAGTGTATCTTGTACCTTGTATGACTTTTTTGAAAAGCTGTATGTGCTTGGTGGTGTTTTGCGTATTTAGTGTCCTGTAGCCTCGTTTTCGTCGGCCATTTTTTCTCTCGCTTAGGGAATTTTCGTGTGTCTAAACGCTGGAATTTGGACTTAAATTGCGGTTGCTGCGGGTAAGCTTTTTATGTATTTTTTGTGTGTATTTATTATGTTTTTAATGTTTTCAGGTGCGCGGTTCCGCCGTTAAGGTCGTATTTTTGCAAGGTCGAAATTTTTTTTTTCTAAGTCTCGTGTCTGGTATTTTTTTATGCTAAGTCCATAAATTTTCTGTTCTAAGTCCTGCGTCTCCTATTATTTTCGTCTCGTATTCTGTTTGGCTAAGTCCCGCTAAAAGTGCTACCGGCGCTCATTGCCTAAGTTTCCCCCGAGTTTAACGTCTCGCCTCGCTATGTGAGGCTCGCCAGCAATGAGCGCCTCCGGCGCTCATTGTCCAAGTGCTCCGAGTTTAACGGCTAGCCTCGCTACGCGTACGGACATACGGGCCATGCAGACAAAGTGACGACGATTCATAGTTGGACAATTATAATATGTGACTGAAAGCTCATGTTAATAAATTGCATTTTTTATTTGTACGGCCCCTTATGACATTGATAGAAAGGCTCATTTGTGCTTTGGGTCAGCAACATAGGGAACTGCAATTGGCTTAACTGACACTATCATATTGTGTAGGAAACCAGAGGGTGAAATAGTAGACAATGGTGGTTTAACCAAAAGTGCAAATTACCAATCACATATATAGTTGTGAGCAGGCGAGCCAGCCAGAGCTGTTGCTCACGCTTGCTGGCTCGCATAGCGAGCCCGCGGCCCTCGCGAAGCTCCTTGCCAGCAACTGCGACCCTCGCAAACTTTACGTTGGAACGAAAAAACACCACACAGCAACTGCGACTTTACGTTCTAATGCAAAAAACACCACACAGCAACTGCGACCCTCGAAAACTTTACGCCGCAACGCAAACAACATACGAGACACGTTACCACTCATTACGACCTCGCAAAAATTGGCCGCAACCCTCGGACATGAAAAAATGAAAAACACAATAAATACACACAACACATACATAAAAAGCTTACCTACAGCAAGAGGGGGCATCCAGGACCTCAAAAAATGAAGTTACACCTCAATTTAACTCAAAATAAAAGAGTTTAGACAAAATGGCCGCCAAACAAAACGAAAACGAGGCTTCAGCACTCTAAACACGCAAAACACCACCAGAAACACGCAAAACACCACAAAACACCTACGGATATTCCGCTACAGACGCATACCACACATTAGCCGCCATTTTAGAACAATAACTTATACAATGTGGAAGTACACAACTACGCTAACGGTTTGGTCTTGCGCACGCACACTGTTACACTGCACACATTCATCACGCTTACACAGCAGCTCCACACCACTAATGCTCCAGCAACATCAAAACAGATTGTCAGCTCTTCAACAGCTTCAACAGCTCATGGCATTTCTAGGTGGTCTCCTCTCCAAGTAGTGACCAGGCCTAACCCTGCATGGCTTCTGGGTGGTGTGACCTCTTGATTCTCTGGCTTGGAGATCAACCCAGGCTGCAGTTGTGAAAGCACTGAATTCTAACCACTGGATCACCAGGGAGCCCTAAGAACTGGTAGGACCCTGTAAAAGCAGGCCATCCTACAAATCCTTGGAGATGGGATATTCAGAATGTTTTGTGAACATGACTGGGCAAAAAAGCTTGTTTCTCCAGTCTCTCTGGTTAATTAATTAATTAATTAAATATAATACTTTGAGAAAATATTGCATATATATGACCTCCAACAAGTTTTTCATTAAAAGGGTGGGGTGACTTGACATGATCATAATTTATTAGTACAGAAAAGTGTCCCTTAATATCATACTGAAAGTATTGTTCTTGACACTGTCAAAGAGTCATCTGGACCAATATTTACGAAGAATCCTGCTGTTTAGACTGTAGCTCTCTAGCGCAGAATCACTCTCTACACTTAGGAATCCTTGAACCACCATATCAGACACAAAGAAGATGATAAGAAGCAGAATGAAGAAATAAACTACTAAAGAATTTACAGCCTTTTGGAACGTAAAGCGTTTTGGCCAATTGAAAATGGCTCTATATAAGCACAGAGCATTTTTTAGTTACAGAAGTTTTTAGTTAGTGAAGACCTTGCTTTTGGATAGAAGTTCACTAGCTAAAAACTTCTGTAAATATAATATGCTCTGTGCTTATATAGAGCCCTTTAGAATTGGCTGAATCACAATTTAATAAGGCTGGTAGTCTCCAAAACTTAAACACTTTATTCACACATTTTAACAAAAACAGAACAATAGTAAAGCTAGAAAAATAACATAATGTAAAAATGTCCCTACTTTAATCCCCGCCACCCCTCCAAATGTACGCCCTTAGTAAATATTAACATGTTTTAACATAATTAATGCAATGTAACAAGCTATTAATCATAATTGTAACACACCAAACATTATAATTCAGTGAAGCAACACCCTCTATATAATCCTGAACAGTGCAACCGGTGCAGTGAATCCCCAAATTCCTGAATGACGAAGTGTGATCCATAACAAAGTGGTTTTATGAAAACAACTTGAAAACAACTTTCTTGCATTAAATAGGTGATTATCATCTAAATTCGGGACATGGGAAGGTATAAATCCAGGGTATATGACAGGCATTGTTCAGGAAGTTGTTTTCAATAACCATCATATTTTACAGGAAGGAGCAGTCAAGATTATTGCTAGATAGGTGGAAAATAGGATTGGAATTGAATACCCTAATGGTGACATAATCTAGTTGCTCACTGATACTGTTTTGATATTGATTAAAAGACCACTGTAGTGCCATAATAACATAAGTTAGATATTTTAATTATGTCTTAATCCATATTCAATCATTTAAAAAAGCAGTATTCCATATTAAACTTGCTGTCACAGTTCAGGCTCTATTGCTAATATCTACCCACTAACTGGAGGCAGATAAACTCATTTTTGCAAATGAATATAATACTGAATATTGCAATTATGAGTTATTAAGTAGGAATTATATTAACAACACAGGCCAACAATTTTTTCTTGGTTTTTAGTGCCGGTTCCTGGGATTATTTGGGGCAGTGATTCAGAAAATTGTATTGGATAGACCGCATCAGCTCTAGTTTCTTAGATATAGATTTGGTATAATAGAGCCAAACATGAATATTGGGCAAGAAAAGATTGACCTCCAAGGCAATATATGTTGGTTGGAGGGCAGGATGTAATCTATGAACCTTTGGTAGTACAAGATAGAATCATATTGCCACCACTACATATAAAGCTAGGCCTGATGAAACAATTTGTATAGGCTTTGAATAAAGACAGTTCGTATATTGAATACATGGGACATAAATTACCTGGACTTACCATGGAAAAACTGATGGTAGGAATTTTCGTTGGTCCACGGGTCAGACAACTTATGAATGACCCACTTTTCGTAGCATCAATGAATGAAATCAAATCATGTGCCTTTGGTGTAATATTACAAGTGAACATGTAATTGTACACTGAAATGTTTTATTGACAAGACAGGATTTACCAAAGTCGGGTGAGATCCATAATATTGAGAGTGAACTGCAGAACTGCATTGAATAAACGTGTAACATTGCTGTAAAAAGCTCCTGCAGACAAAATTATGTTTCAAAGTTTTTTTCTCAAATAGAATAGTGATCTAGTTCTGTAATAATTTTAATGCAATCTGGACATGAAAATAAAAGTGCCCAAGGGTTAATTTTGAGACATAAAAAAAAAAAAAATTAACGTTACCAGACTTACTCTGATGTTTGCTAAATCTCTTGAGTTTGCAAGCAAGTGCTTTTCAGAGTTAACATTCCTGGATATTCAAGCTAAAAATAGCATAAAATTAATAATTCATTTTGGCCAATCACAGGCAGCTAATACATTCGTATCAATCTCTGTAGTCCTGTTTTTACCTGGCAACAGGACGTAAGGAGGACTCAGACACTGATGTGTCGATCTATTCATTGAGCTGCTACTGGCTTGAAGGGTAAAGAGTTATCCAAATAAAGTGTTTCTATTGGTAGGTACACTCTGCCTATGTAAGCAATTCTGGGTGTGTGTAAAACAAGTTTTATTTTTTAATAAAATAAACGTGTATAGATCGACTCCGTGTTATATGTGTTTCTGATATAAGCTGTATGTTTTAGATTAGAAAGAGTTACAAACAGGGAAACGTAGATTTGTCTTTAAGTCTACAATTCAACTATGTATATCTTCTTCAATACATAGGCCCTCATTCTATTATCGGCCGTAAAACGGCTGCAAAGCTGCGATTCCTTGCGGCCGTCTTACGGCCCCGTGTAGAGCTACCTTTTCCTTGCAATTCAAATAGACGGCGCCGCAAGGATATCCCCTTACGGCCGGCCGCATATCATGCAAACAGTCCGGAAGCGTTTTTCAAGCGCCTGTAAATCTTGTTTAGCGGGCGCAAAGTCAGAAAACTGTAAATGCAAATATAAATTTGAGATGGCACTGTAAAGCTCCGTAAATGCTAGGCATCATAATGGGGGACATGAGGATTAATAGCAACACCCTCTCAAGCTTGCACATCAGCCCAAATCCGATATATCATTTACGGTTTACTTTCCGTCCCGTAGTCCCGCGGGCTCGTCCTTGTTAAAACCCGTACGGGTTCGGAGGTGGAGGGCCACAAACAAAGCATTGTAGAAGCCAATATATATTCAATACAGCACTGCAAAGCACTGTAAATGATGGGGAACATAATGGGGGGGCATGAGGATTAATATCAAAACATTCTCAAGCTTGCACATCACCAAATTGTACTTTGATTTTAAAATCCGTACAAGTCCCACGGACTTCAATGATCAAGCCCGTAGCTCCTCATTCAAGCCCGTGCAGGCTTGGAGGGCGCATGTCCTCCAAGCCCGTAGCTCGTTCTTAAAGCCTGTATGTGCTTGGAGATTGAAGGTATCCATTTTGTTACGGTTTTTGCAGTCTGCATGGTTTAAGCCTGTAACCCTAAAATGGAGGCCCAAGCATTACAGCCTCCAAATTAACAATTGTTCAAATTAGTTTAATATTCCTCATATGTTTGATTGGTCAACACACATACAGGTTCCATTGTAGCCTCTAAAAATGCCCTATAATAGAATATGTCACCCCAACATTGGCGCGCACAGCAAATGTGTTTTGACAACATGTAGCTGACATGAGCGGTCCCACATCATTGCGCAGTTCTAATGTTTTTGACTACTGTGCGTCGATGAAAGGGCGCAAGTGATATGACCTAATGCCATAAACCCTTCTAACCCTTGTAGCCGCAGCCTAATCCTAACCCTTACACCCCACAGCCTAATCCTAATCATTAGATCCGCTAGCCTCCTGTCGGGCCTGCTGTTGTTGATGCGTGCATGTGTCGGTGCGCAGATGACAGCGCACATTCGATGCACGCTATATGGTTGATCAACGATAGAATACACATCTCGCTCATCACATCTACATTAGAGAATACAAATAGTGGCCAAATCAGACCGCCACTTGGCATATATCAAGTACCAGGGGAATATTTCATTATATGTGCTTAAGTTCTTCAGTTGTGTCCGACTCTCCGTGACCCTATGGACTGCAGCACATTCAGCTAGGTCTCTGCCTGTGCTGTTCTCCAAAGTTTGAAGGCCAAAGAGATTGGAGTGGGTTGTCAGTTCCTCCTCTAGTGGATTGGGATTTGTCTGATCTCTCTGCTATGACCTGCCCACCTACAGTAGCTCACAGCTTCATTCAGGTACACAAGCTGCTTCACCACCACCACTTAGCAACCCTCACCCATGTAAATTGATAAATAGCAGAACAGTTTGGAAGTTCACCAAATGGGAATAACTAGACACCTGGCACATGGCTCCCACCAGGATGGGCGTAGCAGAGATTATGCCTGATGTAGGTGAGTTTGCTGTCGATCCCAGAGCTTGCAGCCTTTCCTGATGGGTCAGAGTAGATATGTGTGGTGTATGTTCCCCTGGTCCCCTTCAGCATTGCTAAGTGGTGTGAAGGGGCTTGTGTACCTGAATGAAGCTGTGAGCTATAACATGTAGGGCCACTGTAGGTGGGCACATCATAGCAGAGAGATCAGACAAGGTCCAATCCACTTGAGAAGGAACTGATAAACCACACCAGTATATTTAGCATGCAAACCGTGGATAACAGCACAGGCAGAGACCTAGCTGAATGTGCTGCAGCTCCTAGGGTCACAGAGAGTCAGACACAACTGAAGAACTGAACAACATACATTACAATGTTTCCCTGCTACTTGATATATGCCATGTGGTGGTGTAATTTGCAAAATAATTGTGTTACCAAATGTAGATGTGATAAGCGAGATGTATATGCAATTAGATAGAGATTTAAGGGATCCCAATAGAACTCATGTGCGTGGCAAAGGGTTCATATGACCTGACTCATGTTTTACTCTTGCTATTGAATTGGGTAGTGTGGCTTTAATCATATTAGGCATGTTGCAGCATGGTTTGTCATATTGGCATGTGCATGGCCATTACAACATATGATAACCAAAGGATATTTAGCCAATGCATGTTCATTATTGGGCAACTAACTGTATTCACACATATGCTAAGTGATGTTGGTGAAGGGGTTTGTGTACTTCAATGAAGCTGTGAGCTATATTACATAGGGCCAGTGTAGTGGGGTACGTCTTATCAGAGAGGTCAGACTAATCCCAATCAACTAGAGAAGGAACTGGAAAACCACTCCAGTGTCACCTGTCCTATTCATTGTAGGCCCTCAGGGGAATGTTCCTACTCCACAGTATCGCTAATCAGACTTGTCATGGGTATTAACCCTATATTAGTAGTAGATATGATATTTGGGATCATATGATATCTAAAGCTATTCTGACTCCTCAACAGTTTTAGATGTATTGATCTATTGCATGTTTAACTATGGCTCATCAGTTTACATTTATAGGAATGTGACACTAATGTAATGCATGTGGATTTCACAGAACCAAACATATTCATAACACATGGACGCAGTCAGAAAGGTCTAACAAAGCTTTATTTTTTACACAGACCACAATCAGCAGTGGTCAAGATTGTGCATTCACATAACAATATAACAAAGCTTTATTTGCTAGACCTACCACAATCAGCAGTGGTCAAGATTGTGCATTCACATAACAGTATAACAAAGCTTTATTTGCTAGACAGACCACAATCAGCAGTGGTCAAAACTGCATTAATATCATGGGTGTGGTGTGGGCGGGTCCTTGAAGAGCAAGAGGCTGGAAAAAAGGGGAAACCTACAGGGGTCAATCTAATAATCTAGAATAAGCATGATGCATAGCACCTACCAGGGTCACATGCTGCAACCGGAACCAAAAATCTCTCCATTTAACTGAAGAAACCATTTATGTGCATAGCACTTACAACTTGTAACTAGATCTGCTCAATGAAACAGATGATTCAACCTTTGGACTGTGTAATCCAATCCAGTTTCACACATACAGTGTGTTGACCAAACAAAAATCTGAAATATGTGTTCAAATAAAAAAAGGCGGAGGAGGATCCCCAAAAAATTTAGAATCACGATGTATGTACAGTACAGTTCTAAATACTGTACCAATATACCAACTCACCTGATTCCCATCTGCAAGCATTACTAACCTTTAGCTAGGTCTGTGGATAATCAGAAATATGGGCAAATAGCCATTATTATGGAGAGGACACAAAGGTCAGCAGCCAGATTCAATGTTACTTACATCAGACCCAAAGATCTGTTCTCAGACTGCTATTGAGGTCAGGATCACATGCTTCACTACTGCATATATTATTGCTGGCTGTCATTAACATGCCATTATGAGACTTTGCAAGTCCACCGCCATAGCGGTATTAGTCTACATTTAAGCTACCAACAATCATGTCGGAGATATCTGGCTATATGATAGCTGTAAGATTGTGGGAGCTACATGTTAAGGGGGCTGCCATTGAAGGCATGTCTACCTGAGAGGCACTGGGAAAACCTTACACCTCATAATTCCTACACAATGCTTGCAGATGCAGGAGATGCCTTCATGGACCTAAAAAAAACAAAAATAAAGAAGCAAAAAAAAGACAAAACCTAAGAAATAAGGCCTGAAAACATCATAGGGCCTGCAGCATCTCTTCTCAACAGCACTCCTTAGTGACAATTTATTGGTCACACTACTAATTAACAGCCTTATTAAATTGCTATGTAACAAATTGAATAGGGCTCTATATAAGCACACAGCATATTTTTTAAAGAAGTTTTTAGTTAGGGAACTTCTATGCAAAAGCCAGGTCTTCACTAACTAAAAACTTCTGTAAAAAAAATATCCTATGTGCTTATATAGAGCCCTATTCAATTGACGAAATCACATTTTAATGAGGCCCTTTGTGTTCTGTTTAACCTGTGACCAATTGATGGTCACTGAGGAGTGCTGTTGAGAAGGCTAAAACATGTCTGCAGACCCTATGGGCGTCATTAAATTGCGATTTGGCTGATTGAAAAGGGCTCTATATAAGCACAGAGCATATATTTAGTTACAGACGTTTGTAGTTAGTGAAGACCTTGCTTTTGGATAGAAGTTCACTAACTACAAACATCTGTAAAAAATATGCTCTGTGCTAAAATTGAGCCCTTAGCAATCGGCCACATTGCAATTGAATGAGGCCCTATGTCCTCCTCCACTTGGGCCCAGGACCCACATTACCTGTGCCCATCCTCCGTCTCCCCTCTGGTGGTGATGGTGGGGGCGGGAGGTGCCAGGCAGCGGTGGTCTGGCCGGTGGCGGACACATGGGAGGAGAGGAGGGGCCAGGCTGCTCTTGACTGGGGGATTGGGAGATCCCCGTTGATGTTGGGCTGGGGACCATCTCCTGTCTGAGCAGCCTGACCTGAAGGTGTTCTGTTGTCATGTGGTGCCTCCTCACCTCCCTGGACAGCCTGGCCAGGCTGTGGGTCATATGCGACCAGAGGCCAGAGATGCTGGCATCAATCCTCTGTATGGTGGCCTCAATCCTCTGGGAGCTTGCCAGCTGCTCCTTCATGACGGCCAGCATCTCCACCAGCACAGCCTGGCTCTGCGGCGACGACACCGCTGGGTGGGCCTGGTGAGGTGTAGTGGGGAGGTCCACAGCTGGAGCCTGGGGTGACAATGCGCCCGGTGGTGACCAGGCCAGCACACTGTGTGGGGAAGGAGGTGCTGTACCAAGGGCGTGGGAGGCCCCCAGAGCAAGTCTTTGGAGGATGTGCATAGTCCCAGGGCTTGTGGCAGTTGGGCTGGCGAGGTCAATGACCAGCCCATCCTCTGACCCAGGGCCCTCCGATCTTCCTTCCTCCTCCCCCTGTGCTGGAAGATCTTGGTACGGGGCTGATGGCCCCGCCTCCTCTGCCTGGTCACAGGACCCAGAGCTCCTCCTGGATGCTGAGAGATGGAGAAGAAAGGTACATGTCATTAGTATGTTTATTAGCGCATTGATATGTGTTCATTTCTAATTATCTGACATCTAGCCTTGAATATGGATGATTCTCTGATTAGCTATCTTATACTAGCTGTTATCTATTCTTAGGTTTCTGTTTTTGATGGTTCTCGGCTCACAACGCTATCTGTATTACGGCTGCTGTCTGTAACTGCATAGGCTGAACGGGCACACCAATACATGGACTCTCTATTACAGGGGTGTCCAAACTCTTTTCCTGGATTGGAAGATATCCTTTCTGTGCACTGGTGAGTCAATCAGGATGACTGAAGAAGCGATTGACTCACCTGTGCGCAGCAGGGTTATCAAATCCAGGCATGTGTGTGGCCCACAAGGACCGAGTTTGGACACACCTGCTCTATTGCTTGATTACTGTTGTGGTGACCAGGAATGACAGTGATTTGTCAGCTTCATGAATTTAATGATGCATCCATCTATCCCTTGTTGTTTCATGGAGCTGACATGTCAGTGTCATGATCATGTGTAGTGTGTGTGATGCACATGTGGTGGCATGTTGCTGTATGTCATATTCACCTGCCATGGAGGCTGGGTCCTGCTGCTCCACCGGGCCTGAAGCTCCAGCTGCGGCGGAGGGTGCAAGTATGGCCCTTGCAATAACCTCATGTCCAGGTACTTGACCCTCCGCCCCTCGGCCTCCTGCGCCATCTTCTTCCTCACCGTGGCCCTGATGTCGTCAAACCGGTGCTTAATGGACCGCAGACTCCGTCCACGGCCCGCGACACCATTGACCAGATCGACCACCTCCCCTCCTCTTCCCCACCTCCACGCCCCGGGACTCCCTGCCACTCCTCTCCCCTCTGCTCCTCTCCCTCCATCACCACCTGAAAAGAAAAGAAAGAGAAATTAAGAAATGTTTTAGTGGGTTTGCCTGCTCCCCCCTCGTCCCCCATTCTGATCGCCTATAACACTATTTCTGCTTGGATATCAATGTTGTAACTAACTGCAGTAACCAACCTTAAGTGGACAGAGCCTGTGACAGCAGTGGGAGGGGTGTACAGCACCTCTCACTCTGGACCTGAGTGGCGCTGATGAAACACGCTAGATCAATACTTTCCTAAACAATGTGGAAGGGTCAGTTACAGTTTGCATATATACAAGGCATGCGGCTATTTACTGTGTGCTTCTATCATGTGTGGGGAGTGGCCCATGTCTGAGGCCACTAATATCCTATCTGCATTATACTCTGCACATATTCCTGGGAGTGGTACCTATCCTGAAGCCATCTTCTGTACCAGAGGTAGTAGGAACTACATGGTCCTGCTGTGCTAGGCGGAAAATAAGTTCTTGTCAAGCCCCATTGAAGAAGCAGTTTGCAACACCTATGTGTATTGCAAATATGTGTAGAAATCTCAATCAAACTCAATCAAACTCAATCAAAATCAAACTCAATCAAACTCAATCAAACTCAATCAAAATCAAACTCAATCAAACTCAATCAAACTCAATCAAAATCAAACTCAATCAAACTCAATCAAACTCAAACTCAATCAAACTCAATCAAACTCAATCAAACTCAAACTCAATCAAACTCAAACTCAATCAAACTCAATCAAACTCAATCAAACTCAATCAAACTCAATCAAACTCAATCAAACTCAATCAAACTCAATCAAACTCAATCAAACTCAATCAAACTCAAACTCTCTCGCTCTCAATCTCTCTCAATTTCTCTCTCTCTCAATCTCTCAATCTCTCTCTCTCTCAATCTCTCTCTCTCTCAATCTCTCTCTCTCTCAATCTCTCTCTCTCTCAATCTCTCTCTCTCTCAATCTCTCTCTCTCTCAATCTCTCTCTCTCTCAATCTCAATCTCTCAATCTCTCTCTCTCTCTCTCTATATATATATATATATATATATATATATATATATATATATATAGAGAGAGAGAGAGAGAGAGAGAGAGAGATATCCAGATATAATACGAAACATAAAAAACAAAATAACTTACCTCCCTCCACCAAACTCCTCTCCCCACATCAAAAAACTCTCCAAACCTATAAGACAACCCAAAAAAAAACACAATTGTACTTCTCGCCAGTGTATTCAGTAAATATAGAAATTGTCAAAACCGAAAAATAAAATATAGCTTGATAGGATGAAAAGCATGTACAATGCAACTTACCTCCCTCCAAACTCCTTTGTGCTGGAAAAAAATCACAAACACTCCAGAAACCTATAAACAAGAAAAAAACACAATTGTACTTCTCGCCAGTGTATTCAGTAAATATAGAAATTGGCAAAACATACAAATAAAATACAGCTTGATAGGATGAAAAGCATGTACAATGCAACTTACCTCCCTCCAAACTCCTTTGTGCCGGAAAAAAATCACAAACACTCCAGAAACCTATAAACAAGAAAAAGAACGCAATAGTACTTCTTTACATCGTAATCCATAAATGTAGTAACGTATTTCCGTAAAAAGAATATAAAACGCGACTTGATAATAAAGCAACTTACCTCCTCTCACCCACCAAGCTCCAGGAACTCGCAACACAGTCGAGGCGTGGGCGCGTGTCATTCCTATTTATTCACTCCCACTATCCCGTAAGTGATTGGCTGTGAGACCTGTTGTGCGATGCGTGATTCCGCTATTGGATGGTTCGTGCCGGGCGCGGCTAGTCCGTCCCCCTTCCAGCTTGCGTGCGCGCCCAAACATCACGGCCTTCCTACATTCTGAAGGCTGCGATTCGCGCCTGGCTAGATTAAATTTACGGCCGCATCTGTTGAAGTCCACACGATGCACTTACGGCATTGGAATGAAACCGGGCTGAAATTGCCCTAAAAGTATAAATGAAGCAATAAAAGACATTCAAATTACTGGAAAAACAATCCCCAATGATCAAATATGTTAATAAAAGATATATGTTTATTGTCATCTACATCCTCAATATGGCGGCCATATTAACCCTTTAGCACTCAGAAAGGCTAGAATGTGTCCCCTAAACATATCAACATTATCTGATTTACATCTTTCTTATCACATCTACTTTTTGGAACACAAATATTGGCTATATTTCAACGCCACATTACATAGATCATGGAGCATGGGCCCAAATTCAAATGTGGGCCAGAATACTAGGGGTTACTAATTAAAATGGCTAAACCAATCCATAATCAGGGAACTTCATAACACGATGAAGCTTAGATACACCAGTGAGCTTTTCCATTTGTGAAATTCACCAGGATAATCACATCTGTGGTAATTAGCAAGCTATAAAACCACATCATCATCCATGAATTAGCAAGTCTGAACCATCATGGATAGCAGCAACCTGAGTGCGGTGTATGTGTATGTGAGTAGAGCGCAGCGTCGTAGGAATGGATATTTGTTTCGAATGTTGCAGAGTGGAAACCCGGCTGTCAGTCGTGCGACTGAGGAGTGGCTGAGGAGTGACAGAGAGGGGCGGCTGGGAGTGAATGTGGGTGAGCGTGCTGATGCAATCCATGGTGGTCCGGAACCAAGCCAGGCAAGTGGCTCATCACAGGATATGCCGAGGGTCATGGTGGGGGGTCAGTTAGGGGAGAGAGCTCCAGTGGCACAGGGACAGGGGGATATGAGGGCACCTGCAGACAGGGAGGAGGACCTTGATGTGGGTGATTAGCTGATGGGGGGGCCAGATGAGAGACCCCTAGAGGGTGTGGCACATGAAGTGGGGGCTCCTGCACAGCCAGAAGCACAGGGGGGTGAGCAGGCTCAGGAGCCTGCCAGGAGGCTTTGTGCACCCAGGGTGTACAGGGAGAGAGTCACATTAGAGGGGTTAACTGATGTGGAAGTGTATGAGCGTTTTAGGCTAACCCGTGCCAGCCTGGAGGAGCTCTATGCGGTCCTGAGGGAGGACATGGAGCCTTACTCATGGACTAATAGAGCCATCCCAGGCATGACACGGATGTTAGCCGCCATACACAACCTATCATCTGGTAGTTTTCAGAACACTGCTAGCATAGTAGGAGGAATGTCTCAGGCAAGCCTTTCAAGGTGCCTGAGCACATTCCTCCATGCTATTGTTCCGAAAGCTGCCAGATACATCAGTTTTCCCCACACTGGGGAAGAGATCTTGAAGGTGAAAGCAGATTTCTTTCGAATGGGTTGTATCCCCAATGTGCTCGGTGCTATAGATTGTACACATGTACCTCCTTGAGAGCAAGAAGCGCTGTTCAGAAGTCGCAAACACTATCATTTCATCAATGTACAGGTTGTTTGTGATGCAGGCATGCGCATACAAAATGTGGTTGCAGGCTTCCCGGGAAGTACTCATGATGCCCATATCCTGCGTCAGTCATCCACCCATCTTTATTTTGAGTCTGGACAAGCTCCACCTGGGTGGCTACTGGGTGAGTACCCATAAAGGATCCCCTAACATATACATCATGTTCCACTGTAATGCTATTCCATTGTTGCATGCAAAATGCGCAACGACGCATGCGCCAACAGACAAAATCGAGTCCCTCAATAGCGAGCACAACATCTGCGAGCAGGAGTTGAGATAAGAACTTAAGGGTGGACTTAGGGGTTTTAGGGTTAGGGGTCTTTGGGCTAAGGCTTTGGATTCTGAGGGTCTCAGTGGTTCGGGTTAGGTATGGGGTCTGAGGGCTCGGGTTGGGGGGTTTTGGCCCATTAGGCAATAGATTCTACAACTTGCGCTCTTTGATCGACGCACATTTTGCCACTTAATTTTCAACAGTGCGCTACTGTCGCCGGCTTCTGTCAGCGCCGTATTGTCCGTGCTCATTTGCCATGCGCCCTAAAGAAGGTGTGCCGACTGAGCCATTGCATCGTAGCTTGTTGCTGTGCCTAACCCGATGTGACGTGGTCATAGGAGTAGGAAGTTCCAACCCAGAGATCCCTAAACTAACGTCACATTAATCATTGTGTATATTTACAGATGCTTTAACGAGCAGCACAACCTCACATTCATATCTACATCTCCCATTTTTGTTTCCTTCAGGTGATGCAGGATATAGGTGTTTGCCGTGGTTGTTGACCCCTGTGAACAATCCACGCACAGAGGGGGAGGAGAGGTACAATGCGGCCCATGCCAGAACCCGGAATTTAATAGAGTGCATCTTTGGCCTCCTGAAGATGCGCTTCAGATGTTTACATTCCACTGGCGGGGCGCTACAGTATACACCAGTGAAGGTTTCTCACATCATCCTGGCCTGCTGTTGTCTGCACAATATAGCAGTACAGGCAAACTGTCTGGGGAACATTGATGATGCTCCGCTTGAACCGGCGGAGCGTCCAGTACCTCCCCCTGGTGAGGATAATGTTCAGGGGTCACAACTACGTGCCCACTTCATTCGGGAGTACTTCCCATGTAAGTCTGAAACTAATAACAACCAACTATAATGTACCTTGATTATGGTTACTAATACATCTCTTTTCTCCTTCCCCATTGTCATACAGAATATCCAACAGTCCACAGTAGAGAATAGCTTTGTGATGTAACATATGTCTCGTGACGCATTGTTAATACTGGATCAAATACAGCCTGCTCTGATATCCGTTAATGGTAAGTATGCGCACATTCCCATACACATCATATATATTGATATCTGCCAACCTCCAGAAGCTAAGCTAAATGGATGGTCTGATGTATTCCACAATGTCAATGGATATAGGCCTCACAATCGTATTTGAAAACATCTTCACAGAACAGTAATGTTCCCATTGTCTGATCATGCTATTCCACATCCCATGGAGGTCAATGCAATTCATAGCAATCTGGATATATGAACATACCAGCATATTGTAAACCATAATAAATGTACCTCATGGGATGCAAAGAGGGGATCTCTCCAGTTCTTTGTCAGCGAATGCTGGTAAAAGCATTCTCAGTCAGATAACAGGAATAGTCTCAAGGATGTGTTAACTAGGAATCATTGTGCAATATATCATATGGATTGTGTGACTCATATCATCATATTGCCATTATAGAACTGCTGCCATGTGTCAACACATTGTTTACCCACACAGACATGGGAAACGACCTGTACAGCAACAGAACATCAGCTACATCAATGTCGTCTACATTGTAAGTCAGCATTTGCGGGAAACATGTGCATGTATGCATGAGAGGAAATGACTAATAACTCCATTAATGTAGGCCTAACTTTCTTTTCCCCAAGACATCCCCTATGTATTGTTGAAGCGGTCAGAAACGTTTATCGGACCATGCAGACATGTCCTGGGGGAACAGATCTCTTCGTTGAATACTCCACTTGATCTATCCAAGGTAGAGAACCACATGTGGATGTCCGAACATGTATCAATATGTGATAGTTGGGATCTTCCATTTCTATTACAGGCTGCACTGGTCTCTCTGTCTCTCTCTGTCTCTTTGCCTGTCTGTCTGTCTCTCTCCTCATCCCACCCACCCCTGTTTACCCTTAATTTATTGAGTCACACAAGTCTTCGACACCTGAACAATTAGCAACTTCTGCTAACTATCCCAATTAACCCTTTACACTATGTTTTCTCTTGTCTTCTTCCTCACATCCCCTGCCTTTTCCTCAGACTCTTCTTTACTTCTCCCCTTTTTGTCTACAACATTTTCATTTCAACTCTCATGCCCACCTCTCTCCTTTTATTCGCCCATCAGCTAATCTTACTCAAGCTGTGGTTAAACTATGTGTCTCCTGACTGTCCCATTTGCAGATTACATTATCTGTCCACATGGGGCAGATACCTTATTACATAATAGTGCATCGCACCTTACATCTGATCCCTTTCCTCTCCGACTAATGCATATCTTTCTACTTGACACTACTTCCTTCCTATGTATATCTCACTTACTTATTAACCTTGCTATTCCTTATCTACTCTTCACCATGTCCATTACCTTTAGCTTGGAAGTGGTGATTTTCGAATCTTGTGGGGGCCTTTGGGAAGGAATCAGTTATCAACAGACTTTACGCTCAAAACAGGGCCCTCCATTTTCTGGTGTTGGCAATATTACATACTGTATATTTTCGTGTTCTTCTCCCCTGTGCAGCGCCACGGAATATGTTTGCACAATACAAAGAAATGATAATTAGACTAATCATAATATTCCCACATCAGGACAAATTAGTCTGGCCCATCATTATCATCTGACAGATGGTTAGCTTGTACGAGATCCCAATGCATAACATGTGTGCCGACATACCTGCATCTGTTGGTGGCTGCTCATATGGCGTATGTAAGGTTTCCACTAATATATTATTTGTGTGTTTGTATCACGGTCAGAACAAGGCATGACGATAAACATCATGACATTCCATGGCCATGTCAATGTCCTCATGTATGTGCATGTGTCCGTTTCATTGCTTTGTTGGATCCAGTTTGATATCTGATTACCTTGACTGAATAGCCGATATGTGTCACAAGACAGTTTCACTATACAATGCAGATGTGATGTGACATCTGTCAGCTGATGTTCCTGATATATCCACAGCATGTGTATGCTCATATAGTCTACCTCGATTCATATGTACCTATTGGTTTAGACATTCTATCCTCTCCTCTACTTGGACTGTTGTGAAGCCTGCAGCACAAACCCTTCCAGATCTTTTCTTCAGTGCTGATGTGACCCTCCCTGTGCATATGGGGAAGAGTAAATCCAGGCTTGGGACTTAACAGTTAATGAGGTTACGTTAATCTTCAGTTATGCATATGCAACAACAGTGAGTATAGATGCTCAATCAGAGAACAAACTACCCTTGATATTGCCTGGTTTGTTGTGAGTTCTCTGCAATAAGTAACATCTGACTGATATGGTCCTGGTCAGGTCACCATCTTTTTGACCAAGGTTATCTATGTGCTGCTTATTGTTGCGTGAGAACTTACCTCATGGGCTCATAGCATTCACTGATTGAGCACTTATACTTCTGATGTTGCATCAGAGTGTCCGTTTAACACACAAGCATACATTTTGCTCTCCCCATATGTATATCACCTTATTCTGGATTATTGTGGTCTTTCCTTATTGACTGTTATATATATATGTAGTAACAATAATGAGATCTATTATATTGCCTAATGTTGGGTGATACACGGTAAATCCCATGATCATCTATAACAATGTTATTTACCTTGCCTGCATTCTGTTCTCATATCCCTATTTCCCTGTGTTACTTGGATTTTGTATCCTACCCCCTCCACCATGATCCTTTGCATACCTGTGTTGATTAGTCAACCTGTGGCTTTGTGGCAAGCTTGCTTTGTTAATTTCTGTAAATAGTAAATATGATTTATCCGAGATGTTCTTTGTGTCTGTCTCGTCAATGTTGATACCATAGCATTTCTGTAACATCAATGAAAGGACCTTCAGACTCCACATCTGTGCTCTGCACCATCAGTTAGGGGTGTCAATAGAATTCTCACAGTGTGTTTGCATTACTGATTTCAACCATGAAGGAAGGTTGGTATTAACAATCTATATGACACAGAAACAGACAAATGAGACAGGTGTCCGTAAGTGGCTCACATCCTAATAGTGAACATACAGGGCCTCATTCAATTGCGATTTGGCCAATTGAATAGGGCTCAAAAGAAGCACATAAGATATATATTTTTTTAAAGTTTTTAGTTAGTAAACATCTATCCAAAGGCAAGGTTTTCACTAACTAAATTTTTTTTCAAAGAATATATGTTATGTGCTTATTTAGAGCCCTATTCAATAGGCCAAATTGCAATTGAATGAGGGCCACAGTATCTAACAGAAGTGAGTACACCCGTCACATTGTTGTTAATATTTTAGTATATCTTTTCATGTGACAACACTGAAGAAATGACACTCTGCTACAATGTAAAGTAAGTTTGCTGACCCATCAATAACTCAATACACAGCCATTAATGTCTAAACCATTGGCAACAAAAGTGAGTACACCCGTAATTTGAAATGTCCAAATTGACACTAAATGTGAATTATGTGTGGCCACCATTATTTGCCAGAACTGCCTTAACCCTCATGGCCAGGGAGTTCACCCGAGCTTCCCAGGTTGCCACTGGAGTCCTCTTCCACTCCTTAATGATACATCAGAGCTGGTTGATGCTAGAGACCTTGCACTCCCCCACCGTCAGTTTGAGGATGCCCCACAGATGCTCAATATGGTTTAGGTCTGGCGACAAGCTTGGCCAGTCCATCACCTTTACCTTCTTTAGCAAGGCAGTGTCGTCTTGGCGGTGTGTTTAGGGTCGTTATGTTATGTTGCCCTGCAGCCCAGTCTCCCAAGGGAGGGGATCATGTTCTGCTTCAGTATGTCACAGTACATGTTTGCATTCATGGTTCCCTCAATGAACTGTAGCTCCCCAGTGCCGGAGGCAGTAACGCAGGCCCCGACCATGACACTCCCACCACCAAAAGTATACATCTATACTGAGCAAAAGTAGTTGAAATAATACCTAAATTACAGATAAATGGATAAGTCACAACGAACACAAAAACATTGATATGAGATGAAACCCTAATTTTGAACCTAAACAGTGATGCAGAGAGAGGGGAGGCAGCATCTGACATCATTAGGTAAATGCATATAGGGGGAATCCACACAACATATTATATAAAACATATATAGACATGCATATATGTTTGGTCTGGGCCTGCATGCATGCTGCCAGCACTGAGGAGCTACAGTTCTTTGAGGGAACCCATGAATGCCAACATGTACTGTGACATACTGAAGCAGAGCATGATACTTCCCTTTGGAGACTGGGCCGCATGCCAGTATTCCAACATGATAACGACCCCAAACACACCTCCAAGCCGACCACTGCCTGGCTAAAGAAGCTGAAGGTAAAAAGTTGATGGACTGGCCAAGTAGGTCACCAGACCTAAACCCTATCGAGCATCTGTGGGGGCATCCTCAAAAGGAAGGTGGGGAGTGCAAGGTCTCTAACATCCACCAGCTCCATGATATCATCATGAAGGAGTGGAAGAGGACTCCAGTGGCAACCTGTGAAGCTCTGGTGAACTCCATCCCCATGAGGGTTAAGTCAGTGCATGAAAATATTTACACTGTCACTTAGGGGTGTACTCACTTTTGATATTTACCCTGAATGAATATCTCCATGTGTCAGAAACACGAATATCATGCATCACCGTTACTGGAATCAAACTCAGGAATATTACCTCCACCCTCAGCTGCACTAGTGGCAGTTACCCCAACCCTACATTAACACAGGGCTGGTATATTGAAGGAAGATGTATGTACTAATACAATAACGTTGTTGTGTAGCATTCATCTGGTGTTTAACAATCATGGTACAGTACAAACGAAAACAAACAATGATAATGTGAGCAATACATAATATTTATTCTTATGTTTGCAAATTATAGAAACCAAAAAAGAAAATGTTTCTTTTGATTTGAACCTAAAGAGATAAGAACAAGACATCAATTAGAACAATATACGCATTGACTGCAACACCTCAACATCAATAGATCTTGGACATCAATTGCTTCTATATGCAACATGAACATGTTCTCACCTATTTCCGCTTTCGCTTGTGTGGTTCAGGACTCTCCTGGCCTTTGGCAACCGTTGCCCTAGGCCGACCACGACCTCGTCGAAGGGTTGGCGGCTCTTCTGTGCTGGATGCTGGGGGCAAGGTCTGGGAGGTTGAGGAGGTACCCTGTTCTTGGGGATGGCCTTCTTGGGCCATTTCGGCCCTTCGGGCATACTCCTCCATTACACGGTGATGCCGCCTCAACTCCTACAATGCCTGGTCATTTTGCTGGCCAAGCTCCATGACCTGGTGATGCCGCCTCAACTCTTCAAACATCCGGTCATTGTGCCGTCTCATCTCCAGCATGAACTCTTGATTTTGCTCCAGCTCATGCTGGAGATGAGCGAGGAAATCGTGGCACTGGGCCGCTGACAGCGCCGGACTACCTGGCGCGGACCCAGACCACTGTGTCCTCTGGGTGGAGGCACGGCTGTGTGGAGTGTCCTGCCGGGCCGGAGTGGCCTGCCGGGCCGGAGTGGCCAGCCGGGCCGGAGTGGCCAGCCGGGCCGGAGTGGCCAGAGTAGCCTGCGGGGCCTGTGGGGCCGGAGTGGCCAGAGTAGCCTGCAGGGCCGGAGAGGCCAGAGTAGCCTGCGGGGCCTGTGGGGCCAGAGTAGCCTGCGAGGCCAGAGTAGCCTGCGGGGCCGGAGTGGCCAGAGTAGCCTGCGGGGCCTGTGGGGCCGGAGTGGCCAGAGTAGCCTGCGGGGCCTGTGGAAGCCACATGCCCTGCCGGGGGCCCATGCTCCAGGGCACCATTTCTTGGGGCTCCAGACTGTGGGCCCAACTGGGATGGGACCACATTGGATGTCCCCACATTTGTCCAGCCCACATTGGCTGTGAGCCAGGCGGCGCCATTATCCTGGCTGGAGGGGCCATTGCTGGAGCCAATGGCTGGCATCTTGTGGAGGGCCCAGGTGGACTTTCTGCTGGTGGTGTTGCTGCAGGTGGTGTTGCTGCAGGTGGTGTTGCTGCAGGTGGTCCTGCATCTTGGCATGGTGCAGGAACCTGAGGAGGCAGGGGGCGCCTGGCTGGTACTGAAATGAGACAAAATTTGGATTTGAGTATTGTTGTTTCCATATCTCTGAGATCAGAGTGACTTGGAATTGGCTGTGAATGTTTGACGCAAATAAAAATTGATCTGCATCATTAGTATTGTGGATCCTGGCTGGGATCTTTCCTGTTATGTGACAGCGACTGCTGGCAGCAGCAGTTGGACCAAGGGGCTGATAGATGGCGCTGCCGCTGTTATATACATCATTTTCACCTTACACACAAGCCCAAAAGCACTAGCCCTCACCCTAATCCGAAACCCTTACCTTAACACCACCATAACCCACTAAATCTGCATGATTATATAATCTCAAGGAAAATGCTGTGACATGTAGCTACCAGCAGTCACGGTCAGATAACAGGAAAGGGCCCATGGCTCATATGACTATATGTAATGCTGGTGCAGTGTGCCAACTGCAGTTAATTAGGACACGTGCTCATCTGAATCTGTTGGCCAGTGTGTGAGACAGACCAATCTGTGACCAATCCTCAGCAATGTGAGTTAACATGTTAATGTAACATGGTCCAGATTAGGCTGTTACACGACACAAACTTGCAGTCCATCAGAGTCTGTATCCGCATATGCTGCAGTGTGCACATCCATACATGTAGTCTCATGGGGATGTACCAGCTATACCGGACCTATCCTGTTGTATGTGCGCATCTCTGGAAGTGCACCGCCAACTACTCTAGCTACGCCAGCCCAGCAGGCCGGGTAAGTGATTATGGGTTTCGGGTTCTGGCTACAGTTAGGGGTATGGGTTAGAGTTAGAAAGTGGGGTTTAGGGGGTTAGGGTTAGAGGGTTAGGGGCTTTGGGTGTACCAACTATTTTTGATGGCTACATGGGGACGCAAGCGCAGCCGCATCCCTAGAGTCGGCGGCGTCACTCTTCCAGCACATACTGAAATGCCCACATAAAACAGGATACATCCGCTATACCTAGTTTCAAGATGTACATGGGTTCTAAGCAGTAGGAGTGTTAAGCCAAACAGCTATGAATGGGCCAGTTTAACATGGAGTAGAGTGCGACAGGGGAAATCATGACAATAAACAAACAATTGCAATGGAGTTGTCATGTATGCTTTATATGCACTCTGAACCAACAGCAAACATAACAGTAACATCAATAGATTTGCAAAACGGTATCATAATCAATTGTGGGAGGAGGTATTGGACATATATTTCATTGCTAACAATTCTGACAAGTATATTTCTTTACACTGGATTTACATGATTTTTGCTGCCTCATATATCTGTAGTCACAACCAGATATCTTACAGGGCAATTCAACGTCAGTTATCTATCTGTGTGGAGTACATGTGCGTACATATGAGGGTGTTACGGTGTACATGATACTCACATTGCAGGCTTTGTGACCGACCCGTGTCCACCAGGCCAAGGAGGCCCACGACTGCCGCTGGCTGGATCATGTCGCGCACTGTGGCCTCCCAACCGGGGTATGTAAATGTTTCTGGCGGCCCACCACCGGTTCCACATGCCGCATTGGCCTCATTCGCCATCTTCTTTTTTACATCAATGCGGCAGTCTTGGTACCGGTGCTGGACAGACTGCCAGGTACGATTTGCATACCCCAGCGAAGAGACTTCAGCCGCTATTTCCCTCCAGGCATCTGTCCTTTGCCTGGGCCTCACCTCGCTCCCACAGGTTAGGATGAAGTGGTGGGCTTGAACTCCTCTAACGAGAGTTTCAATTTCCTCCTGGTTAAAGTTTGCTGCCCTTTTTCGGGCAGCAGCAGCAGCTTGCTGGCCAGCCTGTGGCTGGGGGCCCTGCTCTCCCTGGCCTCTACCTTCACTGCCTTCTCCCTCCATCTCTCCTCCTCTCCTCACTCTCTCTTGCTCTCAAAACCCTCCAACTCCGAGACCTGTGTGTCCACTTGCACAGCATACAACACAGTCACAGATTTACGAATTTCCCTCCCTTTTAAACTATTTGTGGCCTTGATTGTCATCTTCCTATTGGTTAATTGATTTCAGGTTTGATTTCAGGATTACGGGCTTGAGACTTTTGGCCGTAGCTTCTTGGTGAAGCACGTACGGGTTTGGCGGATGATTGCCCTCCAAGCCCGTAGCTCGTTATTCAAACCCGTGCGGGCTTGCATGATAGATGAAGTTAAATATCTTTATTTGCGGATTTGAGAGTAGGGGAATGTTGAGCTATTAATTCTAAAACCAAACATCACTTTCACTTCTAATAAAAGTACAGGATGGCTTTTCTATGCTACGACTTGTAAGTAAGCCCTTTACGAGCCGTAGGTCTATTTTACCCATTTACGGACTTGACGGAGGCTAATCCCGCAGCCTTTGCGGGTCTGAGGTGCTCCAAGCCCTCGGGACTTTGTCCACGGATATTTGACAAGAATAAAAAAAAAAACAATTTACGGATTTGAGTGTAGGGGAATGTTGTGCTATGAATGCTAACACCTACAATCACTTTATAGTCTCCTCAGAGTGCACGATGGCTTTAATATGTGCTTATTTGTGTGCCTGTGGGACCTTTTTGCTGCAAGTAAGCTGCGGCTCGGTTTTAGCCTTGCAGAGAGGGTTCCCGGAGCAATTGAATAGCAACCGGGGCTTTCTTGCGGTTGAAACTCTTGCGGCCGTTTAAGATCAAAGGCTTTCCTCCTGCGCGTGCGGCCGCAACGGATTACAAGGCGCCGGCCGCACGCCTGCCGGAGTCCCCGGCCGGAAGGGAATAGAATAGGCAAATAGCATGCGGCCAGTCCTTGCGGCCCCGCATCTCCTACGGCCGATAATAGAATGAGGCCCATAGTGTCCATTACTTGGTTTAACTCTTACATGATCACTGTGGTAAATTTTTTCTATGATATTTTTGAATAATTAAACATGATAATGTATAAAATGATTTCAAATGGCAATAAATAAGCAATGCTTTTTAAATGTTTAACTTTTATGTGCAATTGTTTTTTGCCGTAGGCTTCCTGATCCAGTCTGTTTTTGAGGAGGGAATTTCCTTGGAAATGAATACGATTTGGATTGCTGAGCACTGATATCTGTAGGTGCCACATTCCAATTGTGCAGATAGATGTTTCCTATTCATTCAAAGTCTCAATCCAACCAAATGGAAACCAAAATAGTAGATTTTACAGCTACAGAATTTAATAAAAATAGTAAAAAATAGTTTTAAGCGTAGTTCTTCAAAAGGGTACAATTTAATTATAGGAGTGCAGTGGTCCTTTAAGCTAACTCCTTTTCATGACATGACAATTTGAAGCATTGGTCAGGAAATGCATGGTCCGGTCCAAGTAACAACATCTACAGTGGATATAAAAAGTCTACACACCCCTGTTAAAATGTCAGGTTTCTGTGCTATAAAAAAATGAGACAAAGATAAATCATTTCAGAACTTTTTCCACCTTTAATGTGACCTATAAACTGTACAACTCAATTGAAAAACAAACTGAAATATATTAGGTAGAGGGATATAAAATATAAAAATAAAATAATATGGTTGCATAAGTATGCACACCCTTAAACTAATACTTTGTTGAAGCACCTTTTTATTTTATCACAGCACTCAGTCTTTTTGGGTATGACTCTATCAGCATGGCACATTTTGACTTAGCAAGATTTGCCCACTCTTCTTTGCAAAAACACTCCAAATCTGTCAGATTGCGAGGGCATCTCCTGTGCACAGCCCTCTTCAGATCACCCCACAGATTTTCAATCGGATTCAGGTCTGGGCTCTGGCTGGGCCATTCCAAAACTTTAATCTTCTTCTGGTGAAGCCATTCCTTTGTTGATTTGGATGTATGCTTTGGGTCGTTCTCATGCTGAAAGATGAAGTTACTCTTCATGTTCAGCTTTCTAGCAGAAGCCTGAAGGTTTTGTGCCAATATTGACTGGTATTTGGAACTGTTCATTATTCCCTCTATCATAACTAAGGCCCTAGTTCCAGCTGAAGAAAAACAGCCCCAAAGCATGATGCTGCCACCACCATGCTTCACTGTGGGTATGGTGTTTTTTTGGTGATGTGCAGTATTGTTTTTGTGCCAAACATATCTTTTGGAATTATGGCCAAAAAGTTCAACCTTGGTTTCATCAGACCATAACACCTTTTCCCACATGCTTTTGGGAGTCTTCATATGTGTTTTTGCCAAATGTAGCCTGGCTTGGATGTTTTTCTTCGTAAGAAAAGGCTTTCATCTTGCCGCTCTACCCCATAGCCCAGACATATGAAGAATATGGGAGATTGTTGTCACATGTACCACACAGCCAGTACTTGCCAGATATTCCTGCAGCTCCTTTAATGTTGCTGTAGACCAGTTTTCTTCTCGTCTTTTCATCAATTTTGGAGGGAGCTCCAGTTCTTGGTAATGTCACTGTTATGCCATATTTTCTCCACTTGATGATGACTGTCTTCACTGTGTTCCATGGTATATCTAATGCTTTGGAAATTCTTTTGTACCCTTCTCCTGACTGATACCTTTTAACAATGAGATCCCTCTGATGCTTTGGAAGCTCTATGTAAACCATGGCTTTTGCTGTGGGATGCGACTAAGAAAATTTCAGGAAAGACCAACTAGAGCAGCTGAACTTTATTTGGGGTTAATCAGAGGCACTTTAAATGATGGCAGGTGTATGCTGACTCCTATTTAACATGATTTGGAATGTGATTGCTTAATTCTGAACACAGCTACATCCCCAGTTATAAGAGGGTGTGCAGACTTATGCAACCACATTATTTTTATTTTTTATTTTTCTTCCCTCCACCTAAAAGATTTTAGTTTGTTTTTCAATTGAGTTGTACAGTTTATAGGTCACATTAAAGGTGGAAAAAGTTCTTAAATTATTTATCTTTTTCTCATTTTTTTACAGCACAGAAACCAGTAAAGTTACATCCAGTAAACATAGCAACTCTTAGGTTTCCAAAATTGGGAATACAAAAAGCCCAATACCATATCCAACTCTTAGGTTCATGGAAAATAAGTCATGGCCCTGAATTTGGATACTGCCTGCAACTTTTTTCCTTACGCATACACAAGAACAGTAAATATGCTGTAAGTATTTATATTATTACCACATTGATATAATTCAAATCATGAATTATAAACTTCCCATTCAAAGAAGACCCAGCCAAATAGTTTAATGTACTCACAGACTAGGCCCCCAAACCCAATATACAGTCAGAGTTTTGTCATAGGAGTATATGCACCACTCCAAGTCTATGAAAAAGCAAACCCCAGCACCAGTACTATTGTTTTGGGGCAGGTGTTACACTTCTAGGAAAGCAATTACTGCTTAGAAACTTGTAAACTTGCACATGGAAGCCACAAGCTGATAAATCGGATTTTTGTTTTTGCAACATGTTTTTAACTGAACAATCAATTTAATAATAGGTTTTAGTTATTGCAAAAATGATTGTGGGCAGGTTGACTCATATCACCCTCTGTTTTACATACTCTTGCATGCATAGTTTAAGATGGCACAATGACACAGAATATGACAAATGATGCCTTCAATTATTTAAGTTTAAAATCCCAGAATGAAAAATTAAAAACACAATTGCCTCAAAGCATTGCACTGATAAAATTGTTAAAGTTTTATTTGTATCTGTGTATTTTGATCTGTCCTTTATAAAACATATTTGTATTGTATAAAAAATACTGTTGGAGTGGATAAACTCTCGCTTGTAGAGTTGCTGTCACTTAAAGGACCACTGTTTGGTAAAAACTTTACAAGCATGTAACAAAATAATAATTAGCTTGTATTCAGGACAGCAAAATAAAAGCATTTTAGATTAATTATATTTAGATGACTGTATCATGGGCTTTTCCATGTTTCAAAGTCATCCTATGGGGCTTTAATCTGCAATTGAGATCCATTGTAAAGGTGATATTTGAAATTTTAAACAGAAGCGAATGCAGATTGTACCTTCGTCCACTGCTCCTCCTGGTATCTACCGTATTTATCAGCGTATAACACGTACTTTTTCTCCCTGAAAATAGGGGGCAAATGATGTGTGCGTGTTATACGCCGATATAATGTTAAGGATCGTGTCTCTTTCCCTCCCCCCTCCTCATCTTCAACCCCCCCTCCAAATTCTAAACCCCCCTACTCATTCTAAACCCCCCATCCTCATTCTAAACCCCCCATCCTCATTCTAAACCCCCCTAAATACTAATATTGGAAGAGGGCACCAACATTGATTACACCATAGAACACATTATGTCCTCCATACTTAGTATGGGCATGTAGAGACACCCACATTGATTATACAGTGATGTTATCACCCGGCGCTGGAAGTAGTGCATCACACACTGCCAATTACAGGCAGAGCATGCTTTATAGCCTTAGCTTCTATCAGGATACATCCCTCAAGCTAAGGATAATCAGAACCTTCCATACTCCAGCAACAGGCCAGATTGAGCATCATTGCAGGAAGGTAAGCCCTAAGAGACGCTCGTCTCCACACCTAGCCACAGTAGAAGGATAAGAGACCTTAGGGCCCAATTCACTACATCTAGGCTTCTACATACAGGAATAAGAGGCCCATGGGCCAGATTCACTTCACCTTGGCCTCTACACACTGGAACTACCACACTCACAGGTACACACAGCTAACTCAACTTTCTGCTCCCCCAACCACATATGTATAGAGGGACACGCACGTGTATGTATATATATATATATATATATATGTGTATGTGTATGTGTACGTGTACCAGTAGGTATTCATGTATATAGGTGTGTGAATATATAAATATGTATAGGTTTGTGTGTATATTTAGGTGTTGGTGCTCATATATATATGCATGTATGTGTATTGTACTAGCTTATCCCCAAAACATCTAGCATATTATTAAAATACTCTACGTGTGTGCTTAAACGGTCCCGGGTGTGTGTGTGTATATATGTATATATGTACATATGTGTGTGTGTGTATGTATATATATATATATATATATATATATATATATATATATATATATATATATATATATATATATATATATATATATATATATATATATATATATATATATATATATATATATATATATATATATATATATATTTTGTGATCAGGATGGCCGTGTATAGCGGTGGTTTCTTAAAGGAAGGGCTGACATCGACTTCAAATGCAGCAAATTGGTTTATTTGCAAAATGGAAATTAACAGTTGAAGCAGTAGCTCTGCTTGAAATAACGAAACATAAATAAGTTTGTCTCTGCGAGGTGGGGGAATGCCACCTTGTGGCCAGGTATATACAGTCCTTAACTTGGGAGACTGCCACCTTGTGGCCAGGATACCAACGGTCCTTTAACTTGTGATAGTGCCACCTTGTGGCCAGGATACAAATATTTCCCTTTTACTTGGGAGACTGCCACCTTGTGGCCAGCTTGTCAACAGTCTTTTAAGCTGGGGAGACTGCCCCCTTGTGGCCAGCATACGATTAGTCCTTGAGACTGGTGAGAGTGCCACCTAGTGGCCAGGAAACAACAGTCTCTTATCTTGTTGAAAATGCCAGCTTGTGGCTAGGAAACACACAGTCTCTTACTTGGTTGAAAATGCCTTATCTTCTACAGCTTCTGTCAATGGTGGGTGAAGCATAGGGCCCACCCTTCTCTCCCTTATGCTTCACCCCAGGGACCCTTGTCACCCTCTGGGGATGAGGGACTATTACTTTCTCTCAACGCACACTTCTCCCTGGGGCCTTTGTGCTTCTTAACCTCATATGGTGAAAACATGTATCTGTCACCAACCTGTTTATCCCTTGTTGCATCCAGCTTCTTAGGGATGGGGTCTGGAGATAGTCCTTGCTCAGTGGAATATCTCCGATACCACAGAAGTCCTTTCTGTGAACCAACTCTGGAATATAGTAGTCTCTCTCTCAGACTCTGGTACAAATTTCAGCTTCCAGCAGACTGTGTGAACGTACTGCGTTCCTCTATATGTCAGTTAGCAACAAGCGTCCTTCTTTGGCTTGCTTCAGTCTGAGGCCTTCACTCACTGGCTACTCTCTGCTAGGCCAAACTGGGCCTAACTGCAGGGGAATCAATAATCCCTTCACTTACTTGGCTTTACTTGTATTTTCACCTCTGGCGTCTATAGTCGCTCTTTCAGCTCAGTCCTTCCTGTGACTGCAATCAGCACCCTCTTCTCACTGTTGTAGTACTTGCAGTCCCAGTAAATCAAGCTTCACACAGCCCACTGTACTTCCACATAGGAACAGTCTTCACTCTCTGTGGCGTGCTTCTCTCAGCAGCCCACAACCTGCACAGAGCCTAGCCGGCCACACCCCCCTCTCTAGGTCTGCTTTCAGGCTTTTAAAGGGCAGTTGCTCCCATTAGGAGTTCTTCAGAAGTTTTAACTATTTCACTTCTGACAAGAACTCCATACTCCACTTGCTTGTCATACTTCAAAGGAGCAAACGATCACAATATATATGTACATATATATATGTGTGTGTGTATGTGTGTGTATATATGTATGTGCAGGCATGTTTGTGAGTACACACATTTGCATATTTATGTTATTTTACAAACATCAGGGCGGGTATTTTTATTCGCTTAACAATATGGGTGTTGCTTTTTTTATTTTTTATATTTCATACCTTTATATTTTATGCCTCCAAAAGGGAATATTTTTCTATATCGGTTTTCCCACCCCTGTATATATTTTATGCATAGACATTTATACTTTTTACTTTATATGTATCTATAAATGCATTTTTTCCGTCAAATGTAGCCATAGTCGGATTACCGCAGTACAGAGCAATTTTGCCCAATCAAGTCAATATACCCCTGTAGGATGATTTCATACATCCTTCCTCTAGACATACTGAAGTACTTCACCATTCTTCAAGGGCCATAATTTATTAGTACAAATGTATATAATCCTGTAACCACCACCAATCCATCCCTATCCAATATATTGTACTGTTACAAATGTATTGTTTTTTATAAATTTGTACACTAAGGACCATGTATACTTATGCATACTCCTATCAATCTCCTCCTGTAGGAATTTATTTGTCACTGAGGAAGCTGCAGATCACAGCAGCGAAACGCGTCTGACACTTGTTTTACTATCTATTGATTTTACGATTTTTATCACTGGATTTCTGCACCAAAATCAAACCGGAATTTTTACCAAATAAATATATTTTTATCCATGAAAATGATCTGAAGTACTTATGCTTTGGGGAACCCCGACACGCACACTCGAAAAGTACACAGCATCAGACTAAATAATATCACCGCCCCACATGGACTCAAGTACCATGGAGTAACACCAACATATACGGCATATACTTAAACAGAGAACATCAGCCGAAAACTTTGTGTTAAATACACTTATGATTGTGCGCTTTACAGACATTCCCACAACAAAACTCTTTTATGTATCCATAAAGCACCGGCGTGAACAGTGCTTTCGGGAATTGCTGCACATCAGACCAACATGACCCGGCGCACATGTGACGTCACATGCGCGCCACGTCATTAGCATATACCGGATGCCAGGTACATGCTAATGACGCAGCGCACATGTGACGTCACATGCGCGCCGGAGCCGGGTCAAGGAGCGGAGGCCGGAGCACAAGCAGGTGAGGGGAGACGGGGGAGGTGTTTAGGTGGAGGAGGGGGGTTGAGGGGGGTTTAGGTTGAGGAGGGAGGTTGGGGTTGAGGGGGATTGAGGGGGAGGTTGAGGAGGTGGGTTGGGGTTGAGGGGGGTGGAGGTTGATTTAAGGGGGTTGAGGGGAGTTGAGGTTGAGGAGGGAGGTTGAGGATGGGGGGTTGAGGATGAGGATGGGGGGTTGAGGAGGGTGTTGAGGATGGGGTGGTTGAGAAGGAGGTTGAGGAGGGGGTTGAGGAGGGGGGTTGAGGATGGGGGCGTTGAGGAGGGAGGTTGAGGATGAGGAGGGAGGTTGAGGATGAGGAGGGAGGTTGAGGATGAGGAGGAGGGGTTGAGGAGGGGGGTTGAGGATGGGGGGGTTGAAGAGGGGGTTGAGAATGGGGGGGTTGAGGAGGAAGGTTGAGGAGGGGGTTGAGGATGGGGGGGTTGAGGAGAGGGTTGAGGAGGGAGGTTGAGGTTGAGGAGGGGGGTTGAGAATGGGGGGTTGAGGAGAGAGGATGAGGATGGGGGGGTTGAGGGGGGAGGTTGAGGAGGTGGGTTGGGGTTGAGGGGATTTGAGGTTGAGTAGGGGGGTTGAGGTTGAGGAGGGAGGTTGAGGATGGGGGGTTGAGGATGAGGATGGGGGGGTTGAAGAGGGGGTTGAGAATGGGGGGGTTGAGGAGGAAGGTTGAGAAGGGGGTTGAGGATGGGGGGGTTGAGGAGAGGGTTGAGGAGGGAGGTTGAGGAAGAGGGGGAAGGTTGAGGAGGAGGGGTTGAGGAGGGGGGTTGAGGAGAGAGGATGAGGATGGGGGGGTTGAGGAGGGAGGTTGAAGAAGGGGGGGTTGGGGTTGAGGGGGGGTTGAGGTTGAGGAGGGTTGAGGTTGAGGAGGGGGTTGAGGATGAGGATGGGGGGTTGAGGAGGGAGGATGAGGATGGGGGCTTGAGGAGGGGGTTGAGGATGGGGGGTTGAAGAAGGGGTTGAGGATGGAGGGGTTGAGGAGGGGGGTTGAGGTTGAGGAGGGGGGTTCAAGATGGGGGGTTGAGGAGAGAGGATGAGGATGGGGGGTTGAGGAGGGAGGTTGAGGAGGGGGTTGAGGATGAGGAGGGAGGTTGAGGAGGGAGTTGAGGAGGGTGGTTGAGGATGAGGAGTGAGGTTAAGGATGAGGAGGGAGGTTGAGGAGGGTGATAAGGGAGGGGGGAAGAGACACAGGGAAGGGAGAGCGGAGAAGAGACACGGAGAGAGAGGGGGACACAGAGGGCACAAGAGGGACACAGGGGGCAGCACATTTCCCACCCTCGGCTAATACTCGAGTCACTCATTTTACCCAGTATTTTGTGGTAAAATGGGTGCCTCTGCTTATACTCGGGTCAGCTTATACTCGAGTATATACGGTATGTTAGTTTGTACATTGCGGGATGAGAGTCCGATCGCATATTGGACTTGTAAACGCTAATTGATTGACATGTAATCTCTATATTTTACTAACATCATGATGAGGGTCTCATTTACTATTGGCTGTTTCTACATCAAGAGTTACGGGCTTGAGTAATTGATAATTATCATGCTCTGAACTGCTACTTATGGGTGCATGGTTTACGGTTTGGGATTTTGGTCATGTAGTTGCGGCCTTTTCGAATTTAATCGCTCTGTAACTCCTGAAAATGTAATGGGGCTCAAAGTCCGTCATCACCAAAGCAAAATTGAATACATTAGTTACAAATTAAAGGATGTAAATTCTTCATAACAAAATATTTTGAAGAACCTGAGTTGGTAATGGACTAAAGTTTTTACATAGTTTAAAATATAGCCTGTAATTATATATTTTAAACTATGTAAAAACGTTTGTCCATTACAACGCAGATTCTTTAAAATATCACATATAATAGTTCTCAAACTACGAATCGTCGTCACGCTTCGCGAAGCGAGGGATGCAGTTTGCTCCGCATTTGCGGAAGGTGGAGGCTCAAAGGCGGCCGAACCACACGCACTTAAAAACAGTCAAAACCCACCAAATACTCACAAAAAATACATAAAAAGCTTACCCATAGCAAGGGGGGGCATCCAGGACCTCTGAAAGTGAAGTTACACCTACATTTAAGTCCAAATACCCGAGTACAGACATACGAAAATCCCCTAAGCGAGAGAAAAAATGGCCGCCGAAAAAAACGAAAACGAGGCTCAAAGCCCAGCCACATACAACTTACCCAAGAAGGGATCCGAGATAAGCTCGGAAACCCGCATTAACCCCACAGGATCCGAGATAAGCTCGGAGACCTGCATTAACCCCACATTAACCATCGTAGTGGGGGTCCCGATCACACGCGTTATGGGTCCTTAAAGGACCGTAAAGGTCCTTAAAGGACCCGTTATAAAAAATATATAAATACACTATCACGCATGGGGCTCTATACAGAGCCCCATCAACCATTAATTAACCCTGTCACTCATGGGGGTCAATAGAGACCCCCATAAGTCCTTCATTAACCCTGTCACTCATGGGGGTCAATACAGACCCCCATAAGCACTTAATTAACCCCCTCACTCATGGGGGTCAATACAGACCCCCATAAGCACTTAATTAACCCCCTCACTCATGGGGGTCAATACAGACACCCATAAACCCCTAATTAACACTGTCACTTATGGGGATAAATATAGACCCCCATAAGCCCTTCATTATTCCAGTCACTCATGGGGGTCAATACAGACCCCCATAAGCCCTTCATTAGCCGTGTCACTCATGGGGGTCAAGACAGGCCCCTATAAGCACTTCATTAACCCTGTCACTCATGGGGGTCAATATAGACCCCCATAAGCCATTCATTAACCCTGTCACTCATGGGGGTCAATACTGACCCCCATTAAACCCCTAATTAACCCTGTCATTCATGGGGGTCAATATAGACCCCCATAAGCAATTCATTAACCCTGAGACGCATGGGGGTCAATACAGGACCCCATAAACCCCTAATTAACCCTGTCACTTATGGGTGTCAACATAGACCCCCATAAACCCTTCATTAACCCTGTCACTCATGGGGGTCAATACAGACCCCCATAAGCCCTTCATTAACCGTGTCACTCATTGGGGTCAAGACAGGCCCCCATAAGCACTTCATTAACCCTGTCACTCATGGGGGTCAATATAGACCCCCATATACCATTCTTTAACCCTGTCACTCATGGGGGTCAATACAGACTCCCATAAACCCCTAATTAATCCTGTCACTCATGGGGGTCAATATAGACCCCCATAAGCCCTTCATTATCCCTGTCACCCATGGGGGTCAATACAGACCCCCATAAGCACTTAATTAACCCCCTCACTCATGGGAGTCAATACAGACCCCCATAAACCCCTAAATAATCCTGTCACTCATGGGGGTCAATATAGACCCCCATAAGCCCTTTATTATCCCTGTCACTCATGGGGGTCAATACAGACCCCCATAAGCACTTAATTAACCCCCTCACTCATGGGGGTCAATACAGACCCCCATAAACCCTTAATTAACCCCGTCACTCAGGAGGGTCAATACAGCCCCCCATAAGCCCTTAATTAACCCCCCCACTCATGGGGGTCAATGCAGACCTCGATAAACCGCTAATTAACCCTGTCACTCATGGGGGTCCATACAGACCCTCATAAGCCTCTATTTAACCCCATCAGTCCCATAAGGGTATATTAAGACCATTATGGGCCTGTTACAACCCAACATTAACCACATAAGTGCCATTACGGTCCTCAAGGACCATCATGACACTAAGTATAAACACTACACTGCTCTATACCCCCCCAATAAAACATTAAATATCAACTAAACAGCCTCTACACTAACCTATTAACACCTACACTACCTACCTACCCCCTAATAACCCCCACCCCCCACCTCTCTAATTACAGAAAATAAAAAAGCCTAAAGTCACAAAAAATAAAAAAAGGAACATTACAGAAAATAAAAAAACACATTACAACCCCCCCCCCCCCCACTACAGAAAAAAAAAATTACACACCTGAAAAGGAAATACATATAATACAATACAATACAATACACCCCTATCTAATATACAATACATATTATCTATCTAATATACATCCCCCAATCTATTTAAAGAAATACCATAATCTAATATACATCCTTTCTATATAATATACATCACACAATCTATGTAATATACAATAAATACTATCTATCTAATATACATCCACTAATCTATCTAAATAAATACCACAATCTAATATACAATACATGCTATGCTATCTATATAAAACACATACCCCTAGCTAACATACAATAAATGCTACACAATGCAACAAATTTACAGTAAATAAATAAACATTCTAAATATTATACTCACCTTTCCAGCATGTCCCATCCCTATTCTTTTACTCTTCTCCGGCGCGGCACCTGTTAAAAAAAAACATAACATTAATACACATACATAAACAAATAAAACAAAATAAAATAAACATAATCTACATTGTACTTACCTCCCCGCGATGTCTCCGGCCTCCTCCTCTTCTGCCCCGCCCTGGAACCGCGCTCGAATTTAAAAAAAAAAAAAAAAAAACTCACATCCGCACTCACGGACATCACCGATGCTAATTAGGCTCCCAGAGACTTTTCCGGAAGAAAATAGGCAATGGCGCCTTCTGATTGGTTAAAAAACGCTGTCTATCAAATTCACCCAATCAGGAGGCGCCAATGTGTGAGCCAATCAGAAAGGGATACACCCTAAAATCCCACTCTGATTGGATAATGCACCTGTCAATCTTTATTTAAACCAATCACAAGGCGCAGATGCCTTCAGCCAATCACAATGGAATACACCCCCACAGGGTGATTGTGCAGATGCCTCCAGCTATTCTGATTGGTTGCACTGACAATAGCCAATCACAATGGAATACACCCCCACGTACTGATTGGTGAAGGCATTTGCGCCTTCTCGTTGGCTATTGTCAATGTCAATCAGTATTACAGCCAATGGGAAGACGCAGATGTCTTCAGCTAATCACCGCGTGGGGGTGTATCCCATTGTGATTCACTGATGGTAATAAAGCCTTTGACAGGTGCGTTATCCAATCAGCGTGGGATTTTAGGGTGTATCTCTTTCTCATTGGTTCACAATTAGCGTCTTCTCATTGGCTGAATTTGATAGACAGCGTTTTCAGCCAATCAGAAGCCGCCATTGCCTATTTTATTCTGGAACACTCCGTAGGAAGCTCATTAGCGTCTGGGACATCCGCCAGGGCGGATGTGTGTTTTTCTTTTTGTTTTTTTTAAAGAGCGCGGATGCTTCCAGGGCCCATCCGGGGCACAACACGAGGAGGCCGGAGACATCTCGGGGAGTTAAGTACAATGAAGATTGTGTTGATTTTACTTGGTTTTATGTTTATGTATGTGTGCTAATGTAATGTTTTTTTGTAATAATCTGTATGTGAACCAAGAAGGTCAGAACTAAACATGGGATAACAGAATGGTTCAAGATCGGAAAAGAAGTGCGTCAAGATTGTATATTGTCACCTTATTTATTCAACTATGCAGAGTACATCATCCGGACTGGATGAATCCAAAGCCAGAATCAATATTGCTGGAAGAAATACCAACAACTTCAGATACACTGATGATATTACTTTGATGGCTGAAAGTGAGGAGGAACTAAGGGACCTATTGGTGAGGGTAAAAAAAGAGAGTGCAAAAGTTGGCCTGTTGCTCAAAGTTAAAAAAGATGAAGATCATGGCAAACGGCAATCTCAGTTCCTGGCAAATAGATGGGGAAGAAATGGAGGCAGTGACAGATTTTATATTCTGTGAGCCCAGGTCTCTGCAGATGGCGACTGTAGTCATGAAATTACAAGTTGTTTGCTTCTGGGGAGGAAAGCTATAGCAAACTTGGACAAGCTAGTAAAAAGTAAAGACATTAGACTATTAACAAAGGTCTGCATAGTTAGAACTATGGTATTCCCAGAAGTAACATATGGGTGTGAGAGCTGGACCATAAAGAAGTCTGATCTCTGTAGAATTGACGCCTTTCAATTGTGATGTTGGCGAAAACTACTTAAGAGTCCCTTGGACTACAAGAAGATCCAAATAAATCAGTACTTCAGGAAATCAAGACAAACTGTTAACTAGAAGGTATGATCATGAGTCTGAAGCACAAATAGTTTGGCCATATCTTGAAAGCAGACTCCGATGCTGGGAAAGACTGAAGGCACAAGAAGAAGGGGATGACAGAGGGAGGATATATGAGGTCACTGAAGCAATGAACATGAACTAGAGGGGCAGTGATTGAGAGATTTACCTGGCGTGCTTCGGTCCATATGGTCAAGGAGAGTCAGACGTGACTGAACAAATAAACGACATGAGGTACAGAGCATAACATGTTTTTGATTGTATCTACCCTATTTAGTGCTATGGAATATGTTGGCGCATTACAAATAAAGGCTAATAATAATAATATAGTAGCTCAACAACCTTATTTCTGCTAAATATGTGGTATTATTCTAGTAATCTATTGTAAATTATATCATAGGTTTTCAATATATGTATTTGTCTGCATGTATGTGAATGAATATATATATATATATATATATATATATATATATTTATATTACATGTATATATTGTATAATATATATATGTAACTAGGAACTTGCCTGTCATATGTTATGTTCAGTTGTCTGTGCTGTGTCTCCCTGTGCTGTCTGTGTACCCTCTTCCTCTCTCTGTGCACCCTCTCTCTCTCTCTGTGAGATCTCTGTCTCTCTGTGGCGTCTCTCTCTCTCTCTGTGTGCTGTCTCTCTCTCTGTGCGCCCTCTCTCTCTTGGTGTGCCCTGTGTGTGTGTGTGTGTGTGTGTGCACTCTCCCTCTCTGTACACTCTATCTCTCTGTGCCTTCTATCTGAGCTCTGTGTGCTCTCTGTCTCCCCCTCTCTCTCCCTCTTTTTCCCTACCTCTGTTCCCCTCCCCCACCCCCCACCCCCCACCACAGCGTTAAGCATGCACAGTTGCACCATTTCCCCAATTGCTCCAGCAATTAGATGTGAGTAACACCTGCGTAGTATGCATCCTGCAGGCTTTACTCTCATCTACAAACTATTATAGTGAATAAATATAAAACATCTCTCCCCTTCCTCACACCTTTCCTACCTCCTCTCACTTACCTTTCCCCCTTCCTCTTCTGCCACCTCTCTCTCTCCTTTTCTTCCTCTCTTCTGTATCCCCCTTCTGTCTCCCCATCTCTCAGCTATGCTTCCATCTACTCAGTCTATCCCTCGATCCTGGCATTTATACAGTTGAGGAGGGAAAACTATACAACCAGACCATAATCCTGTGGCCTGGCCCATGATTCCACAATTCCTTTTCGACTCCTGTGGCACATTATAGTAACACCTATACCATGTGGGTATTCTAAGCTATGACCCCAGTGACACACAAACTATTATAGTGAATAAATATAAAACATCTTTCCCCTTCCTCACACCTCTCCTACCTCCTCTCACTTACCTTTCCCCCTTCCTCTTCTGCCACCTCTATCTCTCCTTTTCTTCCTCTCTTCTGTATCCCCCTTCTGTTTCCCCATCTCTCAGCTATGCTTCCAACTACTCGGTCTATCCCCCAATCCTGGCATGAATACAGTTGAGGAGGGAAAACTATACAACCAGTCCATAATCCTGTGGCCTGGCCCATGATTCCACAATTCCTTTTCAACTCCTGTGGCACCTTATAGTAACACCTATACCATGTGGGTATACTAAGCTATGACCCCAATGACACACAAATGTAACCCCTATAACGTGGACACCCTTCCTACCACCACAGTGGTGCACATAGGACCCCAATGACCCTAACTCCCAATCTGGGTCCATAGTACCTAAATACATATAAAAATAATCACATAAAACAGAAAATAAAAATTACCTATCCAGCGACGATCATCAAAGTTTTTGTGCTCACTCTTCAGCTCTCGATAAGTGGGCACTTCCATGTTGATTGAAGAATTTCTCATCTATCTTGATTGAAAGTTTGTGTTCCTCATCATTTGCTAGTGGAAATGGGTCTCCACCTCTTCAGTTCCCATGTAAGTGGGATTCAAACAATATTATCGACTTGGGGATAATATTCAGTGATAATCTGGGTCAGTTAATTACCTTTGATTATAAGAAATTATATGACAAATTGACAGAATTGATATTATGTTGGAGGACTGTGAATCTATCATGGTCAGCTAGAATTGCTACAATAAAGATGTCGCTATTACCAAGGTTTAACTATTTTTTGCTCCGTATTCCTTTGGGAATCCCTAACTGTTTGATCAGGAAATTTTTGATAAGTTTATTCAGGGAGGCAAAAAATAAGGGTTAAATCATCAGTTATGGCAAGAAGATTTAGTGGAAGGTGCTTTAGTAATTAAAAAAAGGTTTGGGATTTTGGAACAAAGTAAATCATAAACTGTTACTATCACCTTTTCTTGCCCTATGATCCATACTGCTATTGTGTTTAATTAATTAATCTTTATCATTGGTACTCTAAAATATCTAAGGGATTAAATTATTTAGGTGATTTATTTCAGGATGGTTTACTTTGTTCCTTTGAAGATTTGGCTATTAAATTTGATATTCCTTTATCCAACTGGTTAGAATTTAATAGACTGAAATCCAGTTTACTAATTCCAGATTCGGAATTGATGAAGGGAGAAAATGAACCATATTTAAAGAGCCATGGTCACTTAGAGATAGGTCCAATTTGATATCAAAATGGTTTATTTTATTAAAATTATGCTTGGATAGTGTAAAATTACAAAAATGCTGGTTTGTTAAAAATATGGCATATAGAGAAATTTATATTAAAGTAATTAACAGATGGTACCAAAGTCCTCCCAAAACCGCTAAGATTAAAAAAGATGTTGGTGTAGCAAACTACTGGAGAAACTGTGGTCAAATTGGATCTTATCTCCATTATTTGGTGGGAATGTAAGATTTTTCAAACTTTTTGGGAGGATTGTTATGACCGTATATCTTCTATACTTGGAATTAAAGTAATGCCTTCACCTGATGACTTTATTACATATTTTCCAACTGAGTTCCTCCTAAATATAAGGGCAAGAAATATCTAGGTTCTCCCACCTGGAAGCAAATCCAGGCAGTTATTAATAAAAAATTGCTACTTGGAAAAGGAGTAATTTGAAATGGAACATTTAGTCTAGATATATGTCAGAAAAAGATTAACTAAAAATAATATGTACCCTTGCATCACACATAGTCTCATGTTTTGTTTAGGTTATGTATCTATTTTGTCTTTATGTATGAATATGGTTTTCAGATAATTAATTTCTGTTTGAAAGAATATTAACTTTGTGTATTAATGACCGCGATATAACATACTCAATGATATAAGAAATATAATTTGACTTTCATCAACTTCTACTATTTGTAAACAGAATTTATATATTTTGTATTGTATTGTATGTTTTTCACTGTCAAATATTAATAAAAAATTATAAAGAAAATAAAGAAAAATGAATTGGTTTCCACCACAAAAAAATAATAAAAATAAAACAAACTGCACCTAACAGAGCTTTGAGGAGAAGGAACTCCCTCATGACTAACAATTTTTTGGACACTTCTTCGCCTTATATAGTATTTTTAGATTTCAGCCAATCAGAATCAAGTATTTAAATTACTCCCCTACCATATGATTGGTTAAAAGTCTAAACAATCATAATTAACAGATTTCAAGGCTGTATCCTTTGAGATACTTGAGCTCTTATGGGATAGCGGAGTGGTTCCCAAAACTCTTCTCAAGGACCAACCAACCGGTGAGGAAATTAGAGCTCCATGGCCTGTTGAATATTAATTGCCTCATCTGTGTTCACACACAGTTAAACCAAAATCCTGACCTGTCTGGTGGTCTTTGAGGAGAGGTTTGGCTTCTAAGCAAACTTCTGTGAGATCGGATATCATTGTGGAATGCATGTGATAGCGATAGGATATAGCGGACATTTCAAGAACTCAGATGGCATTTCTCGGAGGTTAAATTCATGCGTGTGATGTGATAGCTCATTGGTGATTTACAAGTGGACTCAGTTACTCAGTTCAATTTTGACGTGAGCCATGGAATGGAAGCTTAAAGTACTACATAATGTTTCACTATGCTGTAATAAAAATGTTCTAATAATATTGTGGAACATTTCTGTATGATACATTGTGGAATTAAATTATATAAACATTATTTAAAATATACTGGATAAAGTTTAAAAGGAAAGTATTTAAAAGGGAAGCATTTTCTATATACATTAGTCTCTTATGAATTTTTTTATGAAAGGTTCTTAAAAAATGGAGACAGAGGGCCTCATTCTATTATCGGCCGTAGGAGATGCGGGGCCGCAAGGACCGGCCGCAAGCTATTTGCCTATTCTATTCCCTTCCAGCCGGGGATTCCGGCAGGCTTGCGGCCGGCGCCTTGTTATCCCTAAAGCCTGCACGCGCCGGAGGAAAGCCTTTGATCTTAAACGGCCGCAAGAGTTTCGGCCGCAAGAAAATCCTGGTTGCTATTCAATTGCTCCGGGAACCCTCTCTGCAAGGCTAAAACCGAGCCGCAGCTTACTTGCAGCAAAAAGGTCCCGCAGGCACACATTTAAGCACATAATTAAGCCATAATAAAGCCATCCTGCACTCTGAGGAGACTATAAAGTGATTGTAGGTGTTAGCATTCATAGCACAACATTCCCCTACACTAAAATCCGTAAATACATTTTATTTTAATTTATGTCAAATATCTGTGGAAAAAGTCCAGAGGGCTTGGAGCACCTCAGACCCGCCCACGCTGCGGACGGAAAATAAACAGTTAATGAAATCTCGGATTTGGGTTGATGTGCAAGCTTGAGAGGGGGTTGCTATTAATCCTCATGTCCCCCATTATGATCCTTAGCATTTACAGAGCTTTACAGTGCCGTCTTGAATTTATTTTTGCTTTTAAAGATTTCTGAGCTTTCGGCCGGTTGCAAGATATACGGCCGGCCATAAGGGGATATCCTTGCGGCCCCGTCTATTTGAATTACAAGGTAACGGGAGCCCCGCAAGGAATCGCAGCTTTGCGGATGATTTACGGCCGATAATAGAATGAGGGCCAAAGTGTGGAATTAGATAACACTACTTTTTGTTATACTATGAAACCTGTTTATGGGACATATAAATAGTTTATGCAGTTTACAAGTACTAATAGTACATTACTTTGAGAACAGAATAATATCACATTACTTTGATGATGGAATATAATTATGTAGGATTAAACTATATAGATGTCAGCCAAGATATATGACTATATTGTTACATTGTTCAGTAAGATAAGTATGTATGTAGATTTGTAAGTAAATATTGACTATAACAATAACAAAATATATGACCATTGCGGTGGATTAATAAAGCCTTCACAAGGCCTGTGAAGGGCCATGAAGTAATCCAATTGTCTTCATGGAATGAACATTGCATCCTTCAGAGTTCATCTTGATAGGCTCTTTTAGGATTAGTGAATCTATGGATTTTTGTCCCTAGATAAATAGGTTTAATTGTATTTTTACCACCATGCTTTACTGTTTAATGAGAACTATATGTCTATAATGCCTGAAGTGTTTATTGTCCCTGTAACTCAACCTTACAATACATTTTAAATGTGAGATGAAAATAGTTTAATATTCAAATCTTGAAGTGGTTAGTTTTTTTTTTTAATGGTAATTACTTAGGTTGCTAATCTCTCAACAGACAAGTATTTGAATTATTATAGGATTTAGGAATCTATGAGACAAATTTATTAAAGAATATTTCAGATCTTGTAAACCTGTCATCATTTGAATTTACTGAATGTAACACTAAAGAACCACTACAGTTCAAGAAAACAAGACAATTCTTTGCCAGGTGTGTACCAACTAACAATATTAGCTGCTGTGTAAGCCATAGAAATAAAACCTTTTTGTGGAAAAGTCTGAATTTTTTAAGAGTATTTATGAGTACAGGAATTCATTTTGCATTTTATTTTGTTACTTTTGAATATAACACCTTTATAATTTGAAAAGGAGGTAGTAAACATGAATACTTTGGAGTTGGGCATGATAGTGGAGGTGTGGGATATGTGGGGAACATTGAATATGATGCGGACAAAGGCTTTTTTGGATTAGATGGAGTTGAGTGCATGCATAAGCCGGAATACCAATGACAAGTGAGTTGCAGTAGTCCAAGTGAATATAAATAGACAGTGAATTAACAGGTTGTTTTTTTTTTTTGCAGAGGTTGTGGTAGAGGAGCATATTTTCTTATTTTTTCATATTTATTAACATTTTTTACACATAAAATCATACAATCATATTATATCAAATGTATACATAAATAACAAATCAATAGTTAACATATAATTCAAAGGAAGTTAAAAAAAAAACATTTATACATAGAGAGGGAAAATATATTTCTTAGTCTGCACAACTGCTAATATAGTCATCCCAGAAACTCCATTTGGTTTTTACATAGTTACATAGTAATTAAGGTTAAAAAAAGACTTTCAGTCCATCAAGTTCAACCTGTTAAGATCTCCTCTGATCTGCAATATGCGGAATAGTTATTAATTAAATAATTATTAATAGTATAGTATTGGAGGATGAATAAAGAGTTAGTCCATCAAGTTCAACCTTTTTAGATCTCTATTGATCTTTTTAATGTGGACTATTTATTATTATTTGTTAATTGTTATTTGATCCAGAGGAAGGCAAACAGAACCCCCCCCCCCCCCCATTGAAACTTTGCCAATTGTCTCATAAGGAAAAAAAAAAGCAAAATTCCTTCCTGACCCCAGAAACTGGCCATCAAATTTCTCCCTGGATCAATACTCCTTTGTTAGTTATGTAGGATAGCCTTGAATGCCCTCTTCATTCAAAAATATATCTAACCCCTTTTTGAAGTTGTCTATCGAATTCGCTGTCACCACCTCCTTTGGTAGAGAATTCCACAGTTTAACCACCCTAACTGTAAAGAACCCTTTTCTTTGTTTAAGGTGAAATCTTTTTTCCTCTAACCTCAAAGGATGTCCTCTTGTCAGTTGAAAATCTCTTGCTACAAAAAGTTCACTTGACAAAGCCTTATATTGACCCTGGATGTATTTATATAACGTAATCATATCTCCTCTTAGACGTCTTTTTTCTAGCGAAAACAAGTTTAATTTTGTTAGTCTTTCTTCATAACTTAGCCCCTCCATTCCCCTTATTAGTTTTGTAGCCCTTCTCTGTACTTTTTCCAGCTCTAAAATGTCTTTTTTATGAGGTGGTGGCCAAAATTGTACTCCATATTCCAAATGAGGACGTACTAGAGATTTGTATAGTGGCAGAATTATATCTTCTTCCCTGGCTTCTATACCCTTCCTAATACATGCTAATATTTTATTTGCATTTGCAGCCACTGCTTGGCATTGAGCACTGTTACCTAGGTGGTTGTCCACTAGTACTCCCAAATCCCTTTCAATATCTGATACCCCTAGATTTGCTCCATTAAGATTATAGATTGCTTGGCTATTGTTCCTTCCCAAATGCATAACCTTACATTTATTTGTATTAAATCTCATCTGCCATTTAGCCGCCCATTTCTCTAATTTATGCAAATCTTTTTGTAGGGAAAGTACATCATTATCTGATTTTATTACATTGCACAACTTAGTGTCATCAGCAAAAATGGAGACACTACATTCGAGTCCTACTTCAATGTCATTAATAAATATGTTAAAAAGGAGAGGACCTAATACTGAACCTTGAGGAACCCCACTTATCACATTATTTCCATTCACAACAACCCTTTGCTTCCTGTCTTTTAGCCAGCTCTCGATCCATGAACAGATATTTACTGAAATTCCTGTATCCCTTAGTTTGCTCACTAGTCTTCCATGTGGCACTGTATCAAATGCCTTTGAAAAATCTAAAAAGACTACATCCACTGAGTTGCCCTGATCCAAGTTCCTATTAACCTCCTCATAAAAACTAATTAGATTGGTCTGACACGACCTATCCTTCATAAATCCGTGTTGACTGCTACCTATGATCCTGTTCAAATAGACATATTCTTGTATTCTGTCCCTTATTAACCCTTCTAAAAGCTTCCCAACTACAGAAGTGAGGCTCACTGGTCTATAATTCCACGGATTTGCTCTAGATCCCTTCTTAAATATAGGTATCACCTCTGCTTTTCTCCAGTCATCTGGTAGAGACCCTGTAGTGAGTGAGTCTTGAAAGATTAGATATAATGGTTGGGCTATTACAGAACCCAGCTCCCTCAAGTCCCTTGGATGTATTTCATCAGGACCTGGAGCTTTATTAACATTTATTTTCTCCAACCTCTTTTGTATTACTTCCTGCGTTAACCAATTATTTAGTGATGGTAGTGTAGCCCCATGTGTCCCAACCACCTCCCTTGTGTATACAGAAGAAAAGAACCTATTTAGCTCATCTGCCTTTTCCTGGTCACTAATTATCAGATGGCCTGTGTCACATTGTAATGGTCCTATCGATTCCTTCCTGGCCTTCTTCCCATTAATATATTTAAAAAATATTTTAGGGTTAGTCTTACTTTCCATTGCAACTGACTTCTCATTTTCTATTTTAGCCAGTCTAATAGCCCTTTTGCAAGACTTGTTGATTTCCTTATAGTCACGTAAAGCTGCCTCTGTTCCCTCCTTCTTGTATAATTTAAATGCATGTTTCTTTTTCCTCATCATGATCTTTAAGTCATTGTTAAGCCACATGGGATGTGATTTACTCCTATTCATTTTGTTTCCACATGGTACATGCTGATGAGTATGTTTATTTAGTAAGGATTTGAATGTTGTCCATTTATTTTCAGTATTCTTCCCTATAAGTTCTTTGTCCCAGTCTATATGTTGTATTGCTGCCCGTAGCCCATTAAAGTTAGCCCTTTTAAAATTTAGAGTTTTTGTTGGGCCCTTACAACTCTGTTTTTTGTATTCAATCTCAAATGAGACTGTGTTGTGATCACTGTTCCCCAAGGGTTCCCCTATTTTTACATTTGATATTATATCAATATTACTTATGATGACTAAATCCAAGATTGCCCCATTTCTAGTAGGTTTTTGTATTACCTGGGCCAGATAATGATCCCTGAGTGTACTCAAGAACCTGCTCCCCTTAGCTGAGCTGCTGGTCTCAATTATCCAGTTAATTTCAGGGTAATTAAAGTCTCCCATTAAATGCTAATATAGTCATCCCAGAAACTCCATTTGGTTTTTACATAGTTACATAGTAATTAAGGTTAAAAAAAGACTTTCAGTCCATCAAGTTCAACCTGTTAAGATCTCCTCTGATCTGCAATATGCGGAATAGTTATTAATTAAATAATTATTAATAGTATAGTATTGGAGGATGAATAAAGAGTTAGTCCATCAAGTTCAACCTTTTTAGATCTCTATTGATCTTTTTTTTTTTTTTTTTTCATTTATTTTTTATTAGTCACTCAATAAAGAGTAGAAAATCAACATTGTATCAGTAAGCCTTGATTCGCAGATCAGGCAGTTTTTATCTATTTCACAGTCTGTAAGAAAGTCAATTCTAACTCAATGAAGTAATAATTAGTCATAAAAACATAACATACAATATTCATATTCCATTTAAATTTTCATCAACCATTTGTGACTTTCACACTTCTTTTTCCTTTTTCTGTTCCTGTTTTCCTTATTTAACCCCGTTGGCTGAAGCTAGTTTTTGTAGCTTACCAAGGTCTTCCTTTTTACCTTTGTTCCTAAAGCTCCTGGAATTATCGGATCTTCCCAACCCCCCTCCCTTCTTTTCCCCTATATAACCAATTTAACTTTAATTAAATTTTCAACCATAACTGTTGGCAGCTGATAGTGATCTTAAAAAATCCTACTTCTACCTTTCAATGTCATATACATTACTATTATCTTACCTCTTCGGTGCTTGAGATTCTTGGGTGTTCCCCAGTCCAGCCTTCCATTTCTCATCCTCCCTTCACTCCCTTTCTCTCCCCGGGATATCAAACCCCTGTGATTTATTTTTGCTGACTTTGATAAGTGACCCAGGGTTCCCAAATTGCCAGATATTTGTTCATAGTGTCTGCAAGAATGTGTGATATTCTTTCAAATAGCATAATTTGATTTAATTTACTGGTTATCTCTAAAGGATCTATATGATCTGCTTTCCATTTTTTAGCTATGCAGTTTTTAGTCGCTAGACAAATATACTGCATCATCTTGTTTTGGGTAGCCGTTAAAGCATCTATGCCTAATCCTAGTAGACAGACCTCCATCTGAGCCTCCAGATCTATTTGAAATATAATGGATGCCAGACGTGTACATTCTTGCCACATCTTTTGAGCTTTGGGCAAGACCACCACATATGTATAAAAGTGCCTCTCGAGCTACATCCTCTATAGCAATTTGGGTTTTGTCCCCTATTCCACTTAGCTATCCGGTCCGGGGTTATATAGGCCCTGTGTAAAATCTTTATGGAAGTCTCCAACAGGCTGTAATTTAATGAGCCCCTAGTCAACTCCCTCCAGGATCTTTTCCACTGTGCTATTTCCCAGGTATGTCCTAAGTCTTTCTCCCATTCTTTCATGAATTTATCTTTGGGGTCTACTTTTGGTTTATTAAATTCTGAATAGAGCATGCCCAGTATTCCTCTTGTTAAAGGCGCTGTACTACATAGTTTTGAAAACCAAGAGTATTTCGGGATACCCTGCTGTTTGACCAGGGAGCTCGCCAAATGATTAATCCTACAGAAGTTATAATGTTCCTCTAATGGGAGATTATGCTTGTCCCTTAGACTCACATAGGAGAGAGAGCCCCCTTCCGTTACCCAGCTCCCAATTCTCCCTAGATCTCTTGATATCCACCACTCCCTTGAACGTTCAGATAGAGGAGTTCGAAATTCTGGGTGCGGTATAAGGGGAGCCAAGGGGGATAGCCCCCCCAAAATCTTATGGTTTGTTTGAGCCCATTTACAGCACTGTAATGACAACCTAATTATCGGGTTTTGTAGCTGTCTAAGAACCCCTAATGGTTCTTTTAGCCAAATTATTTGCTCCCAAGTGTAAGGTCGCAGATCTTGATCCTCTATATAAACCCAGCTTGGCTTATGTTCCCGTGAATGTATCCTAGGGATAACTGCCAATTGAGCGGCTCGATAATATTGTATAAGATTAGGGCACGATAATCCCCCCCATCTTTTGTGTCTAGTCATTATCTGTTTCGCTATTCTATGCGACTTGTATCGCCAAATATATTGAAAGATTACTTTTTGAAATTGTCTTAATTCTTTTTCCGGGCATCTAACTGGCAAGGATCGAAACAGATAAAGAATTTTCGGTAATAGATTCATTTTTACGGAGTGTATCCGTCCTAGCCAAGATAATTTGAGTTTGGACCATGAGTTCATGTTGTTCTTTAATTGTTTGATGAGAGGGTCATAGTTGAATTTATAGAGATCCCCTAAGTTTCTTGTAAGATTAATCCCCAAGTATCTAATATGGGTCTTTGGCCAAGTGAACCTGTATTTATCTCTCAGGAAAGTCTCTTCTCCCTTGGTTAAATTTAATGCCAGCACCTCTGTTTTGGTCGTATTTAATTTAAGACCTGAGATTAAGCCAAAACTATAGAGTATTTTAAACAGAGCCGGGATCGAGGATGTAGGGTTAGTGAGAGTACAGAGAACATCATCTGCGAACCAGCTACTTTTAAACTGAGTTGATCCAGCCTGTATTCCTTCTATTTGGACACAAGCCCGAATCTTCTGAGCCAGAGGTTCCACTACCAAGGCAAACAACAGCGGAGAGAGAGGGCAACCTTGTCTTGTGCCCCTCTGTATATCTATAATTTCTTTGTTCTGGCCTGTCACTTTAATTTCCGCCCTAGAGTTTTTATAAAGTGTTTGAAGCAGGTTCACAAATTTGTTTGAAAAACCAAACTTTGCTAGTGCTTCCCATAGATAGGGCCATTCGACTGTGTCAAAGGCCTTTTCTATGTCCAGGGCTAACATGCACAGAGCTGAGCGTTGTTGTTGGGCTATATGGATTAGGTTAGTTACTTTGCGAATATTATCTCCCGCCTGTCTATGAGAAATGAAGCCCACCTGGTCTGAGTGAACCAACTTTGGGAGGAATCTTGCTATCCTGTTGGCTATAATCTTTGTTAATAATTTCAAATCAATATTGAGTAGTGATATGGGCCTGAAATTTTTCACTTCTAACTTATCTTTACCCTCTTTTGGGAAAAAAACCAAATTGGCTTGGTTAAATTCCGCTGGTATTGATTTACCTTCTAAAATATAGTTAAAGAAGGTGGTTAAGTGTGGGGCTAGGATATGAGAGAAAGTTTTATAATATTGTGCCGTGAATCCGTCCGGTCCAGGGGACTTGCCTGCCTTCGCCTCCTGGATAGCCTGATTCACTTCTTCTAATGTAATCTTGGAATCAATTAACCCGTTGTCTTCCTCTGTTAATCTGGGAAGTTCACAGGAATTTAGAAAATCCCTTATGGGGGTTTCTGTTGCTGATCTATGGGAGGTGTACAATTTACTATAGAAATGTTTGAACATTTCTTGTATTTTCTTGGGGCTAGATGTTATTTGTCCTAGTGAGTCTTTTATCTGATACACTTTTGATTGGGCAATTTTGTTTTTCAATTGTTTGGCTAGCATGGTATCTGGTTTATTCGCCCTGGCGTAGAACCTCTGACCCGTAAAACGCAAGGCTCTTTCAGTCTTAACTGACAAGATTTGATCTAACTCAACTCTCACTGACTCTATTTGTTGTCTTAGTGCTTTCGTTGGGATTTGCTGATTCACCTTTTCTAGTTCTATTAGTTTTTCCTTTGCTAACCTTTCTTTTTGATTTTGCTGTTTTTTTATGTTGGGCCGCTATTTGTATACAAGTCCCTCTTATGCAGGCTTTATGAGCCAGCCATATCCAATCTGGCGTTACATTTCCAGCTACATTTTCTGTAAAGTATGAATCCAAAGCCACCGTTATTCGGTCTCTTAAGTGAGGTTGTGTTAGGAGCATTTCATTCAATCTCCAGCCTCTGGCTCCCCCCAGGGTCCCCCCCAGTTGAATTTTAAGGCAAACATAAGAATGGTCTGACCAAGTACACGGATATATCTCTACTCCATCAGTCTGGTCAATTAAGTTTGTTCCTATCAGGAAGGTATCTATTCTTGAATAAGTTTTATGTACTGTGGAGAAAAATGTATATTCCCTATCTAAAGGGTGGCTCTCCCTCCATATGTCCGTCATCTGTAATCCCCTTAGTTTAGCTTGTATTAATTCTGTTTTCTTGGAGAATTTGTCTCCCCCTGGAACTCCCGTGCGATCTAGGGATGGCTTGAGTACTAAATTTAAGTCCCCCCCTACTATCACGTTTCCTAGATCTTTGGATTCCAAATGACGGAGTAATCGCAAGAGACAGTTGTGAGGGGATGAGTTTGTAGAGTATAATGAAATAAGCGTGGTCTTACTGTCATGTATTGTGCCTGTCAAAATAATATAGTTTCCTCCCGGGTCAATGGTCTTGCTACTAAGAATAAAGGGAAAATCCCTGTGTAGCAGGATAGCCATTCCCGCCTTTCTTGAGGTCTGTGTGGTAGCATATATATGAGGATAGTTTCCATGTATGTACTTTGGGATATCATTCAATTTGAAGTGAGTTTCTTGAAGAAAGATAGCTGACGGATTATGTGCTTTATATGTAAGGAAGGCTTTCCTCCTCTTAAATGGAGAATTGAATCCTCTAACATTATGAGTTATAAAAGTGTACCCTACTCTAGCCATCTATCCCGGAGAGAGAAAAAAGCGTATAAATAATACTCACTTTTGAAGCCAGTGATCCCTGGTTTTTTGAAAAAACTGGACCGAGCAAGACCCTTCTTCCTGCACCTTAGAGTTGTAGGTTTCAATTCGGTGTCACTGCCGAAGAAAACAATTAACCAAAAAATGATAACATTCATTTCAATTAAACTAAAACTTTCTACGAATCTGAGTATCTTTGTGTTCGTTACCCAGCATCTTCGTAAATGCTTCTTTGTAAATCTAGTCTGAGGAGAGAGAATCTTCCCTGTCTCCTGCATGCCAGAATGAGGAACGCACGGTATGTAACGTTACGTTAGGCAATTGTAATGCCCTTCTTTAAACTTCCTTTACTTAATCTCCGTAGGGTCCCACCTTCTAATTCTCTTTTTTATTTAATTATTTTTTTTTTTACAATGTTTCTCCCACTGCCCTTATTTATTTCTTTAATAAGTTCTCTTTACTCCCGAATGTCTGTTATACTTCTCAGTCCCTCCCTACGTTAATAATGTTGTGTAGATAATATATCTTTTAACTGTCGAAATGGCCTAAAGTTACTCAACCTCTTTAGTCTTAATCTCAACGCTTTGCCCTTCTCGATAAATGACCCTATATTTCTAACCAACTAGACCTCAGGTATAAAGGAAAAAGCACCTTTTAGTCTCTTCTGCCTTGCCCTTATTCCCTAAGACAAATTTATCTTCATATAACTGTGTACATGGTTTACCTTTATATTTACTTAAAGGTCTAGCAATACTAAAGCCTCTTTAATTTTAGCCTGGCTACTTAGGCTTTTTGTAGTAAAGTCTCTACAACTTTAACAGTCCAGGCATTGATAGTATGAGGTATCTTAGAGTTCCTTGATCTATCCTCATTCCCTATGTCAGGGTCTAGATAAGACAATATTTCCCTACTTATATTTTCTGAGAGAGTTCTGTTGTTGCAGGTCCTATTTTACGCCTTTGTGGAAGTGGAGTATCTTGCCACTGTCTCTTTGGGCTCCTTCGAGGGGATTCTTGTTGTTGTAGGCCTTGTTCCTTTGTTGTGGTTAGTTCCAATTTTTGTAGAATTCGCATACATTCTTCTAAGATTTTGGTGGAATAAGAAGTACATTTTATCTGAAACAGAAGCACAAAGGGGAATCCCCATCTGTATGCGATCTTGTGTTGTTGTAAGACTATCAGCGCCGGTCTCATCTGTCGTCTTCTCAGAAGAGTGTTGGGGGCTAAGTCTGCATATATCTGTAGTATAGAGCCATCTGGACCTTTAATTTCTCTGCATTTCCTTGCTGCTCCCAGAATAGCGTCTCTGTCCCTCTGACGAAGGAGCCGTACAATTACATCTTTGGGAGTATTAGGAGCTGAAGTAGCCCCCAGGGCCCTATGGGCCCTTTCAATTTCCCATTGTGCCTCTGGGAGTGTCGGGGTCAGAGAGTTGAACGTGCTTTGGATGTAGGGTAAGAGATCCGTCACTGTTCGGGGTATCCCCCTTAATCTCAGGTTATGTCTCCGACTTCGGTTGTCCATGTCTTCTAGTTTTTCAGCCATTTCTGCAATCTGTAAGGAGTGCTCTGTCACAGCCGACCCCATCTGGTGTTGAGTTTCTCCCCAATCATCCACTAAGGTTTCTAAGAGATGGGTTCTTTGACCCAGATCGTGTATCTCTTTTGAGAGCTCTTTTTTGATGCTGTCTAGTTTGCTTTGCATGAGTTCCGCTATCTGCGCCATTGACTTTGCAGATATGTCCATGGAGTTGTTATTACTTTGTTCCATATCTGATTCAGAAGGTCCTGAATCTGTTGGGTCGCTGTCTGTGGTTTGTTTTTGATTGGCCATAGTTGTTTGAAAGTGTTCTTTAATGTTTTTGGAATGTTCTGACCGTTTGGGTTTAACCATGATTCCAGTTCAAGAGTATATCAGCACCTTCAATGTCGCCACTCTTTGTCTCTTTTTAAACCTATAAGCAGTGTCTTAGTCACTAATGACAGCTTTGATTCTGGGATCCCCGGATCATAGACTTCTTATGATTCACTTTTTCAACATTATATGGGAGTGTTGAAATTCAGTGTGTAGGCAGTGGTGCATTTACATTTTTAGTCGGTGGGACCCAGGGTTGCGGGTGCTTGTTATGCCATGTTTATATTCTTCTCTGTCAGTCTCTTTTCCTCTCTGTCACACTCCATTGGGTCCATGTTTTTGATTATCTGCTCTCGTCAGCTATGGTCCAAAATTTTGGTGTTAAGCCCCAATTATTCTTTTCTAGTCCTTTTTTTTTCCTCCTAGAAGGCCACCAGGTGGCAGCAGATAGAAGTAGTCCTGCAGTTTAGTACAATCTATGAGACAATTATGAGATCCATGTGGCTTTGAGCAGATTATTCATATGCAAGATATTCACAAGTTATTGAAGTATAATGACCCTATAGTTGTCCTAGTATGCATACATTAGAGCCATCTGTTGAAATATCATAATGAAGTGTAAGTTGTTAAGTGAGACCCCTCTGCCTTGGAAAAAGTCTATGGGGTCTCTAGTTTATTCAAGCTTGATCCCTATGGTATTATTAGAGTAGAGGATATAGGGATAGTGGATAGTGTTTAATAGTACCTGGTAAGGCCAGCAGCTAGGTCTAGAGACTGAAGCTCTATCCTTTCACTTACTGCAAAATGGCGTCTGCGCCCTCGTGGCCCCTCTATCTGTCTTCTCTTCTGTAGCCACCTCAGGGCTTCTAGCGTGCAGGGGTCCCCAGCTCAAGCTTGTGGCCGGCCAGGTTACTCTGGCTCTCCTCTTTATTACTTTTGGGGGTAATGTCTCTCCCCAATCCCTCAGGCCCCGTTACAGACCTGTTCCAGGGATCCTCAAGATGGCGGCCGTGGTCTGTGTAGTTCCCTTTCCCCGCGACTCGAGGTACGGCTTGCTTTCAGGGACTCCCTGTGTGGTCCAGTCACCACCGGACTCTCTGCCACTCTCCCCTTGGATCTCCGGGAGGAAGTGTTCGGTTGCCCTCCGCAGCCTCCGGGATAGGCCACAGGGCCTCAGGCTGGACGTCCCCCTCCACCAACCCAGCTCCGATGGCAGGCCCGTCCAGTATAGGGTAAGTTATAGCGTGGGCTCACGCTTACCTTCACCTCCTTGTCACCCGGTGCCGCCGCAGGTCCTTCCCCGCGGGTCTCCTCTTTCCTATGCTGCCGATTGCTGTGTCCGCGGTCTTGCCAGAACCTTCTACCTGTGCAGGGGGACACAGGGGATCGCAGCTACGGGAGGCAGGATGTTGTAGGCCTCACCCTCGTGTCGCTGTTGCCCCGCTCTATCCCCTCCAAATCAGTGTCTTTCTGCCTCTCCTCTTTCCCTTTAGCTTGTGGGGTTGCTTTAGGGATAATTTCATAAATTTTGGGTGAGTTTTACTCTTTTTAATGTGTTTCTTTAGAGGAGCATCTCCTACACACGTCTGCTCTCTTTCCTTGGCTAGACACGCCCCCTCTATTGATCTTTTTAATGTGGACTATTTATTATTATTTGTTAATTGTTATTTGATCCAGAGGAAGGCAAACAGAAAAAAAAAAAACATTGAAACTTTGCCAATTGTCTCATAAGAAAAAAAAAAAAGCAAAATTCCTTCCTGACCCCAGAAACTGGCGATCAAATTTCTCCCTGGATCAATACTCCTTTGTTAGTTATGTAGGATAGCCTTGAATGCCCTCTTTATTCAAAAATATATCTAACCCCTTTTTGAAGTTGTCTATCGAATTCACTGTCACCACCTCCTTTGGTAGAGAATTCCACAGTTTAACCACCCTAACTGTAAAGAACCCTTTTCTTTGTTTAAGGTGAAATCTTTTTTCCTCTAACCTCAAAGGATGTCCTCTTGTCAGTTGAAAATCTCTTGCTACAAAAAGTTCACTTGACAAAGCCTTATATTGACCCTGGATGTATTTATATAACGTAATCATATCTCCTCTTAGACGTCTTTTTTCTAGCGAAAACAAGTTTAATTTTGTTAGTCTTTCTTCATAACTTAGCCCCTCCATTCCCCTTATTAGTTTTGTAGCCCTTCTCTGTACTTTTTCCAGCTCTAAAATGTCTTTTTTATGATGGTGGTGCCCAAAATTGTACTCCATATTCCAAATGAGGATGTACTAGAGATTTGTATAGTGGCAGAATTATATATTCTTCCCTGGCTTCTATACCCTTCCTAATACATGCTAATATTTTATTTGCCTTTGCAGCCGCTGCTTGGCTTTGAGCACTGTTACCTAGGTGGTTGTCCACTAGTACTCCCAAATCCCTTTCAATATCTGATACCCCTAGATTTGCTCCATTAAGATTATAGATTGCTTGGCTATTGTTCCTTCCCAAATGCATAACCTTACATTTATTTGTATTAAATCTCATCTGCCATTTAGCCGCCCATTTCTCTAATTTATGCAAATCCTTTTGTAGGGAAAGTACATCATTATCTGATTTTATTACATTGCACAACTTAGTGTCATCAGCAAAAATGGAGACACTACATTCGAGTCCTACTTCAATGTCATTAATAAATATGTTAAAAAGGAGAGGACCTAATACTGAACCTTGAGGAACCCCACTTATCACATTAGACCAATCGGAGTATGTTCCATTCACAACAACCCTTTGCTTCCTGTCTTTTAGCCAGCTCTCGATCCATGAGCAGATATTTACTGAAATTCCTGTATCCCTTAGTTTGCTCAATAGTCTTCCATGTGGCACTGTATCAAATGCCTTTGAAAAATCTAAAAAGACTACATCCACTGAGTTGCCCTGATCCAAGTTCCTATTAACCTCCTCATAAAAACTAATTAGATTGGTCTGACACAACCTATCCTTCATAAATCCGTGTTGACTGCTACCTATGATCCTGTTCAAATAGACATATTTTTGTATTCTGTCCCTTATTAACCCTTCTAAAAGCTTCCCAACTACAGAAGTGAGGATCACTGGTCTATAATTCCCCGGATTTGCTCTAGATCCCTTCTTAAATATAGGTATCACCTCTGCTTTTCTCCAGTCATCTGGTAGAGACCCTGTAGTGAGTGAGTCTTGAAAGATTAGATATAATGGTTGGGCTATTACAGAACCCAGCTCCCTCAGTACCCTTGGATGTATTCCATCAGGACCTGGAGCTTTATTAACATTTGGAGTTTTTGTTTGTGCCCTTACAACTCTGTTTTTTGTATTCAATCTCAAATGAGACTGTGTTGTGATCACTGTTCCCCAAGGGTTCCCCTATTTTTGCAATTGATATTATATCAATATTACTTGTGATGACTAAATCCAAGATTGCCCCATTTCTAGTAGGTTTTTGTATTACCTGGGCCAGATAATGATCCCTGAGTGTACTCAAGAACCTGCTCCCCTTAGCTGAGCTGCTGGTCTCATTTATCCAGTTAATTTCAGGGTAATTAAAGTCTCATATTATTAGAACTTGCCCATGCTTAGCTGCATTTCCAATCTGTAAAAATAATTGTATTTCCTCACTTTCAGCTATATTTGGGGGTTTATAGCATACTCCCACAAATATGCGTTTAGAATAAGCTCCTCCACTATTTAGCTCAACCCACAAAGATTCAATGATGCCGTTAGTGCCAGCATAAATATCTTCTCTGACTATAGGCTTAAATTCAGGCTTAACATAAAGACAGATCCCTCCTCCTCTTTTACCATTTCCCCTATCTTTCCTAAATAGGTTATAACCATCCAGATTAACAGTCCAGTCATGAGATTCATCCCACCATGTTTCTGTAATGCCTATTAAGCCCCATTTTTCTTGTACTGCTAATATTTCTAGCTCATCCATTTTCCCAGGCAAACTTCTTGCGTTAGCAAGCATACACTTTATGTTGCTATGGCTCTGCTGTTGTGAAGTGCCTGCCACTGTATTTGAGGCCCCTATTAATACCTCCCTACTTTCTATTGTAACCCTCCCCCCTTCTCCTCCCCCATGGGTAACTAATTCATCCCTTTCCCTCTCTACCTTATTATCCCCAATACTTCTATATAGTCCCTCCCCCCACCTACAAGTTTAAAAACTCCCCCAGCCGTTCTACCATCCTATCCCCTAGCACAAAAGCGCCCTCATCATTAAGGTGCAATCCATCCCCCTAAAGAACATTTTGAATTTAAACAATCCATGCCTCCTTCAAGTTCTCTATATCTTTTTACAACTTCTACTACCTCACCCCAATTCAGACTTTTGTTGATTTACAATTTTTAGTTATAAGCCATTTAGCTGTAAGCAGGATGTGACATTTATTTGAATATTTCTTTTCTTCAGATATAATAGGAAGAATACGATTTCTGAGGGCGTTACCAATTTTAGTTTTTGAAATCTTAAAGATATTAAAACACACAATGTTCCCAAAATGTTCTGTATATAGGTGCCTCTTTTATCACAACCTCTCTGACATATATCAGAGATGGCAGGAATAAACTTAGCAATAGATACTGGAGCTAGGTACCACCTTTGAATAATTTTAAAATAAAGTTCTCTATATGAAGTACAGGTAGATTCATTTTTAACTAGTTTAAATGCTCTATACCAAGTGTCTTCCTATCAATCAATTTCTAATTCATGTTCCCATTTAACAATTCTTGTAGTCTTTCCAATTTTTGATCTAGTTCTTATTAAATCATAGCATTTAGAAATAATACAATATTGACATTTTTAACCAAAGTTGTTCAAATGGCAATAACTTTCTAGAGTTGTCCAAATGATAACCATAATCTATCAAGATGTATAATCTAACCAAGTAATTCTTTCAAGAAATATCTACTTTGTAACATATAATAAAAGTACAAGGTATTATCTGAAAAAAATCTCCATTGGTTATAATGTCAGTTGATTTCTATACAGTGCCTTGCAAAAGTATTCACCGTTGTTGGCATTTTTTGTGTTTTGTTGCCTTACAACCTGGAATTAACATGGATTGTTTGAGGATTTGCATAATTTAAATTTCAGAACATGCCCACAACTTTGAAGATGTTTTTTTTTTTATTATTATTGTGAAGCAAACAACAAATAGGACAAAATAACTGAAAAAGTCAATGTGCATAACTATTCACCCCCTAAAGTCAATACTTTGTAATGCCACCTTTTGCTGCAATCACAGCTCCAAGTCGCTTTGGATAAGTCTCTATGAGCTTGCCAAATCTTACCACTGGGATTTTTGCCCATTCCTCCTTGCAAAACTGCTCCAACTCCTTCAAGTTGGATAGTTTGCGCTTGTGAACAGCAATCTTTAAGTCTGATCGCAGATTTTCTATTGGATTGATGTCTGGGCTTTGACTAGGCCATTCCACCACATTTACATGTTTCCCCTTAAACCACTCAAGTGTTGCTTTAGCAGTGTGTTTGGGGTCATTGTCCTGCTGGAAGGTGAATCTCCGTCCTAGCCTCAAATGACGCACAGAGTGGTACAGGTTTTGCTCAAGAATATACCTGTATTTAGCACCATCTTTCCCTCAACTCTGACCAGTTTCCCAGTCCTGGCGGCTGAAAAATGGTGTTCTTTGGGTGATGTGTTCAGTTGGCGCCAGACATAGTGTTTTCATTGATGGACGAAAAGTAAAGTTTTAGTCTGATCAGACCAGAGCAACTTCCTCCATACATTTTTGGAGTCTACCACATGCCTTTTCACAAACTAAAAACGTGCCATTTTGTTTTTTGCTGAAATTTATGGCTTTCTTCTGGCCACTCTGCCATAAAGACAACTCTATGGAGCGTACAGCTTATTGCTGTCCTATGTACAGATACTCCAGTCTCTGCTGTGGAAGTCTGAAGCTCCTCCAGGGTTACCTTAGGTCTCTGTGCTGCCTCTCTGATTAATGCCCTCCTTGTCTGATCCGTGAGTTTTGGTGGGCGGCCGTCTCTTGGCAGGTTTGCTGTTGTGCCATGTTCTTTCCATTTGGTTATGATAGATTTGATGGTGCTCCTGGGGATCATCAAAGATTTGGATATTTTTTTTATTACCTCACTCTGACTTGTACTTCTCAACAACATTGTCCCTTACTTGTTTGGAGAGTTCCTTTGTCTTCATGGCAGTGTTTGGTTAGTGGTGCCTCTTGCTTCGGTGTTGCAGCCACTGGGGCCTTTCAAAAAAGGTGTGTATATGTAATGATAGATCATGTGACACTTAGAATGCACACAAGTGGACATCAATTCACTAATTATGTGGCTTCTATAGGTAATTGGTTGCACCAGAGCTTTTTATGAGCTTCATAACAAAGGGGTTGAATACATACGCACATGCCAATTTTCTGTTTTGTATTTCTAAAAAATAGTTTTATGCATATATTTTTCTCATTTCACTTCGTCAACTTAGACTATTGTGTTCTGATCCATCACATAACATTCAGATTAACAAACTTGATCTTAAGCCTGTAATGTAACACAATAGGTGAAAAGTCAAGGGTGTGAATACTTTTGCAAGGCACTGTACATTAAACATTAAACATTAAATGTATTATTAGCATAGCATAATATTTCAATCAGAGGTAATTTGGAAGGAAACTGTGACAAACCAAAAGTTTCTCTATATTCTTACCAAAATTTTAGGATTGGTTTCATACCTCTCAGCAGATCCGTAATTCTCTTTAAATCTAATTTGGTAACCATAAAAAAAGTTGAATTGGAAAGACCAATATCAAATCATCTTCGATTTTGATCCATTTACAACTAACTAGTGCATCTGTGTTCACATTTGAATGTCTAAAACAAGTAAAAAAATCTGTTTCCAGCAAATGTGCCCACAAATGCCTCTCTCGTCAATCCATAAACCCTTATAAACAGGGCTTCCTTTAAGCTTATGCCTGCTGCATTATACAGGTTTTATGCAAAGCCATGGTTGGATTATACACAAGCTGGGAAACATATCCACGTACAGCTGTTTCAAGCTTACTGGCTATTATCAGCGTAGAGCGGGATCCCAGCTTGTGTTGTGGACCTTATGAGTAGGTAGTTCACCACAACAATTATTTAATATATGGTGTGCAAAAGAGTGATAGAAGCCCTCCATCGTACAGTAGTACAGTAAATAAATAGTATCTGTGTTCACATTTGAATGTCTAAAACAAGTTTTAATTTCTTTTAATATACTTGGGGACCATTTCTGGAATACTTCAATAATCACTAGTAGCCTTTTTTCCAGGATAAACCCGTCAATATCCTCAATACAATATTTCATTCAATGCTTAGAAAATATCTGCAAATAAACTTATGGGATCCTATTAAATTCGCCAAATTGTAGTTCCTGAAGCCGTAAAGGAGCCTGCAAAAGTTACAACTATTAAATTGCCTCTTTTACCTACCTGCAAACGATCTGGTTGTTACAGGCTGAAAAACTATAGTGGTTGCCAAAATCGTAACTACGACCGAGCTAAGCCTTTGATCTTTCAAGCCTGTAAATGCTTTCCCCATGAGGCAGTGACACAAGCAGTGGTGGAGGCATGGGGGGAGGAGAGGAAGGGCAGGAATGCAGGTGCACGGGGTGGATGAGTCAGGGCTGGGGACCAGAGCGCGGTGAACTGCATCTGTTGTCACCTGCCTGAGCAGCCCGTCAAGGTAGGACTCAGTCATGAGATGGTGCCTCCTCTACTCCCTATTACACCTGTCCAGGCTGCTCATGACCTCAGTGTGATTGGACGAGATACTGGCCTGGATCCCCTGTAGACACTCCAAAATCTGCTTCAACACAGCCAGCATCTCCTCCTGAGCAGCCTAGCTTGGTGGTGGGAGCCAGGCTGACGTACTGCAGGGGGGAGGAGAAGGTGGGGACCTATCGTGGGAGGGGTGTGTATGTACCTGACCCTATCGTGGGAGGGGTGTGTATATGGTGACCTGGCTCTGGCTCTATGTGTTTCTATGTGTGTTATTTACTCTATGTGTATTTGTATTATGTGTAATCAGTATATATATGTGTAATCAAAATTTATTTGAAAAATAGTTATGCTGATAATTGAAATGAATAAAAGTGTAAGAACCTGCTTTCCAATATCACCTACTCTCTCTCTCTATATCCAACCTCCAACTCCGGGACCTGCGCGCTACTTCGGAAAAATCTACAACACAGTCCACGCATGGGCGTGTGTAACACAGCTTTATTTTCTCCCCCTGTCAATCATTTCCGGGAGCCCGCTTTTCATTGGCTCTGAGGCCTGTGACACACTCCGTAATAACGGGATATTATTGTAACTGGGGAACGCATCTATTCCAACTGTCAGCTTGCGGCCGCGGGAAGGGGTTACAAGCTTGAGGCTCCGGCCCTGTGGTTGCGGTCTTGTTCAATTTAATTGCTCTGTAAGTCCTACAAATTTAATAGTGCCCATACTCTTAGGAATATGACAGTCAAAGGCATATTAAAGTGAGGTGGGTTATGAATGCATCCAGTAGAATGCATCATAACCCACCTAGCAAAATCGTTTGCATGAAAACATGCAACCCATTTTTGCAATAAAATAAAAAATGTGCGGGGGGTGAAGTTGACACCCGCAGCAACTGAGATTTGCATATGGAGCTCTACGTTTCTAATGAGGAGCCCAATATGCAGCACATTCGCATGCTGATTGGCATTTGAGCCAATCAGCAAGCAGCAGTAACCTCAAGAGGAGGGAGAAGGCAGAAGGCAGAGCTACAGCGACAGCTGGTGCAACAGTGCAAGGCACCAAGGCCCCAGCGGACCTCCAGCGGATCCCCTGTGGCCCCCATGGCCGTCAAGTTGCCCTCGCGGCCCACTAGCACCCCCTCTGGCCCTCGTGACCCCTGCAGCCCTCTAGTGGCCCCCATGGCCCCTTTGCTGCCCTCCTGGGCCACCATGGCTTGTTAGTGGCCCCCACAGCCCTCTAGTGGCCCCCATGGCCTTCTATTGGCCCCCGTGGCCCCCCATGTGGCCTCCGCGACCCTCTAGTAGCTCCCGCGGCCCGAGGCCCCCTATGACCCTTGCGGCCCTCTAGTGGATCCCGTGGCTCCCACTGCACTCTTGTGGCCCCCGCAGCCCTCTAGTGGCCCCCATGGGACCTAAGTGGCCATCGCGGATCCTCTGTGGTCCACCTGGGCTCTCAGTGGGCCCCAGGGTCAGCTGTGGCTCCTATGGCCCTTTCGACCCTCCCATGCAATCTCCTTCAGCCCCATGTGCCCTCCGCCGCCTCCTCTGCCTGTTGTGGCCCCCTAAGTCGTTCATGGTGCCTATGGCCCCAGGCAGACCTCAACGGCGAGTGTTTGTGTGAGTGCATGGCTGTGTGTGAGTGCATGTGTCTGTCTACCCCCTTACCCTAACTCCTTACGCTTACCTAAACCCTAACTCCTTACACTAACCCCTATCATCAGGGCCGTGGGAGTCACTAGGCAATTCTCTGGGACTGGGGGGCAAAAAAAATGGGTCTGGGAGAGGTCACAGGGCAATTTTCTGGGGCTGGGAGCAATTCACTGGGGCTGGGGGGCAATTCTCTGGAGCTGGGGGAGGTCACAAGACAATTCTCTGGGGCTGGGGAGCAATTCACTGGGGCTGGGGGGGGCAATTCTCTGTGGTTGAGGGGGAATTCACTGGGGTTGGGGGAGGTCACAGGGCAATTATCTGGGGTTGGGTGCAATTCTCTGGGGCCGGGGGGGGGCAATTCTCTAGGGCTGGGGGAAGTATCACCTTGGTTGTAGATGTAACAATCAGTGAATGAAGGGACAGAAATTTAAGGGAAAGGAAAGTGTCTGACATCATGTGACTTCCCACAGTAGGGCAGACTTCAAGTGATAACTGAGCATGTCTGCACAATCTCCAGGCAAAAAAGAAACATTGTATAAGTTATGCTAATTATCCCTGGGAATTTCAGGGGGTGTCAACATTGAGAGAAAAATGTTTGCAAAATCAAGAAAATAAGCAAACGTCAGGCTTAACTGTTTACTTTGAAATGTTTTCAACCAAATAATTTTTTTAAGAAACTATAAATTCTCCTCTATCAGCTCACTTTCATATACCTTTAATACACCCAAAATACTTTAAATCAAGCCAACACTAAGGAAAAAAGAAAACATTCACTTAATCAAGCTATTGCGTATAATTCCTACGGGATTCAATTAATTTAATAGAAATTACATAGTCAACATTATTCTTCCATTAAAAAGGTACTTTTATTAACCTCATTAAAATAAAATATAAAATACGACGTAAGATTGAAAAACAAAATGACTGTCCCAATTCCATATTAATTGCATACATTGTAAATAGAACTACAAATCAATATGCAATTTCAATAATCTATTCAAATGTAATAAAGTGCTAAAGTAAGCAATTCACTAATCAATATAAATAGATGAGGTAGACGTAATAGTTAACAGTCTTGTACCAAAATATTAATGAAGTGGAGTAATAAATAGCTGCCAAATGTTAACACAACTCATTTGTGAGGATCTAATAATCTCTGCCAAGAGTTCAATAACAAAATTAAATATCAATGGGGAGAGTGGGTGCCATTTTTTTTACAAAACGTCTCAGATATGAAACCAAATCCAGAGACAGTAGGATTTTTGTATAAAGCTTTTATAGCCTTTGAACCAAAATCTCCCAATCCAAATTTCTGCATTACTTAATCAATTAAATCCCAACTGACCCTATCAAATGCCTTTTTGATATCTATAGATAGAGTAATCAGAGGGATATTATTTTTACTAGCATATGTTTATACTGTAAGTCTTCTTGTACTCTCGGATGCATGTCTACCACTAATAATGCCAGTTTGATTAAGGTTTATTTGTTTCAAAAGTAACAAATGTAATCTTTCAACCAAGATTTTAGAATATATTTTAAAATTTACATTGATCAAGGTGTTTCGTCTGTAATTTCTATAGTCGTGTCTTTATCTTGTTTAAGAATAGGTACTGTAACGGATCTACTGGCACCCCGACCGGGTACCTCCGTTAGATGGACGCGTCCTAGTTTGCGTCGAGGCCTACAAGCACCGCACCGGACACCACAACCACCACAGACTCGTTACAGCTCAAGGGAGTATGCAAAAGCATAGCAATCCCCAGTAGGATATAGCAATCCCCTCCAAGAACGAGACGAGGCTACGTTTTGAAGGGTCAAGTAGTCAACTTTAATGACAGGGGATCTCCTTTTATGCAATGGTGCCCTCTGAAGGGCTACACCCACATAATTATCACAACAGCCAATTATATACATGGTTCAACCCCCACGTCTCCTCCCCTCAGATAACAGGTAACACAATTAAAACAGACATAATTTTAACCACATTCTGGATGTACCCCAAAAACAGGGGGTACACCTTTAAGTCCAGCACCGTTCAATAGCTCTCACCCAGGGGAACAACATATTAAAAAATGGCATGAATCAGACCAGGGGTTCAAAAGTTAGTAAAAGTATCTTTTACACATAACACACAGACATTTCACATATCCCCCATAGTTGGCCACACAATACACATAGAGGGACAATAGGTGAGTCACAACTCCCTGAGGCTACCTGGCAACTTGGATACAATCAGACACGGATTAGATCATCCTTCTTTGTTCTTATCTGAGAATGAAAACACTTTATACAATAGACTTCCTTTATCTTATGCAGAGTCTCTGTAACAGGATTATCTCCCATGCCAAGGTCTGCACTAGTCTGGGCCATTATTCTGCAGAGCATAAACCAACATGCATGCAGTATAATAGTAGGATCATATTTTAACCATAATAATCATAAAACAGGGTAAAACAGTGATGGGTTCCGTTACACACCTCCCCCGTGACCATAAGCCGGCATACACGGTCTGATCCCAACGTATCGGCCTGGGGATGTCCGGACAAAAGTATTTGTTGGTCAATTCTCTAGTTTGACAACCCATCAGCATTACTGCAATTCACATTTACTCACATTTCACATATCCCCAGATAGCTGGGATCTGAGCGCACAAAACTACCGAATAGCGCTCAGATCCTCTTCACACAGTTCAATTGCCATGTAGCTAAAGTCTTTCCCATAGTCTTTCATTATATGAATGGGCTCCATGGCATAGTTATCTGGGGTATCACCGCTCCCACAGGGCAAGTACCGAATGACCCCCCTGTATGTAAAGGGCCAGAATGAGTGACATACACTCTGGTATGGCCTAATACTGTGTTTAAAGGGCAATATGTCCCAGGGCCATAGTCGCAGGGCAGGAGGCTGGCAAACAGTACTCTCCAAGACAAAGTGGCGAAGGGCACTTCGTCACACATCTCCCACATCAGCCCACCCACAACAAACAGTTACGGCACCTGGATATTTCGCTGTGGTGATGGGGCAACACGCTGAGGGGTATAACTGCTGGTATAACCTGCAGGACATCCTGCTCTGTACAAGGGACAAAGGGAGGGCAGAGGCCGATTGCACTCTGCCTCGCTGTCAGCTCTTCTGCTGGGGTACTTGGGACATATTCCGGCTCAGTAGCCAGGGAAAGGTGGGGGTCAGTGGGGGTTAACATTTCCTCTGTTAACCCTGGGGCCACATTAGGAGTTAGCTGGGGAGGGGAATTTGTACTTACCCCCTCCTCCGGTTGTCCCAGTGAGGGTAGTTGGGGATCTGGACAGGCTGTGGGCGCAGAGACCACAGTCCCATCTGTGCCGTCTGGGAGATTGGTGTCTCCCCTTGTCAGGGTAAACTGCCGCTGGGGGGGAAGGACAACAACTTCTGCCCCCTGGGGTTCACACTGCTGCTGGGTGGGAAGGACGACATCTTCTGCCCCCTGGGGTTCACACTGCCGCTGGGGGGGAAGGACGACACCTTCTGCCCCCTGGGGTTCACACTGCCGCTGGGGGGGAAGGACGACACCTTCTGCCCCCTGGGGTTCACACTGCCGCTGGGGGGGAAGGACGACACCTTCTGCCCCCTGGGGTTCACACTGCCGCTGGGGGGGAAGGATGACACCTTCTGCCCCCTGGGGTTCACACTGCCGCTGGGGGGAAGGACGACACCTTCTGCCTCCTGGGGTTCACACTGCCGCTGGGGGGGAAGGACGACACCTTCAGCCCCCTGGGGTTCACACTGCCGCTGGGGGGGAAGGACGACACCTTCTGCCCCCTGTGGTTCACACTGCCGCTGGGGGGGGGGACGACACCTTCTGCCCCCTGGGGTTCACACTGCCGCTGGGGGGGGAAGGATGACACCTTCTGCCCTCTGGGATTCACACTGCCGCTGGGGGGGAAGGACGACACCTTCTGCCCCCTGGGGTTCACACTGCTGCTGGGGGGAAGGACGACACCTTCTGCCCCCTGTGGTTCACACTGCCGCTTGGGGGGAAGGACGACACCTTCTGCCCCCTGTGGTTCACACTGCCGCTGTAGGGGAAGGACGACACCTTCTGCCCCCTGGAGGGCCGGTAGAGAGACCTCGGTCCCATCTCTACCTGCCATCTGGAGGTCATTCCAGGACCAGTCAATGAAGTCTGGTTCTGCTTGTCGAGTAGGTTGGGGCTGCACGAAGCTGAGCAGGTGTTGGTAGTCCTGCTCCAGCTCCCACTCTCTCGATACCAGGTGGGTCATGTCTTTGTTCACCTCGCCTTCGTCACCCCAGACATACATGCCCATCCGGTAGTCATAAATGTCCCAAAACCTAGACCCCTCCGTGCTGTCAAGATCAATGTCGTCCTCCAAGGCATCCCATAATAAACCCGGGCCATCATAATCATTCCCCTTCGGTAAGTCGTGTTCGGACGTCCAGGGGGTAAGTCGAACGATATGCCACCAGAGGGCCTGGTATGCGTTGTCTAGCCAGAGCTCTCGCCATACCAGGGTCTCTAGTCTTGTCACCCACTCATCCAGGGGTTGCTCTCCCAATAGATACATCCGCATCGCCACACGCTTCTGTAGCCGCTGCTCATCACTGGGGAGACTCTCACCTCGCCCCCATTGGGCATCTTCCAGGGCATCATACCAGAGTTCCTTTCTGTCTGCATCCCTGTAGTCCGCTGCCGCCTCCTCCTCCTCATCATGGAACGCTGTCCGAAAACTAGCCGGTTCCATCCTGCTGTAGCCAGGGGCGCTGTACGGATACTAGCGTTGCCCTCAATTTGTAACTCCAATTGTTACCGGTGTCTCCGTGCTGCTTTTCCTCTAACTAGGACGCCATCCCACCACTGCCAGCCAATGTAACAGATCTCCTGGCACCCGCGTCCTAGTTTGCGTCGAGGTCTACAAGCACCGCACCGGACACCACAACCACCACAGACTCGTTACAGCTCAAGGGAGTATGCAAAAGCATAGCAATCCCCAGTAGGATATAGCAATTCCCATACAAGAACGAGACGAGGCTACGTTTTGAAGGGTCAAGTAGTCAACTTTAATGACAGGGGATCTCCTTTTATGCAATGATGCCCTCTGAAGGGCTACACCCACATAATTATCACAACAGCCAATTATATACATGGTTCAACCCCCACGTCTCCTCCCCTCAGATAACAGGTAACACAATTAAAACAGACATAATTTTAACCACATTCTGGATGTACCCCCAAAACAGGGGGTACACCTTTAAGTCCAGCACCGTTCAATAGCTCTCACCCAGGGGAACAACATATTAAAAAATGGCATGAATCAGACCAGGGGTTCAAAAGTTAGTAAAAGTATCTTTTACACATAACACACAGACATTTCACATATTCCCCATAGTTGGCCACACAATACACATAGAGGGACAATAGGTGAGTCACACCTCCCTGAGGCTACCTGGCAACTTGGATACAATCAGACACGGATTAGATCATCCTTCTTTGTTCTTATCTGAGAATGAAAACACTTTATACAATAGACTTCCTTTATCTTATGCAGAGTCTCTGTAACAGGATTATCTCCCATGCCAAGGTCTGCACTAGTCTGGGCCATTATTCTGCAGAGCATAAACCAACATACATGCAGTATAATAGTAGGATCATATTTTAACCATAATAATCATAAAACAGGGTAAAACAGTGATGGGTTCCGTTACACACCTCCCCCGTGACCATAAGCCGGCATACACGGTCTGATCCCAACGGATCGGCCTGGGGATGTCCGGAAAAATTATTTGGTGGTCAAGTCTCTAGTTTGACAACCCATCAGCATTACTGCAATTCACATTTACTCACATTTCACATATCCCCAGATAGCTGAGATCTGAGCGCACAAAACTACCGAATAGCGCTCAGATCCTCTTCACACAGTTCAATTGCCATGTAGCTAAAGTCTTTCCCATAGTCTTTCATTATATGAATGGGCTCCATGGCATAGTTATTTGGGGTATCACTGCTCCCACAGGGCAAGTACCGAATGCCCCCCCTGTATGTAAAGGGCCAGAATGAGTGACATACACTCTGGTATGGCCGAATACTGTGTTTAAAGGGCAATATGTCCCAGGGCCATAGTCGCAGGGCAGGGGGCTGGCAAACAGTCCTCTCCAAGACAAAGTGGCGAAGGGCACTTCGTCACAGGTACAATTTGAGATTCTGATTTTTTTTGCCAATTTCAAGTCTTGTAGATTTAATAAACCCCTCAGGGGACTCTAAATTATACAATACTGCATATATGTTTATATCTTTTAGATGGGAATATGGTAGACTGTTGGGACCTGTTAAGCTAGTTATTCTTTTTTGGATCTTTTTTTTTAATTTATTTTTATTTATTGGCCAACAATTTCTCTTTTTTGTTTCCTAGAAAATAATAATTTTGTTGGAATTTCCATATCATATTGTCTGTTTGTAATTGAAGAATATTTTTAACTTGTAAATGTAATATATATTTGATTTCTTGTTCCCTTTTTGGGGAAAACATTTCTGGAGTTTAGATAACGCTATATAAGGATGTTTCAGTGGCCTACCTCTTTCCTGTTCTAATTCTGGCCGACCATGGAATGAGCAAGCCCCTAACATATGTCTTATGAGCACATCATAAAATTGCTTTAGATGATATAGAATTATTATTTAATATAAAGAAATGTACCATTTAATTTGTCAGTTTTTCAGAACTTTCTAGCAATTTAAATATATTGGAGTCCATCATCCATTTATTAAAGTGCCAAGTTTCATATATGATATGTATTCTATTGTCCCTCTGGAATGAAGAAAGAAAGAAAGAAAGAAAGAAAGAAAGAAAGAAAGAATGAATTTTGTGACATAATTATCTAAATCAGCATTGGATACAGTCTCTGGAATCCCTTTTACCCTGAAGTGTTTTCTTTTTTAACAATCCTAATTATTATTTAACTTATTCCTTAGATCTTTCAAATTATCCACTAAGGATGACATATACTAAGGATGAAGTATATAATAACAAAGCAATATGATATACTTAATTTATCACATTTTGCTTTGTCTATTTAATAGATAATGAATTTATTGTTTTAAAATAAAAATGTTTTTTAAATTCAAACGTTAGATTAGAATGCAATTCAGCTAATAAATCTTTCATTTTTGAAAGAGTAAGTTGTTCATTTTGTTGTTGAGGACCTCTTACAGGAGAATCTGATATACATGTCTCAGATAAAGTTAGGTTTAATGAAGAAGATTATTGATTTAATGTAAGATCTAATTGAGAACTATCTATATCTATAGTGTCTATATGATTGTCTTTAGTCTTTAATGAGAAAAAGGTGTTTGTAGCTTTTTGAGATGTATTTTTCTTTTTTTTAGATTTTTGTTTAGTTATTTTCTTTATTTTTATCTTTAACAAGTTTTTAGAATTGTTCAACAAGATGATATCTACCTTTATATGCACCAATTTGTTACCATTCATTATCTGTTAACAATCAAATATGCCCTCCAACCACATAGAAAGTCAGCATTCATCAATCTCATACAACAGGCACTCTAACAATAGATAGATTAATAAATCAGTGCATAGTGTATAATATCTGCTCTACTTCAGTTTGTGGCCCTGCATTGTTACTCAAGCCCCAAAGAGGGACATATTTTCTGAAGGTTGCTGAGATGGAAATGATGCTTGATTTGGCAATATTATTGAAATAACAATATAATTTGATTGGCAACATGTTATACATAGAATTAATAAGAGTTAATGTTTAAAAACAACTTTCTATTGAGTCATAAGATTTGAACAGTATGTGTTCAGATGTAATAACATAACATACATTTAACATATAATATTACAACAATGAGAGTAAGCACTAGATAAATTCACTGGTAATTCACAGTATGTGACTGACAAGTAACACAGAGAGTCTGAAATGTACTGGACAATAATGGGTTAACATTTTTACCCCACCAGTTTGCATGCAGTTTGGAAAGACAAACCCACCCCTGATGAGTCTGAGTAGAACGCTCAGACAAAATGCGCACTGGGTCGCTGCATGATGACGCAATTCACCTAAAGTGTAGTGTTTAGCTAGGGAGACTAACTCAAGTGTCTCTGTGCAAGAAACTAGACAGCGGTATTAAGTGGTATTATGCTATGACCTTCTGAGAGGTAGATAGAGCGTCTCCTAGACACAAACAAGCTAAGCGAAACGAAAGTAAGCATCTCTTAGGTACAAATAAGCTAAAGCAAGCAAACAACAAAATCGCTGTTTAAAACTAAGCTAGTTTCAGTGTAACTATTAAAAAACAGATACTGTGTATGCAATTGTATATATAGACCAATTTTAGGTCTCTATTACACTAATTACCAATATATAATAGCAAGCTATTTGTGCATACTATAAGCACTTAGTTAATTGTGAATATATTGTCCTAATCAGCAAGCTACGGTAATAGTGCATATTATAAGCATTTTATTAATTGTGAATATATTGCTTTAAACAACCAAAATGAGTATGCAATTATTAGAACATCTGTATCAGATATTGAGAGGGATTTGGGAGTACTTGTGGATAACCACCTAGGTAACAGTGCTCATAGCCAAGAAGCAGCTGCAAAGGCAAATAAAATATTAGCATGTATTGGGAGGGGTATAGAAGCAAGGGAAGCAAATATAATTCTGCCACTATACAAATCTCTAGTATGCCCTCATTTGGAACATGGAGTACAATTTTGGGCACTCTTTCATAAAAAGGACATTTTAGAGCTGGAAAAGGTACAGAGGAGGGCAAAACTAATTAGGGGAATGGAGGCGCTAAGTTATAAAGAAAGACTAACCAAATGAAGCTTATTTTCTCTAGCAAAAAGCCCTCTAGGAGGGGATATGATTACCCTATATAAATACATCCAGGGTCAGTATAAAGAATTGTCAAGGGAGCTTTTTGTGCCAAGAGGTTTTTAACTGAGAAGAGGACATCCCTTGAGGTTAGAAGTAAAACGATTCCACCTTAAAGAATGAAAAGGGTTCTTCACAGTAAGGGTGTTTAATCTGTGGAATTCTCTACCAGAGAATGTGGTGGCAGCGGATTTGATAGATAACTTTAAAAGGGGACTGTATTTATTTTTAATTAAGAAGGGAATTCAGGGTTATAAAGGATAATTTGAGAGAGTGTATTCATCCAGGGAGCAATCCGATCGCTAGTATCTGGGGTCAGGAAGGAATTATTTTTTTTCCACTTTGAGACGATTGGCTAAGTTTCTCTTGGGTTTTTTCTGTCTGCCTTCCTCTGGATAAATTAATAATAAAAAAAAATAGTTGATTAATAATTAATTAACTAATTAATTAATAACTAATCATATTGCAGATCACTTGGCATATATCAAGTACCAGGGGAATATTTCATTATATGTGCTTAAGTTCTTCAGTTGTGTCCGACTCTCCGTGACCCTATGGACTGCAGCACATTCAGCTAGGTCTCTGCCTGTGCTGTTCTCCAAAGTTTGAAGGCCAAAGAGATTGGAGTGGGTTGTCAGTTCCTCCTCTAGTGGATTGGGATTTGTCTGATCTCTCTGCTATGACCTGCCCAACTACAGTAGCTCACAGCTTCATTCAGGTACACAAGCTGCTTCACCACCACCACCACTTAGCAACCCTCACCCATGTAAATTGATAAATAGCAGAACAGTTTGGAAGTTCACCAAATGGGAATAACTAGACACCTGGCACATGGCTCCCACCAGGATGGGCGTAGCAGAGATTATGCCTGATGGCGGTGAGTTTGCTGTCGATCCCAGAGCTTGCGGCCCTTCCTGATGGGTCAGAGTAGATATGTGTGGTGCATGTTACCCTGGTCCCCTTCAGCATTGCTAAGTGGTGTGAAGGGGCTTGTGTACCTGAATGAAGCTGGGAGCTACTGTAGGTGGGCAGGTCATAGCAGAGAGATCAGACAAGGTCCAATCCACTTGAGAAGGAACTGACAACCCACTCCAATCTCTTTGGCCTTCAAACTTTGGAGAACAGCACAGGCAGAGACCTAGCTGAAGGTGCTGCAGTCCATAGGGTCACGGAGAGTCGGACACAACTGAAGAACTTAAGCACATATAATGAAATATTCCCCTGGTACTTGATATATGCCAAGTGGCGGTCTGATTTGGCCACTATTTGTATTCTCTAATGTAGATGTGATGAGCTAGATGTATATGCAATTAGATAGAGATTTAAGGGATCCCAATAGAGCTCATGTGCGTGGCAAAGGGTTCATATGACCTGACTCATGTTTTACTCTTGCTATTGAATTGGGTAGTGTGGCTTTAATCATATTATGCATGTTGCAGCATGGTTTGTCAGATTGGCATGTGCATGACCATTACAACATATGATAACCAAAGGATATTTAGCCAATGCATGTTCATTATTGGGCAACTAACTGTATTCACACATATGCTAACTGATGTGGGTGAAGGAGTTTGTGTACTTCAATGAAGCTGTGAGCTAGCCTACATCAGGCCAGTGTAGGGGGGTACGTCTTATCAGAGAGGTCAGACTAATCCCAATCAACTAGAGAAGGAACTGGAAAAGCACTCCAGTGTCACCTGTCCTATTCATTGTAGGCCCTCAGGGGAATGTTCCTACTCCCCAGTATCGCTAATCAGACTTGTCAAGGGTATTAACCCTATATTAGTAGTAGATATGATATTTGGGATCAGATGATATCTCAAGCTATTCTGGCTCCTCAACAGTTTTACATGTATTGATCTATTGCATGTTAACTATGACTCATCAGTTTACATTTATAGGAATGTGACACTAATGTAATGCATGTGGATTTCCCAGAACCAAACATATTCATAACACATGGACGCAGTCAGAAAGGTCTAACTAAGCTTTATTTTTTACACAGACCACAATCAGCAGTGGTCAAGATTGTGCATTCACATAACAGTATAACAAAGCTTTATTTGATAGACAGACCACAATCAGCAGTGGTCAAGATTGTGCATTCACATAACAGTATAACAAAGCTTTATTTGATACACAGACCACAATCAGCAGTGGTCAAGATTGTGCATTCACATAACAGTATAACAAAGCTTTATTTGATAAACAGACCACAATCAGCAGTGGTCAAAACTGCATTAATATCATGGGTGTGGTGTGGGCGGGTCCTTGAAGAGCAAGAGGCTGGAAAAAAGGGAAACCTACAGGGGTCAATCTAATAGTCTAGAATAAGCATGATGCGTAGCACCTACCAGGGTCACATGCTGCAACCGGAACCAGAAATCTCTTCATTTAACTGAAGAAACCATTTATGTGCATAGCACTTACAACTTGTAACTAGATCAGGTCAATTAAACAGATGATTCAACCTTTGGACTGTGTAATCCAATCCAGTTTCACACATACAGTGTGTTGACCAAACAAAAATCTGAAATAAGTGTTCAAATCAAAAAATGCGGAGGAGGATCAAAAACAATTTAGAATCACGATGTATGTACAGTACAGTTCTAAATACTGTACCAATATACCAACTCACCTGATTCCCATCTGCAAGCTTTACTAACCATTAGCTAGGTCTGTGGATAATCAGAAATATGGGCAAATAGCCATTATTATGGAGAGGACACAAAGGTCAGCAGCCAGATTCACTGTTTCTTACATCAGACCCAAAGATCTGTTCTCAGACTGCTATTGAGGTCAGGATCACATGCGTCACTAGTGCATATATTAATGCTGGCTGTTATTAACATGCCATTGTGAGACTTTGCAAGTCCACCGCCATAGCGGTATTAGTCTACATTTAAGCTACCAACAATCATGTTGTTGATATCTGGCTATATGATAGCTTTAAGATTGTGGGAGCTACATGTTAAGGGGGCTGCCATTGAAGGCATGTCTACCTGAGAGGCACTGGGAAAACCCTCCACCTCATAATTCCTCCACAATGCTTGCAGATGTAGGAGATGCCTTCATGGACCTAAAATAAAAAAAATTAAAAAAAAGACAAAACCTAAGAAATAAGGCCTGAAAACATCATAGGGCCTGCAGCATTCCTTCTCAACAGCACTCCTTAGTGACAATGTATTGGTCACACTACTAATTAACAGCCTCATTAAATTGCTAGGTAACAAATTGAATAGGGCTCTATATAAGCACACAGCATCTTTTTGAAAGCAAGTTTTTAGTTAGGGAACTTCTATGCAAAAGCCAGGTCTTCACTAACTAAAAACTTCTGTAAAACCAATATGCTATGTGCTTATATAGAGCCCTATTCAATTGCCCAAATCACATTTGAATGAGGCCCTTTGTGTTCTGTTTAACCTGTGACCAATTGATGGTCACTGAGGAGTGCTGTTGAGAAGGCTAAAATATGTCTGCAGACCCTATGGGCGTCATTCAATTGCGACATAGCCGATTGAAAAGGGCTCTATATAAGCACAGAGCATATATTTATTTACAGACGTTTGTAGTTAGTGAAGACCTTGCTTTTGGAGAGAAGTTCACTAACTACAAACATCTGTAGAAAATATGCTCTGTGCTCAAATTGATCCCTTAGCAATCGGCCACATTGCAATTGAATGAGGCCCTATGTCCTCCTCCGCTTGGGCCCAGGACCCACATCACCTGTGCCCATCCTCCGTCTCCCCTCTGGTGGTGATGGTGGGGGGGGAGGGCGGGGGGGGGCGGGCGGTGCCAGGCAGCGGTGGTCTGGGCGGTGGCGGACACATGGGAGGAGAGGAGGGGCCAGGATGCTCTTGGCTGGGGGATTGGGAGATCCCCGTTGATGCTGGGCTGGGGACCATGGCCTGTCTGAGCAGCCTGACCTGAAGGTGTTCGATGGTCATGTGGTGCCTCCTCACCTCCCTGGACAGCCTGGCCAGGCTGTGGGTCATCTGTGACCTAAGGGCAGACATGCTGGCATCCATCCGGAGCTGGTTGGCCTCGATCCTCTGGCTGCTGGCCAGCAGCTCCTTCAGGACGGCCAGTGTCTATACCTGCACAGCCTGGCTCTGCGGCGACGACACCGCTGGGTGGGCGTGGTGAGGTGATGCGGGGAGGTCCACAGCTGGAGCCGGTGGGGAGAATGTGCCCGGTGGTGACCAGGCCAGCACACTTTGTGGGGAAGGAGGTGCTGTCCCTTGGGGGGATGAGGGCCCCAGAGCAAGCCTTTCGAGGATGGGCATAGGCCCAGGGCTTGTGGCAGGTGACCCCACAAGGTCAATGACCAGCCCATCCTCTGAACCAGAGACCTCTGATCCTCTTTCCTCCTCCCCCTATGCTGGAGGATCCGTGTACGGGGCTGATGGCCCCGCATTCTCGCTATGGTCACAGGACCCAGAGCTCCTCCTGGATGCTGAGAGATAGAGAAGAAAGGTACATGTCATTAGTATGTTGATTAGCGCATTGATGTGTTCATTTCTAATTATCTGACATCTAGCCTTGAATATGGATGATTCTCTCATTAGCTATCTTATACTAGCTGTTATCTATTCTTAGGTTTCTGTTCTGGATGGTTCTCGGCTCACAACTCTATCTGTATTATGGCTGCTGTCTGTAACTGCATAGGCTGAACGGGCACACCAATACATGGACTCTGTATTACAGGGGTGTCCAAACTCTTTCCCGGATTGGAAGATATCCTTTCTGTGCACTGGTGAGTCAATCAGGATGAATGAAGAAGCGATTGACTCACCTGTGCGCAGCAGGGTTATCAAATCCAGCCATGTGTGTGGCCCACCAGGACCGAGTTTGGACACACCTGCTCTATTGCTTGATTACTGTTGTGGTGACCAGGAATGACAGTGATTTGTCAGCTTCATGAATTTAAGGATGCATCCATCTATCCCTTGTTATTTCATGGAGCTGACATGTCATTGTCATGGCCATGTGTAGTGTGTGTGATGCACATGTGGTGGCATGTTGCTGTATGTCATATTCACCTGCCATGGAGGCTGGGTCCTGCTGCTCCACCGGGCCTGATGCTCCAGCTGCGTCGGAGGGTGCAAGCATGGCCCTTGCAATCCCTTCATGGGCAAGGTACTTGACCCTCCGCCCCTCGGCCTCCTGCACCATCTTCTTCCTCACCGCGGCCCTGATGTCGTCAAACCAGTGCTTAATGGACCGCAGACTCCGTCCACGGCCCGCCACACCGTTGACCAGATCCACCACCTGCTGCCAAGCAGTAGCACGGGGCCCAGCCTTTACTTCCCTACCCCCCGAGGTGATGACGGGGCGGGCACGGATGGCCTCCAGGAGGACCCTGTTCTCCTCCCGGCTATAATTGTGGGCCCTGGACCTGCCGCCAGCCTCTTGCTCTTCTGCCTGGGGATGAGGACCCTCTCCACTCTCCCTCCTCCTCCTCCTTCCTCCTCCTACTCTCCTCTCCTCCCTCCTTCCTCTCCTCTCCTCTCTCCCTCCTCCTCCTCTCCTCTCCTCCCTCCTTCCTCTACTCTCCTCTCTCCCTGCTCCTCCTCTCCTTTCCTCCCTCCTTCCTCTACTCTCCTCTCTCCCTCCTCCTCCTCTCCTCCCTCCTTCCTCTACTCTCCTCCCTTCTCCCTCCTCCTCTCCTCTCCTCCCTCCTTCCTCTACTCTCCTCCCTTCTCCCTCCTCTCCTCTCCTCCCTCCTTCTCCTCCTCTCCTCCCTCCTTCTCCTCCTCTCCTCCCTCCTCCTCTCCTCCCTCCTTCCTCCTCCTTCCTCCTCCTCTCCTCCCTCCTCCTCCACTACCTCCCCCTCCTCAACTATTACCTCCTCCTCACTCCTCCCCTCCTCTTCCCCACCTCCACGCCCCGGGACTCCCTGCCACTCCTCCACCCTCTGCTCCTCTCCCTCCATCACCACCTGAAAAGAAAAGAAAGAGAAATAAAGAAATGTTTTAGTGGGTTTGCCTGCTCCACGCTCGTCCCCCATTCTGATCGCCTCTAACACTATTTCTGCTTGGATATCAATGTTGGAACTAACTGCAGTAATCAACCTTAAGTGGACAGAGCCTGTGACAGCAGTGGGAGGGGTGTACAGCACCTCTCACTCTGGACCTGAGAGGCGCTGATGAAACACGCTAGATCAATACTTTCATAAACAATGTGGAAGGGTCAGTTACAGTTTGCATATATACAAGGCATGTGGCTATTTACTGTGTGCTTCTATCATGTGTGGGGAGTGGACCATGTCTGAGGCCACTAATATCCTATCTGCATTATATTCTGCACATATTCATGGGCATGGTACCTATCCTGAAGCCATCCTCTGTACCAGAGGTAGTAGGAACTACATGGTCCTGCTGTTCTAGGCTGAAAAAAAGTTCTTGTCAAGCCCCATTGAAGAAGCAGTTTGGAACACCTATGTGTATTGCAAATATGTGTAGAAATCTCACTCAAACTCAATCTACAACTCAATCAATCTCAAAATCAATCTCAAAATCAATCTCAAAATCAAACTCAATCTCAAAATCAAAATCAAACTCAAAATCAAACTCAAAATCAAACTCAATCAAACTCAAACTCAATCAAACTCAAACTCAATCTCAAAATCAAAATCAAACTCAATCAAACTCAAACTCAAAATTAAAATCAAACTCAATCAAACTCAAACTCAAAATCAAACTCAATCTCAAACTCAATCTCAAACTCAATCAAACTCAAACTCAATCAAACTCATCCAAACTCAAACTCAAAATCAAAATCAAACTCAATAAAACTCAAACTCAAAATCAAACTCAAAATCAAACTCAATCAAACTCAAACTCAAAATCAAACTCAATCTCAAACTCAATCTCAAACTCAATCTCAAACTCAATCAAACTCAAACTCAATCAAACTCAATCAAACTCAAAATCAAAATCAAACTCAATCAAACTCAAAATCAAACTCAAAATCAAACTCAATCAAACTCAAACTCAATCAAACTCAAACTCAATCACAAAATCAAAATCAAACTCAATCAAACTCAAACTCAAAATCAAACTCAATCAAACTCAAACTCAAAATCAAACTCAATCTCAAACTCAAAATCAAACTCAATCTCAAACTCAATCTCAAACTCAAACTCAAAATCAAACTCAATCAAACTCAAACTCAATCAAACTCAAAATCAAAATCAAACTCAATCAAACTCAAACTCAAAATCAAACTCAAAATCAAACTCAATCAAACTCAAAATCAAAATCAAAATCAAACTCAATCAAACTCAAACTCAAAATCAAACTCAAAATCAAACTCAATCAAACTCAAACTCAAAATCAAACTCAATCAAACTCAAACAAACTTTAAACTCAAAATCAAAATCAAACTCAATCAAACTCAAACTCAAAATCAATCTCAAACTCAATCTCAAACTCAATCAAACTCAAACTCAAAATCAAAATCAAACTCAATCAAACTCAAACTCAGAATCAAACTCAATCAAACTCAAACTCAATCAAACTCAAACTCAATCAAACTCAAACTCAATCAAACTCAAACTCAATCAAACTCAAACTCAATCAAACTCAAACTCAAAATCAAAATCAATCAAACTCAAACTCAAAATCAAACTCAAAATCAAACTCAATCAAACTCAAACTCAGAATCAAACTCAAAATCAAACTCAATCAAACTCAAACTCAATCAAACTCAAACTCAATCACACTCAAACTCAAACTCAAACTCAATCTCAATCAAACTCAAACTCAAAATCAAAATCAAAATCAAACTCAATCAAACTCAAACTCAAAATCAAACTCAAAATCAAACTCAATCAAACTCAAAATCAAACTCAATCAAACTCAGAATCAAACTCAAAATCAAACTCAATCAAAATCAAAATCAAACTCAATCAAACTCAAACTCATAATATATATAGAGAGAGATAGAGAGAGATTTTGAGAGAGAGAGATCCAGATCTAATATTAAACAGAAAAATATAAATAACTTACCTCCCTCCACAAAACTCCTCTCCCCACAAAAACAAACTCGCCAAACCTATAGGCCAACAGCAAAAAAAACACAATTGTACTTCTCGCCAGTGTATTCAGTAAATATAGAAATTGGCAAAACATACAAATAAAAGACAGCTTGATAGGATGAAAAGCATGTACAATGCAACTTACCTCCCTCCAAACCCCTAAGGGCCGGATCAAAGATCCCAAATCCTCCAAACACCTATAAACAAGCAAAGAAATCAATTTTACTTTTCGCCAGTGTATTCAGTAAATATAGAAATTGGCAAAACATACAAATAAAAGACAGCTTGATAGGATGAAAAGCATGTACAATGCAACTTACCTCCCTCCAAACTCCTATGGGCCGGATCCAAACTCCCACACAACCAAAAATACTCAAAACACCTATAAAGAAGCAAAAAACACAATTGTACCTCTCACCAGTGTATTCAGTAAATATAGAAATTGGCAAAACATACAAATAAAAGACAGCTTGATAGGATGAAAAGCATGTACAATGCAACTTACCTCCCTCCAAACTCCTATGGGCCGGATATAAACTGGCAAACTCTCCAAACTACCTCCAAACACCTATAAACAAGCCAAAAACACAATTGTACTTCTTTACATCGGCATCCGTAAATGTAGTAATGGATTCCCGTAAAAAGAACTTAAACCGCGACTTGATAATAAAGCAACTTACCTACTCTCAACCACCTAGCTCCTGGAACCGCGTGCTACTTCGTCCGAAATCACAACACAGTCGAGGTGTGGGTGCGTGTCATTCCTATTTATTCACTCCCACTGTCAATCAAATGCTCTATCCCGTAAGTGATTGGCTGTTCGACCTGTGGTGCGATGCGTGATTCCGCTATTGGATGGTTCGTGCCGGGCGCGGCTAGTCCGTCCCCCTTCCAGCTTGCGTGCGCGCCTAAACGTCACGGCCTTCCTACATTCGGAAGGCCGCAATTCACGCCTGGCTAGATTTAATTTACGGCCGCATCCGTTGAAGTCCACACGATGCACTTACGGCATTGTAATGAAACCGGGCTGAAAGGGCCCTAAAAGTGTAAAGGAAGCAATAAAAGGCATTCGAATTACTGTAAAAACAATCCACAATGATCAAATATGTTAATAAAAGAGATTTTTTTGGTGTCATGTACATCCTCAAAATGGAGGCCAAATTAACCCTTTAGCACTCAGAAAGGATAGAATGTGTCCCCTAAACATATCAACATTATCTGATTTACATCTCTTTTATCACATCTAGATTTTTGAACACAAATATTGTATATATTTCCACGCCACATTACATAGATCATGGAGCATGGGCCCAAATTCAAATGTGGGCCAGTATATTAGGGGTTACTAATTAAAATGGCTCAACAAATCCATAATCAGGGAACTTCATAACATGATGAAGCTTAGATACACCAGTGAGCTTTGCCATTTGTGAAATCCACCCGGATAATCACAGCTGGGGTAATTAGCAAGCTATATAACCACACCATCATCCATGAATTAGCAAGTCTGAACCATCATGGATAGCAGCAACCTGAGTACAGCGTATAGGTATGTGAGGAGAGCGCAGCGTCGTAGGAATGGATATTTGTTTCGAATGTTGCAGAGTGGAAACCGGGATGTCAGGCGTGCGACTGTGGAGTGGCTGAGGCGTGACAGAGAGGGGCGGCTGGGAGTGAATGTGGGTGAGTGTGCTGATGCAATCCATGGTGGTCCGGAACCAAGCCAGGCAAGTGGCTCATCACAGGACATGCCTAGGGTCATGGTGGGGGGTCAGTTAGGGGAGAGAGCTCCAGTGGCACAGGGACAGGGGGATATGAGGGCACCTGCAGACAGGGAGGAGGACCTTGATGTGGGTGATCAGCTGATGGGGGGGCCAGATGAGAGACCCCTAGAGGATGTGGCACATGAAGTAGGAGCTCCTGCACAGCCAGACCCACAGGGGGGTGAGCAGGCCCAGGAGCCTGCCAGGAGGCTTCGTGCACCCAGGATGTACAGGGAGAGAGTCACATTGAGGGGTTAACTGATGTGGAAGTGTATGAGCGTTTTAGGCTAACCCGTGCCAGCCTGGAGGAGCTCTATGCGGTCCTGAGGGAGGACATGGAGCCTTCCTCACGGACCAATAGAGCCATCCCAGGCATGACACGGATGTTAGCCGCCATACACATCCTATCATCTGGTAGTTTTCAGAACACTGCTAGCATAGTAGGAGGAATGTCTCAAGCAAGCCTTTCAAGGTGCCTGAGCACATTCCTCCATGCTATCGTTCCGAAAGCTGCCAGATACATCAGTTTTCCCCACACTGGGGAAGAGATCTTGAAGGTGAAAGCAGATTTCTTTCGAATGGGAGGTATCCCCAATGTGCTCGGTGCTATAGATTGTACACATGTAGCATTGATACCTCCTAGAGAGCAAGAAGCCATGTTCCGAAATCGCAAACACTATCATTCCATCAATGTACAGGCTGTTTGTGATACAGACATGCGCATACAAAATGTGGTTTCCGGCTTCCCGGGAAGTACTCATGATGCCCATATCCTGCGTCAGTCATCCACCCATCGTTATTTTGAGTCTGGAGAAGCTCCACCTGGGTGGCTACTGGGTGAGTACCCATAAAGGATCCCCTAAAATATACATAATGTTCCACTGTAATGTTATTCCATTGTTGCGCCATAAAGAAGTTGTGCCGACTGAGCCATTGCATCGTAGCTTGTTGCTGTGCCTAACCCGATGTGACGTGGTCATAGGAGTATGAAGTTCCAAGCCAGAGATCCCTAAACTAACGTCACATTAATCATTGCGTATATTTACAGATGCTTTAACGAGCAGCACAAACTCCCATTCATATCTACATCTCCCATTTTTGTTTCCTTCAGGTGATGCAGGATATAGGTGTTTGCCGTGGTTGTTGACCCCTGTGAACAATCCACGCACAGAGGGGGAGGAGAGGTACAATGCGGCCCATGCCAGAACCCGGAATGTAATAGAGCGCACCTTTGGACTCCTGAAGATGCGCTTCAGATGTTTACATTCCACTGGCGGGGCGCTACAGTATACACCAGGGAAGGTTTGTCACATCATCATGGCCTGCTGTATTCTGCACAATATATCAGTACAGGCAAACTGTCTGGGGAACATTGATGATGCTCCGCTTGAACCGGCGGAGCGTCCAGTACCTCCCGATGGTGGGGATAACGTTCAGGGGTCACAACTACGTGCCCACGTCATTCGTGAGTACTTCCCATGTAAGTCTGAAACTAATTACAACCAACTCAAATGTACATGGCTTATGGTTACTAATACATCTCTTTTCTCCTTCCCCATTGTCTTCCAGAATATCCAACAGTCCACAGTAGAGGATAGCTTTGTGATGTAGCATATGTCTCGTGACGCATTCTTCATACTGGATCAAATACAGCCTGCTCTGATATCCGTTACTGGTAAGTATGCGCACATTCCCATACACCTCATATATATTGATATCTGCCAACCTCAAGAAGCTAAGCTAAATGGATGGTCTGATGTATTCCACAATGTCAATGTATATAGGCCTCACAATCGTATTTGAAAACATCTGCCCAGAACAGTAATGTTCACATTGTCTGATCATGCTATTCCACATCCCATGGAGGTCAATGCAATTCCTAGCAATCTGGATATATGAACATAACAGCATACTGTAAACCATAAGAAATGTACCTCATGTGATGCAAAGAGGGGATGTCCCCTGTTCTTTGTCAGCGAATGCTGGTAAAAGCATTCTCAGTCAGATAACAGGAATAGTCTCAAGGATGTGTTAACTAGGAATCATTGTGCAATATATCATATGGATTGTGTGACTCATCTCATCATATTGCCATTACAGAACTGTTGCCGTGTGTCAACACATTGTTTACCCACACAGACATGGGAAACGACCTGTACAGCAACAGAACATCAGCTACTACAATGGCATCTACATTGTAAGTGAGTATTTGCGGGAAACATGTGCGTGTATGCATGAGAGGAAATGACTAATAACTACATTAATGTAGGCCTAACTTTCTTTTTCCCCAAGACATCCCCTATGTATTGCTGAAGCGGTCCGAAATGTTTATCGGACAATGCAGACGTGTCCTGGGGGAACAGATCTCTTCGTTGAATACTCCACTTGATCTATCCAAGGTAGAGAACCACATGTAGATGTCCGAACATGTATCAATGTGTGATAGTTGTGATCTTCCCTTTCTATTACAGGATGCACTGGTCTCTCTCTCTCTCTCTCTCTCTCTCTCCACCCCTGTTTACCCTTAATTTATTGAGTCACACAAGTCTTCTGCTAACTATCCCAATTAACCCTTTCCACTATGTTTTCTCTTGTCTTCTTCCTCACATCCCCTGCCTTTTCCTCAGACTCTTCTTTACTTCTCCCCTTTTTGTCTGCATCATTTTCATTTCAACTCTCATGCCCACCTCTCTCCTTTTATTCGCCCATCACCTAATCCTACTCAAGCTGTGGTTAAACTATGTGTCTCCTGACTGTCCCATCTGCAGATTACATTATCTGTCCACATGGGGCAGATACCTTATTACAAAATAGTGCATCGCACTTTACATCTGATCCCTTTCCTCTCCGACTAATGCATATCTTTCTACTTGACACAACCTCCTTCCTATGTATCTCTCACTTACTTATTAACCTTGCTATTCCTTATCTACTCTTCCCCATGTCCATTACCTTTAACTTGGAAGTGGTGATTTTCTAATCTTGTGTGGGCCTTTGTGAACAAATCATTTATCAACAGACTTTACACTCCAAACAGGGCCCTCCATTTTCTTGCGTTGTCAATATTACATACTGTATATGTCCGGGTTCTTCTCTCCTGTACAGCGTTACGGAATATGTTTGCACAATACAAATAAATGAGAATTCGACTAATCATAATATTCCCACATCAGGACAAATTAGTCTGGGCCATCATTATCATCGTACAGATGGTTAGCTTGTACGAGATCCCAATGCCTAACATGTGTGCCGACATACCTTCATCTGTTGGTGGCTGCTCATATGGCATATGTAAGGTTTCCACTAATATATTATTTGTGTGTTTGTATTCCAGATCCCGGTCAGAACAAGGCATGACGATAAACATCCTGACATTCCGTGGCCATGTCAATGTCCTCATGTATGTGCAGGTGTCCGTTTCATTGCTTTGTTGGATCCAGTTTGATATCTGATGACCTTGACTGAATAGCCGATATGTGTCACGAGACAATTTCAATATACAATGCAGATGTGATGTGACATCTGTCAGCTGATGTTCCTGGTATATCCACAGCATGTGTATGCTCATATAGTCTATCTCGATTCATAGGTACCTATTGGTTTAGACATTCTATCCTCTCCTCTACTTGGACTGTTGTGAAGCCTGCAGCACCAACCCTTCAAGATCTTTTCTTCAGTGCTGATGTGACCCTCCCTGTGCATATGGGGAAGAGTAAATCCAGGCTTGGGACTTAACAGTTAAGGAGGTTACGTTAATCTTCAGTTATGCATATTCAACAACAGTGAGTATAGATGCTCAATCAGAGAACAAACTATCACTGATATTGCCTGGTTTGTTGTGAGTTCTCTGCAATAAGTAACATCTGACTGATATGGTCCTGGTCAGGTCACCATCTTTTTGACCAAGGTTATCTATGTGCTGCTTATTGTTGCGTGAGAACTGACGTTATGGGCTCATAGCATTCACTGATTGAGCACTTATACTTCTGATGTGGCATTAGAGTGTCCGTTTAACACCCAAGCATACATTTTGCTCTCCCCATATGTATATCACCTTATTCTGTATTATTATGGTGTTTCCTTATTGACTGTTATATATATGTCGGAACAATAATGAGATCTATTATATTGCCTAATGTTGGTTGATATACTGTACATCCGCTGATCATCCATATCAATGTAATTTTCCATGCCTGCATTCTGCTCTCATATCCCTATTTCCCTGTGTTACTTGGATTTTGTATCCTACCCCCCTTCACCATGATCCTTTGCATACTTGTGTTGATTAGTCAACCTGTGGCTTTGTGGCAAGCTTGCCTTGTTAATTTCGGGAAATATTAAATATGATTTATCTGCGATGTTGTTTGTGTCTGCCTCGTCAATGTTGATACCATAGCATTTCCGGAACATCAATAAAAGGACCTTCAGACTCCACATCTGTGCTCTGCACCATCAGTTAGGGGTGTCAATAGAATTCTCACAGTGTGTTTGCATTACTGATTTCAAACATAAGGGAAGGTTGGTATTAACAATCTATATGATGCAGAAACAGACAAATGAGACAGGTTTCTGTAAGTGGCTCACATCCTAATAGTGAACATACAGGGCCTCATTCAATTGCGATTTTGCCAATTGAATGGGGCTCAAAATAAGCACAGAACATATATTGTGTCAAACAGATTTTAGTTACTGAAAACCTTGATTTGGGAGAGATGTTTACTAACTCAACCATTTTTCAGAGAATATATGTTATGTGCTTATTTCAAGCCCTATTCAATTGGCCAAATTGCAATTAAATGAGGGCCACAGTATCTAACATAAGTGAGTACACCCGTCACATTGTTGTTAACATTTTAGTATATCTTTTCATGTGACAACACTGAAGAAATGACACTCTGCTACAATGTAAAGTAATTTTTCGGACCCATCAATAACTCAATACCCAGCCATTAATGTCTAAACCATTGTCACCAAAAGTGAGTACACCCTTAATTTGAAATGTCAAAATTGACATGAAATGTCAATTATGTGTGGCCACCATTATTTGCCAGAACTGCATTAACCCTCATGGCCAGGGAGTTCACCCGAGCTTCCCAGGTTGCCACTGGAGTCCTCTTCCACTCCTTAATGATACATCAGAGCTGGTTGATGCTAGAGACCTTGCACTCCCCCACCGTCAGTTTGAGGATGCCCCACAGATGCTCAATATGGTTTTGGTCTGTCGACAAGCTTGGCCAGTCCATCACCTTTACCTTCTTTAGCAAGGCAGTGTCATCTTGGAGGTGTGTTTAGGGTCGTTATGTTATGTTGCCCTGCAGCCCAGTCTCCCAAGGGAGGGGATCATGTTCTGCTTCAGTATGTTACAGTACATGTTTTCATTCATGGTTCCCTCAATGGACTGTAGCTCCCCAGTGCCAGAGATAAATGGATAAGTCACAACGAACACAAAAACATTGATATGAGATGAACCCATCATTTTGAACCAAAACAGTGATGCAGAGAGAGGGGAGGCAGCATCTGACATCATTAGGTAAATGCATATAGTGGGAATCCACACAACATATTAGCGAAAACATCTATACACATGCATATATGTTTGGTCTGGGCCTGCATGCATGCTGCCAGCACTGAGGAGCTACAGTTCTTTGAGGGAACCCATGAATGCCAACATGTACTGTGACAAACTGAGAAAGAGCATGATCCCTCACATAGGAGAACAGGCCGCAGGGCAGTATTCCAACATGATAACGACCACAAACACACCTCCAAGCCGACCACTGCCTGGCTAAAGAAGCTGAAGGTCAAAAGTTGATGAACTGGCCAAGTAGGTCCCCAGACCTAAACCCTATTGAGCATCTGTGGGGTACTCCTCAAATGGAAGGTGTGGAGTGTAACGGAACCCATCACTGTTTTACCCTGTTTTATGGTTATGGTTAAAATATGATCATACTGTTATACTGTATGTATGTTGGTTTCTGCTCGGCAAAATCTTAGCCCAGACTATTGCAGACCTTGGCATAATAGATAATCCTAGTACAGAGACTCATCATAGGATAAGGAAGTCTATTGTATAAAGTGTTTTCATTATCAGACATAACAAAGAAGGATGATCTAAGCAATGTCTGATTGTATCAAAGTAGCCAGGTAGTCTCCGGGAGGTGTGACCCACCTGTTGTCCCTCAATGTGTATTGTGTGGCCAACTATGGGGGATGTGTGTATTGCCTGTGGGAAGAGATGTGTATATATATATTTCTGGGCAACAAAATAAAGTCAGTATTCATTTGACTCCCAATTGAGTGTGGGCAAATATTGGAGGTTGGGAATGGTGAGACTGTAGTGCTTCTTGGATATTGTACCGTATACCAGCGGAGATATTGGACTGCGTGTTCCAACTCCGTTTCAGGGAGTGCAAGGTCTCTAACATCCACCAGCTCCATGATATCATCATGAAGGAGTGGAAGAGGACTCCAGTGGCAACCTGTGAAACTCTGGGGAACTCCATCCCCATGAGGGTTAAGTCAGTGCAGGAAAATAATGGTGGCCACACAAAATAATCGCCAATTTCACTTAGCGGTGGACTCACTTTTGATATTTCCCCTGAATTAATCTATCCATGTGTCATGAACATGAATATCATGCATCACCGTTACTGTAATCAAACTCATGAATATTACCTTTTTGGAGCCTCATATATCTGTAGTCATAACCAGATATCTTACAGTGCAATTCAACGTCAGTTATCTATCTGTGTGGGGTACATGTGCGTACATATGAGGGTGTTAAGGTGTACATGGTACTCACATTGCAGGGTTTCAGGCCGACCGGAGTCCACCAGGCCAGAGAGGCCCACGACTGACGCTGGCCGGATCATGTCGCGGACTGTGGCCTCCCAACCGGGGTATGTGAACGTTTGTGGCGGCCCACCACCGGTTCCACGTGCTGCTTTGGCCTCATCAGCCATCTTCGTTTTTACAGCAATACAGCAGTCTTGAAACCGGTGCTGGACAGACTGCCAGGGACGATTCGCATACCCCAGCGAGGAGACCTCAGCCGCGATCTCCTTCCAGGCATCTGTCCTCTGCCTGGGCCTCACTTCACTCCCACCGGTTAGGATGGAGTGTCGGGCTTGCACTCCTCTAACCAGTGTTTCGATCTCCTGGCTGGTAAAGTTTGCTGCCCTTTTGCGTGCAGCAGCAGCCTGCTGGCCAGCCTGTGGCTGGGGGCCCTGCTCTCCCTGACCTCTCCCTTCGCTGCCTTCTCCCTCCATCTCTCCTCCTCTCTCTCTCTTGCTCTCACAAAACCTCCAACTCCAAGACCTGTGTGTCCACTTGCACAGCATACAACACAGTCACAGATTACCGAATTTCACTCCCTTTTAAACTATTTGTGCCCTTGATTGTCATCTTCCTATTGGTTAATTGATTTCAGGTTTGATTTTAGGATTACGGGCTTGAGACTTGGCCGTAGCTTCTTAGTGAAGCACGTACGGGTTTGGCGGATGATTGCCCTCCAAGCCCGTAGCTCGTTATTCAAACCCGTGTGGGCTTGCATGATAGATGAAGTTAAATATCTTTATTTGCGCATTTGAGAGTAGGGGAATGTTGAGCTATTAATTCTGAAACCAAACATCACTTTCACTTTTAATAAAAGTACAGGATGGCTTTTCTATGCTACGACTTGTAAGTTAGCCCTTTACGACCCGTAGGTCTATTTTACCCATTTACGGACTTGACGGAGGCTAATCCCGCAGCCTTTGCGGGTCTGAGGTGCTCCAAGCCCTCGGGACTTTGTCCACGGATATTTGACAAGAATTTGAAAATAGAAAAATTACGGATTTGAGTATAGGGGAATGTTGTGCTATTTTTGCTAACACCTACAATCACTTTATAGTCTCCTCAGAGTGCAGGATGGCTTTATTTGGGCTTTTTATATGTGCTTAATTGGTGCTAGCGGGACCTGTTTGCTGCAAGTAAGCTGCGGCTCGCTTTTAGCCTTGCAGAGAGGTTTCCCGTAGCAATTGAATAGCAACCGGGGCTTTCTTGCGGCCGAAACTCTTGCGACCGTTTTAGATCAAAGGCTTTCCTCCGGCGCGAGCGGCCGCAAAGGATAGCAAGGCGCCGGCCGCAAGCCTGCCGGAGCCCCCGGCCTTAAGGGAATAGAATAGCCGAATAGCTTGCGGCCGGTCCTTGCGGCCCCGCAACGGCTGCGGCCGCTAATAGAATGAGGCCCTATGTAACTATGTAACTATCTTGAGGCAAACTTTTGAGTAAGAAAGTGGCCCATGTGCTGAAATTAGGAAATGCTCCAGTGGAAATGTAATGGTCAAAACATTATGACCATGAGGTAAAAAAGATAAATTTACAAACAAGTTAAAAACAAGCACATGGAATTCCTATTGAAAAAAAAAATATGACAATAGAGTGGGCTAAATAATAAACTATGGATAGCATAAAGTGAATATTCCAAGCATCCATGATTAAAAGATTAGTTTATTTTACTTAAAATACTTGCTATAAAAAACAGCAACTGTTGAGCATAACGGTATGAGGTCATGAAGTATATGTAGGCTATGGTTTCAAAACAAAAAACATAAACTTGACATTTTTTAAGGAAAAGCTTGCTTTAAGAAAAACAAAGGTGACACATAATGGACAAAAACAGTTTGCAAAACCACCTTTATTAAAATAATAACTAGGTGTTAAGGTGTTATATATACAATAAAGCTGCAAGTTCACATTGAATTGCAAGCTATCCACCATCGTCAGCCAGTCCTCTGTTTGATGCCTCGTGCTGCACATGTTGACATAACTCACCCCTAGTGTAGGAGAACCAAGGTTCTTGTGTGGTCCATGTTTTCTTACTGGTATTAACCTCTTGGTTATGTTCCACTGGACATTGTATGATGTTATGTGGTGTTGTCTTCTAAAATAAATATTGACATTCTCGTGCTCTGTAAATTGGATGTATGTTTCCAACTCATAATAACAAATTGCAGTACTTGACCTTACTTAGGCATGGGTGTTTTGCTTGGTATTTCACAGTCTTTACCTATAAATAAACTTGTTTTGCGAGTCTTGAGTTATTTTTAGGAAGGAGTTATTGGTTAGGTTCTGTCCTGATACCCCTCTCTGTGCTAAAAATAAAAATACCCATCAATAATTTTGAGGAGACATTCAAAATTATTTATCTTCATCAGAATTATGGACTGATCTAAACAACTATGAATCTTTATGTGAAGTTCTGGAGCACAGAGTACAAAGTAAATGTCCACCCCTACATCCCACAGCGCTGACACCATTTCTTCTTGAACAACAGCGCAATATCCCACTACAAACAGGTCAGAACTTGAATGACTGAATTCCAAGAAGGTTTGAAGCGCTTCTGAAGGCAAAGAAAGGACTCTATGCTTAATAGGCCCTTGATACAATAATTGTTAGGTAGCAATATTGCAAAATATGACATAAGACAAAAAGTTAACAAATACTAGAGAACACAAAACAATGTAGATATAAAATAAATGCAATTACAAACACAATCTAGTCTGCCATAAGGTCTATCGTGAAGTACCATTAAGTACAAAGCGACAAGGTTCTAGATAATGTATAATATAACAAACTAGTGATCAAACTATGGTTCATGCTATATATTTCTTCTATCACTCATACCACTGGAAAAACACTTTGGCTACAACCACTTCTTTATAGTTGTAGAGTATATATTGCAGTTTATAAATGTGACATTTGTTTCTATTTTTCTAATAAAACTAAACAGACCCCTGGGCATTCTGCTGCTTATCACAATTAATGTATATACTTGCTATGAGATCATTTGCTTTTGCACAAACCTACAATGTACTGTTTGCTCACACATGAATCCCTACAATTTTAAAGCTCTATTCTAGTTGAGCCAAGTAAACTATTGGCAAACGTAAAATCAGTTGTAGGGGCATTTTGCAGCAATGCTATACGTTAATTCAAAGGTCCAAACAAGTACTATTACTGAGCACAGCCATAAACCCAAGCCTTGAAATAAAGTTACAAGGAATTACAGGATTACAGGGAAGGCTGTGCTCAGTAATATTAGTACAATCACACTAATGAGAATCCCTGAGGATCTCCTCTATTCATACACGCTGTTGAGGGACTCCGCATGGATTCCTAAGCCAATGCCCTACCCCGATCAAAACATCTACATAACCATAGGAGTCTATTGAGACCCCCATGGCACCTAAAATAATGCAAAATTTGTTCTTAAACTATCCCCTTTACATCTATATGTAACCCCCTACTACGGGGATCCCTTTTGGACCCCTGTGACAATTAAAATGAATCCTAATGCTGCGGGGGGTCTTACAAGGACCCCTGCCTCATCCAACAATTAACGCCTGCACTGAGATCCTTAAAGTACCTCCATAGCATCTAAATAGTTAACCCCTGCTGCAGTTTATCAAGAATCCCTGCAGCATCTAAATAGTTAACTCTTGTTGCCTTAAAGGACCCATACAGCATTTAAATAATTAACCTTTTGCTGCAGAGGTCCTTAAGGGCCCCTTCGGCACCTAATAAATTAATTTCATACTATAGACTGCTCACAAAAAGCTGGATTAATATAGCTGACATAAATTTTACTGGGAAATGATCTTGAGGTGGTATGTAGTTCTTATAAAGATAAATACTTTTTCTTCATCATAGGATGGATTATATTGTACAAATGTTATCTCACCTCTTTCTCTCTTTCACATATTATAATTGTCAATAAGAGACGGCATCACGCTTTGCGTGGTGCGTATGACTTAGCTAGTCTCGAGTAGCGAGGTTGAGCCGTTAAACCACTACAACTCGCAGCACTTAGGTGATGAGCGCCAAAGGCGCTCATTGCCTGCGAGCCTAGCGAAGCGAGGAGAGCAGTGCAGGTAAGGAAACACGCAGGATTTAGCCAGAGAGGATCACCGAAGCGAGGTGAGCCGATCACACATTGAAACACGTGGGACTTAGCCTTAGGCTGCAAGCAGTTGACGAACGCGGGACTTAGAAAAAAAATACGAGACGCGGGACTTAGAAAAAAACAATACAAAATACAAAAAATACAAAATACAACAATACAACAAAAACATCACACATAGCATGGGAGAACAGTCAGGACATCTGGGAGTGAGGTGGAACGCGAATTTAAGTCCAATTTAAGCAGTTTCGGCACTAAAAATTCTAGAAAAAAAATGGCGGCTGCAAAAAATTAAAAAGAGGCTACACGACCCTGAACCGCGCAAAACACAGCCAGCGACGTACAAAGTCGAAAAAATACTACTAAGAAGGACACAAAATGCTTGCGAAATGCGTAAAATATAGACTAACTTCGCCATTTTACAACACCAACTTACAGATTTACACATTAAGATTCGGAAATGGAGAATCCCGCCTAAACCAATGATTTTGTCTTGTGCACGCAGCCTATATATAGGGCACACTTGCCACAGAGCTGACACTTTCTCCTCAGGTGATGACAGTCTAAGTGTACATTTTTTGCTGCTGGAAAATCCAATGAGATTGTTAGCTCTTCAGGATACTGATTGCTGAATATTAATTACAAATAGGTCAAGTATATTAATTTATATTAATAATCATTAATACATCATTAATAAATTAATTATTCTTAAAAAAAGTTATATTTAATTAGTTTAAAAAATTAAGCAACAAACTTATAATTTACACTGCCTTCAGTTTAGGAATACTTTCATGCTTAGCTCTTTGTAATATATTTATTCATTTATTAATTAATTAGTAATGTACATTAATTGATTAATTATTAATTAGTAATCATTATCAAAAAAATAAAAAAATGTCAAACTGCTTTTATTTTATTAATATATTAATGCTTACATCTTTCTAATATATTTAGACATTGATTAATTAATTATTAATGTACATTATTTTATTAATTAATTATTAGTAATCATTATGAACAACAAATATTCTATATTTTACAATGCCTTTAGTTTATGAATAGCTTTTTAGAATACATTGATTCATTGATTACTACTGTACATTCATTTATTAATTAGTAATTAGTAATCATTACAAAAAAAGGGTAATTTACAATGCAAAAAATATATATAGATTTCAGATTACGCTTATATATCTGCATTATTATAAATGCTTTCCATTTTATCTGACAGTTTCATCATCTCTGCAGCTGACTGAACACAGAGAGTGACGTTTGCAGCCTTTCAACATCATGAAGATCACCTTTACAGGTATATCATTTAATTATGTTCTTATCGAACAAAAAAGGATTAAGTCTTTTTATTTTGGATTGATGATAGTTATTGACTAAATAACGTATATTAATATATTCATTGATTAATATTTACTAATGATTACAAGAAAAAGGTTACATTTTATACTGCAATACAATTAATAAAAAATGTTAACCTGCACTTATATATCTGCCTTACTGCTCATTCATCTACATTGATTTTGGAACTATTAATTAATAATAATTGGCACAGGTTGAAAAAGAACAACAGCAACATGCTCAAATATATCAATTGCCAATGCCAAGAGTAAATGTGGTTTTGAAAAGAGATAGCAATACTGAGACGTTATAATTTACTAACATTAAATGCGGTTGCCATTGTCTTTAAAAATGAGGATGGTGAACCAACTTTTCAGTGGGATATTAGAATATATCCACGCAATGAAGACCAACCTTTTATAAACATAAATATATTAAGTTGTATTTTGGATCCATGATGACATATCCCATTTTCTTTCCAAATGGTGAGCCAGGATGGGAACCAAAATTACAATTGCAAAGTTATCCCAATAGTAAAGTTTGTGTTAGAAGCAATATTTCTGTGCTGGAATATAAAGTGGCACAAACTGCTATTCGGGATCATTTTAATCATATTTTATGTGGGGCAAACTCACACAACAATGGATTACTGATTCCTATCTACAAGTCGAAGCAAATAATCTAAATGTTATAACATTTCAACAAAACAAGCTTTGCATAGAACAATATTGTGGATTGATGGATTATGTTGCTGAATTGGCTACCAACAGAGACATTCCAGCTGGAAGAGCAATCATTTTGCCATCCACTTTCCAAGGATCTCCTCGCAATATGCAAGAAAGATATAATGATGCCATGGCTATTGTCACTAAATTTGGAAAACCAGATTTATTCATTACATTCACATGTAATCCACAATGGCCAGAGATCAAGGAAAATTTGAATCTGTGACAAAATACTTCTGACCGACCAGATTTAGTGGCAAGAATATTCAAAATAAAACTCAATTCATTAATGATAACTAAAGCACAGTTATTTGGAAAATGTGTGGCTTTTGTTTATACTATTGAATTTCAGGAAAAAGATAAATTGAATACTGCAGAGAGAGTGGATTCAGTAATTACTGCTGAATTGCCACATCCAGAAAATATTCAAAATGTTATGAGATTTTAACACACAGAATGATTCATGGGCCATGTGGAGATATCAATCTAAATTCACTATGTATGGAAAATAAAAAATGTACAAAAGAGTTCCCAAATCAATTTCAAATACAAACTTATGCTAATTGTGAGGGATACCCTTTGTATTAAAGAAGAGAAGGACAAACAGCTATTATCCATGGCCAAGAGGTCGATAATAGATATGTAGTTCCATACAATCCACATTTGCTGATGAAGTACAATGCACACATAAATGTGGAAGCTTGCACTTCTATTAAATCCATCAAATATGTGTATAAATATATATACAAATGATATGATGCAGCAATTGTTGTTGTGCAAGGTGCACAAAACGAAAAGGAAAATCCAATTTTACATGACAAACTTTCATGTTATTTAGATGCTTGCTATGTCAGTGCTCCAGAAGCAATGTGGCGTCTTCTGAAATTTGAGATGCATGATTGGTCACATGCTGTGTATCGATTAGCTGTACATTTGCCACAAAGTCAGTTTGTTTGCTTTACTGCTGGCACTGAAAGAACTGCCTTAGCCCAAAGTGAACATTGAGAAATAACACTTACTGGTTGGTTTCAATTAAACTGCCAGGACACTGAGGCCAGACATTTTTTATACATTGAGATTCCATATCACTATGTATTTGTAATGACCAATGGCGACAACGACAAAGAGATACTCATAAAATTATACCATGAATTTATTCCGTCAGTCCAAGAGACAATTGTTTGATGAGTTACATTCGAGCACAGGGTCAAATAGCAATACCATTTGCAACAACTGGAATTGCCGCAGTTTTGTCAGAAAGTGTCAGAACTGTGCAAAGTGGATTTAAACTGCCAGTTCCCATTTTAGAAACCTCAGTGTCAGAAATTCGACTGAATTCTTTACAAGCCAAATTTAAAAAAAAAAAGTGAATTAATTATCATAGATGAGGCAACAATGATGACATGTCATGCCTTGCAATGTATTGATAGATTATTAAAATAAGTGATGGATAATAATTTGCCATTTTGTGGAAAGGTGATGTTGTTAGGAGGAGATTTTAGGCAAACATTACCTGTTGTGCCACATGGAAATAGGACATACATCATTGAAACATGTATCAAGACAAGTAAACTGTGGAAAATATTTACACACCTGAAATTAGAATAAAATATGAGATCTGAAGGCCAAAATGAATTCAATGATTGGCTCATTCAAATTGGAGAAGGAATAAATAAGTAAATAATTTACCGGATGATACCGTCGAAATTCCATCACAAATGGTTTGCAAGGAATCACTCATATCGGCAATCTTTCTAAACACTCTCAATAGCGACGATTACTCAGACATTGCAAACAGTCATATTAATATCCAAAAATATAGATGCCTTGAATCTAAATAAAAAAAATTAAAAATTCATCAATGCACCCCAAAAGAATTATTACATTGCAGATTCAGTTCTGGCTGATGACAAAGACAGTGAATCTAACTTTAGTATAAAATGTATCAATTCTTTAACACCATCTGGAAGCCACCACATGTTTTGCAATTGAAAAAATGGGCAAATGTCATGCTATTGAAAAATATGAATCCAAAAAAATGACTTTGTAATGGGACCAGATTAATTGTGCAGGATTTAAAAGATAATTTCATACATGCAGAAATTATGACTGGTACCCATAAAGGTGAACAAGTTTGTATACCAAGAATTGATTTGGCTCCAAGTGAGAGTGGTTTGCCTTTTGTCCTTCAAAGGAGACAATTTCCAGTTGTCATGTCATTTGCCATGACCATAAATAAATCCCAAGGACAAACTTTTAAGTCTGTGGGTAATTTTTTACAGGAGCTTGTTTTTGCACATGGACAACACTATGTTACTTTTTCAAGGTGCACAAATCCAGATGATATTAAAGTTTCATTTGAAGACAACCCAAGTCAGGGTGATCTATTACACGATGGATGCATTTTTTACCAAAAACATTGTGTACTGTGAGGTTTTGTAAACATAGAGAACAGTGGTTTCATTTCGAGGATGAAATTTGATGTTACTCTGGCTCTTTTTAGAGGACCACTATTTCACATAGGAAACTCTATGTACAATTTTACAAAACTACAACAATAACAACAAAAACTGCCTATAGATAAAATTAAAAGTCTGCTGGGCTCTTTTTAAGGGAACCACTTGGACATGCAAACACAAAAACTATTGGAATGTCTTGGAAGTGGCCTTTTGCCAGGATTGGTCCCACAAAACAGTTACATTGCTTTTTTATTACTATTACTGTTTAAATTTTAATACATTAACTTCATGTTTGTAATGTTAAAATTGTTTTTTCAAAGGTCACAAAAGTTGGTTCATTGTATGTAATTAAAGGTTCATGTTAGTAGGAGGATGATCATTTGTTGTAAAAATTAAATGTATAATTAAATACAGAGTACTGAACCAGGGAGTAATCCGATCACCAGTTAATGGGGTCAGGAAGGAATTAATTTATTTCCTTCTTTGATACAAATGGCCAAGTTTGTGTAGCAACAAACTAAAGAAACATTTTTATTAATTAAAAAATATCATTGGTAACATTAAAAAGATATAAAATCTTTATATATCTGATAAAAAAAATAGAGATCCTTTTAGAACATTATCATATTCAACATTAGTCAGCTATCAGTTTAATCAACTAGACTATTGCTGCCTTTATATATATTATTAATAATAGACATATCAATTTTTCAGGGGTTATTAATAATAGCTTACATCCCATGTGTCAGCCTGTTTTATCAGATATATAAAGATTTTATATCTTTTTAATGTTACCAATGATATTTTTTAATTAATAAAGTTTTTTCTTTAGTTTGTTTTTTTGACAGGCAAGTCGCTAGTATATATATATACTACTGTTTTTTGTCAATTAAAGCATTTTTATACATTAATCTATACTGGATGGGTACTATATGGAGTGGATATCATGTGTATGCTTTTTTCTTTTTGCTCCCCATGTTTATGTTTTGTTTTCTTTTTTAGTATGTATACAAATTGGGATGTAATAGTTTAAAATTAGAATTTTTATTAGTAAGGGATAACAACGGCGATAAGCTTTAAAAACAATAAGGTATTAAAAAAATCCCGGATTGGAGAAAAAAGTTAAAATGGTCTATCTAATGTGTGAAATTTTACCCGTTTGGTATTATTTAAGACTCTTAATAGAGGGGTAAGTGGTTCACACCTAACAGTACTTCAAGGGGATGGTGAATAGCTTATCCAATTCAGTATGTCCTGTCTTTATACATGTAAACACAATTAACATGCAATTGGAGTTAGTGGATATGATGCTGCTAAATAAATGCCATAGAGATGACCCTAATTTGTTAGGATTCACAAAGTGGATTCACAACACTGACCCTTATTCTCTAGGGTTCACAGTGTGGAATTTCAAAGATAGCTTAAAATATATCTCTAATACATGCTGTATTGGGCTTCTAGAGGACTTTGTTTGGATGGTATTTCAGTTGTTTTCCACAAGTCTGAGCATTATGTCTTCATCTGTCTTGTGAACATGCCACAAATTTAATCACAGGAATTGCTGTCTCTTGTGCCTAATCGGGGTAGGATATAGTTAATGTCCTCACAACAAACCTCTTTATAACGATACACTAGTATTGTGTTTATATCCCATTGCAGGGATCAGCATGATGTGGAAAACAGAGATACTAAAATAAATGATATCCAGCAGGTTATCTCCCACTCCATGTTCTGTCAAAATTTGCAAAGTCTATCTCATATGGAAGTAACAGCATTCACACATTTGGAAACGGACAGGGAGGGTAAGCATACATCCTCTAGATATCTAAAATACAGTACTGTTAGTAGAAGTGAGGCCGGCGTGCCCTTAGCTGTAAGGCATGCCACGTCATCAAAGGCCGACGCATTTCGACGTCATCAGACGTCTTTGTCAAGGTAAAAATCCTAACAAATTAGGGTCATCTCTATGGCATTTATTTAGCAGCATCATATCCACTAACTCCAATTGCATGTTAATTGTGTTTACATGTATAAAGACAGGACATACTGAATTGGATAAGCTATTCACCATCCCCTTGAAGTACTGTTAGGTGTGAACCACTTACCCCTCTATTAAGAGTCTTAAATAATACCAAACGGGTAAAATTTCACACATTAGATAGCCCATTTTAACTTTTTTCTCCAATCCGGGATTTTTTTAATACCTTATTGTTTTTAAAGCTTATCGCCGTTGTTATCCCTTACTAATAAAAATTCTAATTTTAAACTATTACATCCCAATTTGTATACATACTAGAAAATGTGTGGGTAGTAAATACCTTGGGAACTTAGCATTCCTATAATACTTTGTTTTCTTTTTTAACTGATTTTAATATAGTGCATTTAACCTCAGATAAATTAATCAAAAATCTTTTTATAACTGTGACTAATGATAGTGGTATGTTTAAAATGTTAGACTCTTCTCAACTCTTTGATGCTGGAGAGATAAGGCCTAAGGGACCGGCAGTCCTAGGACCGTGTGTTGAAAAACACTACAATAGACCAAATTAATCTTAAGAAAATGTATAAAATACTCTATAAAATATGTTTAACTTATTTGAGAGATAAATAGTGTACCGTGCTTTGTTAAAGAAAACTCAATATCTAAGAATAACATTAATATTTTTAAGGAACTGGAAAATATTTGAATACACACAGTGTACAAAATAGCAATATATGGACATATATCCCAGATTCAAAGAGCTTTGTGAATTTAATATTAATTTCCCAATACATTAGTGAGCCTGTAGACTCCCAGTATAAACTGGACATATACTACATATAGGCATTTAAAATGTATATACATCATACACACAATACATAAATATAATACATATGATAAAATGGTGTCTCCTGGCATTGCATACACAAAGCCATATTAGCTAACCCCAAGGAATCCGTCCTACAGATGGATATCTGAACCATTGTAAAACAAGGAGTTTGTCCTGAATGTTATTCAGCAGCACCTGCTGGCCAGAAATCACAAATGCAGTTCAGGCCCAACATTTTGATTGTATTCTAAATGGCCTCTGGCTGGTCAGTCTGCATCTTTCCCCATAACACTGGAATTGTTTCAGGTAAGTGCATGTCTCAATGTAAAAAATCTCACATTGAGACATGCCTAAGAAAGCTCACACCCTAAACACAGTTGTTAAGCAATGCCACATGAACCACCATCTATTATTTTTTCACATAAATCACTGTCTACATAGACAGTATTTCACATTACTATAACCCACAAGGACAAAATGATGGGCAAGTTTAGTAAGTAACATTTTCCTTACAATGCACTTCTTATGACCACCAGACCTCGGTGGGCACAGCCAAAGGAGGCACTATAGGGAGTTGCGGGGGCACCCAGCTGAGCATGGACATCACCCAGCATGCTTTGGTTCCTAGCACAGCCTCCTCCAACCCTGAGGTCACCCTGCTTACCTGCAGAATGGCCCTTCCTCGCCACCCTCCATGCATCCACCTTAACAGGTGCTGCTTCCTTGTTGGGGTGCCTCCCCCTGAAACCCCGCCCCCCCATGACACAAGGTGTGATGGCACAGGGGGTGATAGGGGCTGCACCTAGGATTTGATATTTTCCACAGCACTCATCAGTGACAATCTATTGGTCCAAATGTTAACACAATCTAGCCTAGTAACAGAGTAGAAGATCGTGGCCTGATATTTGGTGATATTTTGTTACCATTTGACTACCCACCATCACATGGTCCATATAGAGCATCATGCTCTTCTCTGTGGACAGGAAGGGTTATGTTTAACATTTCACCAACTGATGGTCACTGATGAATGCTGTTGAGGAGAGATGGTTCAGTCCCTAGTTTTGTTTTTCACTAACGATTTATTGCTTTTTTATTTATAGGAACAATTCAGGTCCAGGAAGACATCCTCTTCATCTGCAAGCCGTGCTAGCAAAGAATCTAAGTTACATCTATACACAGCAGCTATCATATAGCCATTCCATCAATGACATCCCAAAGCAGAATGATCTCACACACCATTAATTAATCATATATCATGTTTAATAACACATGTTTGTTATTAAGTTTAACTTATTCCCATGCAGATATATGGAGTGGGACTAGCAAAGTCCAACAATGATATGTTGATCAAAGCCAGCATTAATATATGCATTAGTTAACTATGTCATCCCCTCATCACTATGAGAACAGATACTTTTGTCTGATGTAAGTAACACACATTTTGGCTGCTGGCCTTCTCCTCTCAGTATCATACATAATGATCATACACAATGATATCCTAACAATCAGTTGTAATCTGATAACACCTGTATACCAAATGAATTTGATATCTATGTAGATAAATAATATCATATAGAGAAGGTGAAAGTACACTTGGCCTACCGACTATGGTCACAGCTAAGCCTTCCTTGTAAGATGCCATATAATTACTAATGGTGATGGTAAGTGATTTATCATGACAGATACAGCATGTTTTGCATTGCTTGTGGTAAGTTGATTTATTGTAACAGTTACAGAATTTACCACTGTACTGTAAATACAGATAGTTTTTTTTAGATAGTTTTTTTCCTTCTCTACCATCTTTAGCTTATGACCAAATCTTTTTTAAATCTTTTTATTTTCTGAAGATGCTGTATGTGTGTAATTGAATTGGATTACATAATCCATGAGTTAATACATCTGTGTAATGCAGCAGATAAAGACATGATGTATGATCTATGCACCATTACTGGTTACTTCTATTATATGGAGTGTTGGATTATGAGGTTTTTATTCATCTGATTATGGTAACTGTGGTGTAACGACCACATGTGAATCTAGTGGATCTATGCATAATTATTATTATACAGTTTTATCTTTACCACTTTAAGTTTTTTACATTTTTCAAGCCTCTTGTCCTTTCAGATCCGCCTACACCACACGCATGATATTATCATCAGATATGTTTATTACTGCGCTCTGTGTATATAATAAATATTAATGTGGTTATACAATTATTCATGTTTCCGTGTATTTCTCATGGCTACTGATTTGGGACATAAACATACATAACAATTACTTAACTATTTTTCTAGCATTACGGAATATGTTGGCATTTTACAAATAAATGATATAAGATATTCGTCATCATCCTGTATACTCATCCATTCATTAATTTGATGACTCCAGAAAATTCGAGACACAAGCATGGTTTACACATTTATTATTAAATCGAACGTGTGTTCAAATACTTATTTAAATGTTATCATCTCTATTTTCAAAAGCATGCATAAACAACATCATTAGTGATTATTGGGAGTTTATACTTTGATAAATATACATTGTGACACTGTTGTGGCTCACCATTTCACTGGAGGGTTGTTAAACATGTGACATGTTTAATTGATTATTAATTGATACATTAAGACTAGCACTGATTGTCACATGATCATTATTAGCATACATGTTTGAACAATAAAAACAGCAATGACGTGGGACTCGCCAGGACAGGTGTTCCCATGATTCCCATTTATGGAGGTGGGATTCCTGGTTCTTCACATGCCTCTCTCCACAGCCTTTTTTTGAGTTTGTAGGTCTTCCTGAACAGCTTGCATGCTCCATGTGAAAATCCTTTGCCTGACCTGTGCTATCTAATGATATACCTGTGGAGTTTACCTCCCACATTTATCCACCATTTTTGTCAGCTAGTCCTCTTTTTAAGACCTCATGCTGCCCATGATGACATAGCTAATCCTCGGTGTAGTTAGTTATGCATCAAAAAGAGACACTGGTAGATAGTGAAGAACCATATTAGGCTTCACTTGTTTGGATAAACAGCAAATATTTATAACATATCAGTTACTTGAAACAGCAGTCAGCAGGGTGAAAGGTAAAAAGGAAGAGAGACAAAAACCAAGTGAAGAAAACAAAGAACTTCCTTCCTGTGAGTACCAACAAGTTCATATACATATATAAACAGTTCTCTAATCTGCACAGCGCCATCCATAGCTCAAAAGCAGGGTGTAAACATATTATGCAGTACATGTTGTTTTTTTCCTAACAAGTGTATGAGAACCAAGGTTCTTTTGTAGATGAGATACTTTCCCCTTCTGACAGTCCAGTGCTGTGGTGAGGATAACTACAGTTGCTGAGTATTGTTTGCGGTCTGTCTATCCCTTTAATATTGAGTGCTTTGTGGAATCTGCTGTGGTCCATAAGTGTTTGCTTATTGCTATTAACCTCTTGTATACCGTGGTCTATGTTCCACTGGACATTGTTTCATGTTATGTGGTGGTGTCATATCGCTAGTAGTTGCTGTTCCATTATATATGTGATGAGTTTAGGATTGGACACAGACAAGCACCATAGATAATATCTTATGAGACTGTAGATCAGGTTTAGATAAGGACTAAGCAGAGCCCTATTTGAGGCTAATAAATGTCCCTATAGTTTAGGGATAAGAAAAACATCAATTGAATCTCAAAAAGATTTTGCTAATGACACAATAATTCTAAATTCATTTTAACCCAGTGTGTTTTCGATGGAGTGGTTATCCTGGGTAAACTGATGTCCAACTGGGGTACAGTAACTGTCTTCATTGTGATTTTTGATGGAAAGTCTGTGCATTTTCATCCTTACGTGTAATTTTTCACTTGTTTCCCCAATATAAAAATGTACATACAGTAAATTGCATTATGTGCACTATATTGGATGATGTACATGAATATGAGCCCCTGATGTTATAGGTATTGTTGTTATGTGTGGCTGTATCCTCTCTGCAGATGTGTTAGCAGAGTTTGTAGCCAATGTTATTGCAAGGGTTGGTGCCATTTTCTTTGTCATGCTCTTCATTTGTCAATCACCTGCTGACCAATGTCTGTCTCAGATTCTGTGGTTGTCTAAATGCAAGAATGAGAAGTTTGGGGAATATATTTTTCAATTCTGCATCCTCTGTTAGTAGTGGCTGCAAAACCTTATATATTTTACGTATTTCATCTAGAGCCGGGTGGTACGTGGTAACCAGTGGTGTACGTGAAGTTGTTTCTTTAGTTTTGTATTGCTACAGGTGTTCCCGGCATGTTTTAATGGCAGAGATTACTTTCTGTGTGACAACACAGGGGTTGGAACCCTTTTGCATGAAGGAGAGACAGTGGCTCCTATTCAATTAGGCAATTGTAAGTTACTGAAGCCCATAAAGTAGCCTGTAAACTAATTTGCTATTCAATTGGCAACTTTTAGCTACGCGCAAACGATTTGCGCGTTACAAGCTGAAAATCCCTGCGGTTGTAAAAAAATGTAACCTCGACCAAGCTAAGCCTTTGATCTTTCATACTCGTAAATGTTACAATCGCAAATTGCTTTACAATTGCTACAATTCCTCAAGCCTGCAAATGTTTTTACACCCGTAAATAGCAATTATAGGAGAAAATCCTACGAGTGCCTGATCGGACTCACAGGGGGTTTAAACACCTGATCGTATCACTTTAAATGCAAATAAATAATCATTACTGCACTTTAAAAAATGGGGAAAGCGATGAAAGACATTATAATTAATTGCACATTTAATTTCTGTGATCTATGAATCTCATTTAATTTCTGTGATCTATGAATCTCGGAAATCAAGAAGTTATTTAATATCAGACCACCCACCGGGACTAGAACATTTCCTTCATTCATTTTTATTATTTTATACATTGTCGCATATCGGACTTCTAAATGCTAATTGATTGACGTTTAACCTCCATGTTTTAATGAAGTCATGATGATGGTCTCATTTAATAATGGCTGTTTCTAAATTTGGTAGTCACGGCCTTGCTCAATTGATCATGATCACGCTCTGAAATGCTACTTACGATTTCATAATTTAGCTTTAGGCCAGGTAGTTGCGGGTTTGTTCAATTGAATCGCTCTGTAAACTTCAAGCCAACAGACTTACGGCCGGTATGAAGGCAACTGCGTGCTTGCAAATTAAAAAGGCCCAGTGTTTTTAAGTGTTTATCACGGTCCTCAGTGTTTGACAATATGCAATGATATCTGAGGGCTTAACTATGAATAATTGCTGGGTTAGTATGGGAGGGATGGAAACTATAATTGTGGAGGTAACTGCATCTGTCTGTAGGTTTCCTATACAAAGATGAGTTAAGTTTGCCATTGGTAGTGTCCAGAAAGTTCCCCTCTTCTGTAGAGTAATCCCTTTTAAGTTTAATAGATGGATGGAAGGTATTAAAAGAATTGTGGAAGTCTCTGAGGTTTTTTCTCCTTCTGTCCATATGATGAATAGATCATCTATATAACTGTTGTATCTGTAAGGTTTGTGAACATATGTAAACAGGAATATCTGTTCCAGGTCTGCCATAAATCGACTAGCATAGTGTGCTGCAATTTTGGTACCCATTGCATTCCCCATTATTTGTAGGTAAACATGTTGGTTGAAGTAGTTGTGGGTCAGGATCTACTCAGTTTTTTGGCAATGGTATCAGGGTTATATTTCTGGTTATGAGTGTGCGTAGAGAAAAACTTCAGGGATGCCTCAATGCCATCTATGTGTGGGATGTTGCTGTAAAGAGATTCAGCATCCATGGTTACCAGTAGTGTGTTAGCAGGTACAGTAGGTCCTCAATCTGGCTAAGTTTGCAAAGAAAGTCAGTGGTGTCTTGTAGCTGCTAGTGTTTTTAACAAGTGGCTTCAGTATTTTTTCAACAAGGCCAGATAACTGTTCAATCAGTGTGATCATACTTGTAGCAATTGGTCTCCCTGGGTTGCCTGGCTTGTGAATCTTTGGCAGCAATTATTTTGGCAGCTCCAATTCTTTCTGCACATTCTTGGGAAACATGTGGATGATTAATTGATTTGAGTGGTATATTCCTCTGTTGGGTCCAGGTTCAATTTATTGCAGTGTGTAATATCTGATAGTTGTCTGCTCCCTTCTTGTATGTATTCTTGGGGGTCCATAACGACAACTGTGCCACCTTTGTCTGCTGGTTTGATGGTGATGTTCGGGTTTGTCTTTAAGCTTTTTATGGCAGCTCTTTCTAATGGAGAGAGATCATATAGGCCTCTTTTTCTGTTGGGATGTTACCAAGGATGCAGTTCTCAGGCAAAAGTTTTCTATGTAACTGTTGAGTTTAGGGTTGCGTCCAGTGGTGGAGTAAACTATGTGTTATTTTTCTTGCTATTGTAATCCAATGTGTGTGTGATATTCTCTTTGTTGTAAAACTATTCTGTGAGCCTCAGTCTCCTGAAGAATCCCTCCAGGTCTGAGTACAGTTGAATTGTGTTCAGTTTTCTGCTTGGACAGCATGATAGTCCTTTAGAGAGAACAAAACACGCAATTATTCATAGTCAAGTCATCAGATATCATCACATATGTTCAAACACTGAGGACCATGATAAACACTTAAAAACACCGTCTGACCCCTTCAGGCAAAAGGATTACATACCTCCCAGCTCTAGAAGAAATACACAAAATATTTTGTATTTACAGCCACTACTAACAGAGGATGTAGAATTGAAATATATATTTCCCAAACCTCCCATTATTGCATTTAGACAACCACTGAATCTAAGACAAACATCGGTCAGCAGAAAATTGGCCAATGATGAGCAAGAAAATGGCACCAACCCTTGCAATAAAATTTGCTGCAAACTATGCCAACACATTTGTAGAGAGGATACAGCCACACATAACAATAATATCTATAACATCAGGGGCTCATATTCATTTACATCATCCAATGTAGTGTACATAATACAATGCACTGTATGTGAAAAGGGCTGTTACCAGTCAAAAATTGAGGATGAATTTGCACAGACTTTCCAAATCTGGCTGAGGTCCCCTAACAGCATCATTACCTTATGGTAAGGGGAATATATCCTGCCTAATTCTCTCACTACGTCAAAATGCTTAGGATGGTGCAGACTGAGGGGCCTCAGGCTTGGTGCCAAGCCTGGAGACCGAACCGGACAGTAAATCAGAATTTTTTGATCTCAAACTACATTTAGAATGGGGATTTCGCCTCCCCCTTTGCTTCCTCCCCTGCTTTCCACCTTTCCCGACTAGTGCTTTGGGATGAAAGGTGACTGATTTAATATTTCTTCCTTCTAAAACGGCTAAAGTAAACAAGCAGATTAATAAATTATCGAGTATTCATTTCTAGAGTTATGGCCTAATTTTACCGTAAACAAACTGACACTTGACCCTCTGCACTAGTCAAATAACCAGCACCTTCTCATTCCTTTTCCCTATTATATATTGAAAATCACACTTTAATTAAATTATAAACAGAATTATAAACATCTAAGACAATCTCTACCTTTCTTATATATATATTATCAATGCAAAGCCCGCGATGAGCGCCCAACAATTTTTTCGACGCCCTTCTCGGCGGGCAAGTGGCTAGTATATATATATAATGTGTATGTGTCTATATAAGTGCAATCATGTGTATGCTTTTTCTTTTTCCTCCCCTTGTTTATGTTTTGTTTTTGTTTTAACTGATTTTAATATTGTGCATTTAAGCTCAGATAAATTAATCAAAAATCTGTTTATAACTGTGAATAATTAGAGCGGTAAGTTTAAAATGTTAGGCTCTTCTCAACTCTCTTTGCTCCTGGGGAGGTCTAATGGACCAGAAGTCCTGGGACCGAGTGTTGAAAAACAATTACAATAGACCATATGAATCTTAACAACATGTATATAATATTCAATAAAATATGTTAAACTTATTTTCAGAGATAAAGCGTGTACCGTGCTTTGTTCAAGAAAACGAAATATCTAAGGATAACATGAACATTTTTAAAGAAGTGAAAAATAGTTGAATACACAGGGCCTCATTCTATTATCGTCCGTAAAATGGCCGCAAGGCTGCGATTTCTTGCGGGGGTTCCGTTATCTTGGAATTCAATTATACGGCCCCGCAAGGATCTCCCCTTACGGCCGGCCGTATATCTTGCAACCGGCCGTAAGCTCAGAAAACTTTAAACGCAAAAAAAAATTCAAGACGGCACTGTAAAGCTCTGTAAATGCTAGGGATCATATTGGGGGACATGAAAATTAATAGCAACCCCCTCTCAAGCTTGCACATCAGCCCAAATCCGAGTTTACATTAACTGTTTATTTTCCGGCCGCAGCGTGGGCGGGTCTGAGGTGCTCCAAGCACTCTGGACTTTTTCCATGGATTTTTGACATAAATTAAAAAATATTTTTTTTACGGATTTGAGTGTAGGGGAATTTTGTGCTATTTTTGCTAACACCTACAATCACTTTATAGTCTCCTCAGAGTGCAGGATGGCTTTATTTAGGCTTTATAATGTGCTTAATTGGTGCTAGCGGGACCTTTTTGCTGCAAGTAAGCTGCGGCTAGGTTTTAGCCTTGCAGAAAGGGTTCCCGGAGCAATTGAGTAGCAACCGGGATTTTCTTGCGGCCGAAACTCTTGCGGCCGCAAGGGATAGCAAGGCGCTGGCCGCAAGCCTGCCGGAATCCCCGGCCGGAGGGGAATAGAATAGCCGAATAGCTTGCGGCCGGTCCTTGCGGCCCCGCATCTCCTACGGCTATTAAAAGAATGAGGCCCACACTGTGTACAAAATAGCAATATATAGACATATATCTCAGATTCAAATAACTTTGTTAATTTAATATAAATTAGTGAGCCTGTAGAATCACTGTATAAACTAGACATATACTACATACAGGCATTTAAAATGTATATACATCATACACACAATACATAAATATAATACATGTGATAAAATGATGTTTCCTGACATTGCATACACAAAGCCAATGTTAGCTAACCCCAAAGAATCCATCCTTCAGAAGCATATCTGAACAATCGTAATACAAGGAGCTTGTCCTGAGTGTTTTCAGCAGCACCTGCTGGCCAGAAATCACAAATGCAGTTCAGGCCCAAAATTTTGATTGTATTCTAAATGCCATCTAGCTGGTCAGTCTGCCTCTTTACCAATTGTTTCAGGTAAGTCTATGTCTCAGTGTCAAATTAGGACATGCCCAAGGAAGATCACACCCTAAACACAGTTGTTAAGCAATGCCACATGAACCACCACCTATTATTTTTTCACATGAAGTGTATATGTATAAATAGACAGTATTCCACATTACTATAACCCACAAGGACACAATGATGGGCAAGTTAAGTAAGTAACCTTTTCCTTTGAAATTAACAATGCACTACTTATTAAATTAATATACAGTAATCATGCTTTCTGCTTTTGTGTTAAATTTTATTATTTACCTATAAAATATTTAAATAATAACATTTAACCCTAAATTAAAATAATCATAATCTATTGTTTAGATTTTATTTTATGGCGATGAGCTTATTTATGTTTTCTAACTCTCAATTCTGTTAAAAAAATCATAATGTAAATGCATGTTACAAACAGCATATATCTTCACATATCCTTTTAGATTCTCTAAATTTGGATGTGAGGTAAAATGCTTTGCTGAAGGTGGAAATGCCTATTTTCTATGTTTTATCCCACTTTTATAAATATATATAAAAAAAAAAAATACTGTTTTGTCTTTTTAAATTGTAAATTGCATTCAGATACAAGTAACAGTGCATTAAGCCTATAAGGCAGGGGTCACCAAACTCGGTCCTGGAGGGCCGCACCCAGGCCTGGATTTGTGGATATCCTTGCTGCAAGCAGGTGAGACTATCGCTTCTTCAGTCATCTTGATTGACTCACCTGTGCACAGAAAGGAAATCATCAAATCCAGGCCTGGATGCGGCCCTCCAGGACCGAGTTTGGTTACCCCTGCTATAAGGTATATATATATATATATGGCTCATATAGATCCATGGATTTGATAGCTGAACTAAGAGGTTCATCTAGATGGCCAATCTATCTGTCTAAAATGTTTTGGATGGCCTTTTGAAGGCTACTGTATAGAATAGGCAAGTTAGAAATCCTTGTCTGTGTTATTCCCTACCGCTTCGTTGTTAAGTTGTCCCACTTTTGACTCTTTTTTTTTGTTAAGATCTTTTCCCATATAACCCAACAGCAAGCTAGATTTTTTTCACAGCTTTGTTGCATTTTTGCCTAGTTTTACATCTTATGAAATAACTCTCAAATCCCTTTCTTCTTATGCTGCTGGACTGAATTCATTGTGATAAAAGCATTATAATCAGTGGCGCAAGGCTATTTTATGTTGTTCTGTGGAGCCTATGCACAAGCATGTAGATATCTCTCTAATCATGATGTTGAGATAACCTTAGTTTTACTATATTTTATTTACATTCAGTTTTCCCTTTCCCAGAGCTCTTCTTACTCACTTTCCTAGCAGCAATAGTTTGCTCTAGGGCTGATCTGAGTGAACTACATGACTGTTTTGAAGACCCTGAATATGAAGAATTACTTGATATTGCCACAAAGGGACTACCTAGAAGCAAAACACTTCACCAAAAACACGTTGTAATTGTTGGAGCAGGAATTGCTGGACTTTCTGCAGCTAAGACACTATTAGATGCTGGACACAGAGTAAGTGGGTGGTCTTTAATAGCAAAATGGTAGTCATTATCATTCTATATCTCTGGTAAAGAGATTATAAACTGATATATTTACTAGATTATATTATGTATGTATCCTCTGAGGCATCTAGATGTTACTTTTTAAAATGTGAAACTTAGTCAAATCGACCTTTCTATGTCAGTATATTGGATGGTATATTCATTTTTATTGTAATGAAATTTAAATGGGCTATAGTGAGACTGGGATGAGATTGCATTCTCCTCTTCCCTGACACGTTACGTGGAACAAATACAAGGTAAGCCTTGTGAGTCTTTGGACTAGTAATTAAGGTTGAAAAAAGATTTTCAGTCCATCAAGTTCAACCTTTCAAGATCTCCTCTGATCCGCAATATGCGGATTAGTTATTAATTAATTAGTTGTTAATTACTTTTTAATCAATTATTTAATTATTTATTTTGTGTATTTTTTTCCAATTCTGGCAAAGGTAAATCAAGGTAAGAGAACACAAATTCTGTGTACACATATCCTCTCAAATTCCTTTCAGTTCAGTGGAAAGGATAAGGCAGATCAGACCCTTTTTTATCTGCTTCAGTGTTGCCTTAGTGGTATTTTCCAAAATATTACAACAAAAATCATATTGCTATTAATAAACTGCCCTGAAGCATCTCACAAATTCACAATGTAATAATTATTTCAGAGTATATAATAAGGTGGGAGTATGAGCAATTAGTTAAAGTCTTTATATTCTAGGTCACAGTGTTGGAAGCCAGTAATCGTGTTGGAGGTCGTATAGAAACATACAGAGACCCCGATGGCCAGTATGCAGAGCTGGGGCCTATGAGACTGCCAGTGCCTCACAGGTAAGTCATATTAGGAAGCAGTGTTAACCACGCTTAATGCAAAAAAGGGTATGATTTGTCACAATCAAGTGACACAAAATTAAAGTTTTCAATCATATATGTATTTTTTTCCTTCTATAGTGGACCTTAAAATGTATATAGATGTTATGTATAAATCAAAGGCACTCCCACCTAGAACTGTAAACTACAACCAATTGCATGCATGTTTATTTGTATGTGTATTTTACATTTCTGCAATAACAGAATCACTTTATGGCCACTGATAATGAGAAAATGTTTTTAGCAAGTAAACAAAACATACAAAACTGAATTCTGAAGAAACAAAGGAAAAGCTAATTTGTGTTGTTGCATAAAAAAATAGTTTATCAGCTTTTGCAGAGTGCTGGTTATTTTTAGTCCTTTCAGATCCCTCAGAAACAAATGCAACACTGATGTATGGCAGCGGGAGGAATACCTGCACTGTATAAAACTTCTAAAATAGTAACATATGCATCAATTTTAGACAAATCAAAAGTTTGTTTACTTAGATCTCAAGTACATGGTTGCTCGTAGTTGGGAAAAATGTCCCTCTTGCAACTGTGGCAGCTTTTATTTTGCATGCAATGATTTATTACATCACTAGTCTCACCAAGGAGGGTTTTCCCGTACTTCTCCAGCCCTAATGTGTCCACGCAGCATGCTCGCAGGAGACTCTGAGACATAAGATCAGTAGTTTCTGTAGCAATGCTGCACAATGGTATCCAGTAGTTAACGCGCTACACTTTTCCTAAAATCACCCTTTACCCCTATCATCATAAACCCATAGCCATGGCAGGGAAGGGGTTAAATAAAAATGAAATCTAATGCAGGAGTTTAATGGCCGCTCTAAATATAATATATTACCCTCCATGAGCCTTAGGATGCCCGGATAGCACCTAACCCACTATAAGCAGGAAGCACCGCAGAGATTCACCCTGCCTATGCTCCATGAGCGGGGGAACCCCAGGCATCGCCCCTTCCCAAATGCATACCCCATTTATAAATAATTATGGGGGTCTCTATAGAGCCCCATGGCACCTAATACCCAACCCCCTGTCACAGATGTCCGTAAAGGACTTCCATTCAGCTAAGATTTAACCCCCAACATGGGGTTCCCAAATGGAGCCCCTTGTCATCTTTAATAAACCCCTATGCCACAGAGGTCCTGCAAGGCTCTCCGTGGCATCTAAAAAAGGATCCCCCGTTATGGAGGTCCATATTTCAGCCAGTCATAATCAAGTACAGTATTTGAATACAGTATCTCTGGTCACTTAATACCCAATCAGAGAAGGATGCCCACCCTTTTTGATAGGTTAAGATTTGAACCAATTGGAATGAAAAAATGAAATCTGTTATGGTTAGAGGCCCCATAAGTGTCTATATTGAACCCCATTGGGTTAATGGACCCTCCATGGGGGGTCTCGGAGGCTACCCTGTCTTATCGGGGGTATTAAGTATTAAGAGCAGATACCCAGGCTCATAGTGAGTAGCGAGTATTTAGGGGGCATCCAAGGAGGTATTGGGGCTCATGGGAAGTAGCGAATTATTGGCGGAGGGGTCTGAAACCATTTGCATTCCTTTATTTTACAATTTAACCTGCTCTTTTCCATGGAAAGGATGTTAGGAGGATAGATAGATAGATAGATAGATAGATAGATAGATAGATAGATAGATAGATAGATAGATAGATAGAAGGATGTTATGTATAGTGTAGTGGGTTCCCTTTAGTTGGTGGGTTAAGCTCCTTAGCATTGCTCAGAGTTTCCTGTGGGTATACTTTAGGCAGACTGAGAGCAAACATTATAGCTAGAGAGCTACGGGCAAACCCTTCTGGGATGAGTTAATATGTTTTACAGGGTTCTTTTTGCCAAAGCCGAGTCAATCTTTGCTTATAAAAATGTCACTAGCTATGAGCAAGCCTTACAGGAGTTATTTTGGGAGTCATGGAATAGAGGCCATAGTTAGCAACAGAGACATTCAGCAACTGTTGCTATATCCTTTACAGAGCTCTTAGTCACAAAGGCTCATGGCAGGTTTACGGAGAAGGAATTATCTCAGGGACCAGGATACATTTCAGAAAAATTAATTTTTAAAAAATATTTCTGACAGATTTATTTTATGGTAGAAGCAAAACAATTTCAACTTGCTTACAGTTTACAAGCTTAAGTTCTTGGAACAAATAGGACTAATGTTATATTGGTTTTGTCCAAACAAAATCTCCATTGGAGAAGATGGGCTGATTGCTAAAATCATTAAAATAATTGATTGTTTCAATTTTTACAGGATTGTGCGTGAATACAGTCGCCAGTTCAAACTCACAATGAATCCTTTTATATCATTTGATGAAGACAATTTGTATTTGTTTAATAATATAAGAAGAACCCAGAAAGATGTCATGAACAATCCAAATGCATTTGGTTTTGAGCTGAATCCTGAAGAAAATAAGAAATCTGTTCCTTTGATGTTTGCAGAATCAGTAGAAAAGGTACATTCTTTCTCAAATGATATAAGCCACCTTAAATATTTGTGTTTGTCTCTTTTTATAAAATCATAAGTTTCATATGTACTTCAGAGGTAAATATGTGTTTTTTGTTTTCTTAATTTTCAGCTGCTAAGTGAAATGAATGGACTAGACTGCACAGAAATACTGGATAGATTCAACAGAGCTTCAAAACAGGTAGACTACAAGATTAGATTATATGCTACATTTTCTTGGAAATTGTGAAAAATTTTGAAATCTGTAAAAAAAAAGTGATGTTTAACAGCTTTGTTTTAGAATCACACTGTATTCCGCATTTTGTCAGTCACACAAAGTTCATGTTTTAAACAATGGTTCTCAGCAGTTTTGAACTTTTTTTTTTGCTTTGTTTCACCTTTGATTTATTTATGAAATACATATTACACCAATATTATATTTTTACATTTCAGTGTCATTCCAAGGACCTTACTAATGCAAAATGTTTTAATAAAAAATTAGAATATACATAAGAGCGTTTATGCTAATAAAATAAACAATATGGGTGATGCATTATCTTTTAAGAAAACTAAACAATTAGTAATACAAATGGGATAAAATTAGTAATTATTAAAGGCTTTCTTGATCTTTTATTTCATTCACATTTGCTATATTTCTTACTTTATTGATAATTACTGGGTTTTTGTATTCAACAGTCCTTCCTGGTTGAAGAAGGAAGTCTTAGCCATGGAGCTCTAGAAATGCTGGGAAACTACATGAATATGAATGGCCAGTACTACATCTCATTTATAGAATCAATTATGGGAGAGATTGTTTTCAACAACAGCAGGTAAAATACTAATAAAATTACATTAGGTTGTGTATATAATATGGTTCTTCCTAATGTAACATACTAAAATTACATAATAATAACTTTGTGTGAGGTAACTAAACATGTATTATTCATGTTTGTATCACCTATAATAGTTAGTAGATGTGATACAAACATGAATAATATATAGGAACAGAGAGAGGGAGATAGAGAGGGAGGGAGATAGAGAGGGAGGGAGGCAGAGAGAGAGAGATGGGGCAGAGAGAGACACACCGAGGGAGAGAAAGGAAAGGGGGTGGCAGAGAGAGAGGGAGGGAGAGAGAGAGAGGGAGGGAGGTAAAGAGAGAGGGGTGGAGATGGAGAGAGAGGGAGGGAGGGAAAGATGGAGATAGGCAGGGAGAGGGAGGGAGGTAGAGAGAGAGTGAAGGGCAGCGGGAGGGAGAGAGAGACAAAGGGAGGGGAAGAGAGGGAGGGAAGCAGAGAAAGAGGGGGGAGAGAGAGAGGGAGGGGACAGGGAAACAGAGAGAAAGGGAGGAAGGCAGAAAGAGAGAGGGATAGAGAGGGAGGGAGAATGACAGAAAGGGAGGGAGAGAGGGAGTGAGGCAGAGAGAAAGGGAGGTAGGGTTAGATCGGACAGGCAGAGAGAGGGAGAAAGAGATGAAGAGAGAGTGGGAGGGAGAGAAACAGTTAGCACACAGAACGCAGAGACAGGGCAAAGCGCACTGAAAGAGAGAGGGCGCTATAAGAGAGATGGCACAAAGAGAGAGAGAGAGACGGCACAAAGAGAGAGAGAGAGACGGTGCACAGAGAGACAGATGGTGGACAGTGAGAGAGACAGCGCATAGAGAGAGACACAGAGAGACACAGCCAGAGAAAGTGCACAGAGAGACAGAGGGTGCATTGAGAGGGCACAGAGAGAGAGGGGGGACAAAGACACAGCACAGAGAGAGACAGCACAGACAATTGAACATAACATGTTACTAGTATTTTTATAATAAACAAAAAATATGTAACTATAACTTATGCAGCTGGATATAAATTAAATCATAAAGGAATACAAGGAAAGCTCTCATGAATTGTCAGTTTAACTAATAGTCAAATCTTGCCTTTTAGAAAAAAAATCAACAAACAAACCAAATGTTACTACCTTGTGTAACAATATAATGTCATGTGTAAAGTTAGCAATTGCGTAAATCATAAATATAAAAGCTAATCCCTGAAAAATCAATTATGAGTGCTGTAGCAGCACAGTAAATACTACCTTGCTATGTTAATCCCCATCGCTAAAACATTGCGAGAGAACAGCTACGATTGAACAGCACAGCAAATTAGTGTAGAATTTAGGGGGAAAAAGCTCCCAATTTACGGCAGTGCCCTAACTTAGAGCACCTGGTTTACATAGGGCTCTATGTGAGTGTATAAAATGTTGAACGTCAGCACTTCCTGGTAGAGCATGGAGGAAGGGAGGATTAGTTGTCTTATTGAAGCTTTTAGATATTGACACCTATCTCCATCACCCTGCACATGATCAGAAGTAGGCAGATTGCAAAGTTAACTTCAACCTCGTCTCCTGCATAAATACAATGTCGCTTTCACACATCAACATTCAATTTGGGAGGCATGGAATAAAGGCCATAGTTAGCAACAGAGACATTCAGCATTTATTTAACACTAGCGAATTGCCCGTCAAAAAATGACGGCAATGAAATTGTAAGTGAGTTAATGTTGTTTGGTGTATATAATGTGGCTGATTTAGCGTCCTTCGTTTTCTATGTCGTGCGACATTTTCGGAATATCCATAGCTGTTTGGTGGTGTTTTGCTCCTCTCCCCCTCTCCCTTCTCTGCGTCTCTTTCCCCTCTTCTCCCCCCGTGTCTCTTTCCCCTCCCCTCCTCTCCCCCTCTCCCTTATCTGCGTCTCTTTCCCCTCTTCTCCCCCCCTGGGTCTCTTTCCCCTCCTCTCCCCCTCTCCCTCCTCTGCGTCTCTTTCCCCTTCTCCGACACCCTTTTGACTCTTTACCCTCTTCTCCCTCCTCTGCGTCTCTTTCCCCTCCTCTCCCCCTCTCCCTCCTCTGCGTCTCTTTCCCCTCCTCTCCCCCTCTCCCTCCTCTGTGTCTCTTTCCCCTCCTCTACCCCTGTGTCTTTCCCCTCCTCTCCCCCTGTATCTCTTTGCCCTCTTCTCCCCCTGTATCTCTTTCCCCTCCTCTCCCCCTGTATCTCTTTCCCCTCCTCTCCCCCCTGTATCTCTTTCCCCTCTTCTCCCCCCTGTGTCTCTTTCCTCTCTTCTCCCCCCTGTGTCTCTTTCCCCTCTTCTCCCCCCTGTGTCTCTTTCCTCTCTTCTCCCCCCTGTGTCTCTTTCCTCTCTTCTCCCCCCTGTGTCTCTTTCCCCTCTTCTCCCCCCTGTGTCTCTTTCCCCTCTTCTCCCCCCTGTGTCTCTTTCCCCTCTTCTCCCCCTGTGTCTCTTTCCCCTCTTCTCCCCCCTGTGTCTCTTTTCCCTCTTCTACCCCCTGTGTCTCTTTCCCCTCTTCTCCCCCCTGTGTCTTTCCCCTCTTCTACCCCCTGTGTCTCTTTCCCCTTTTCTCCCCACTGTGTCTCTTTCCCCTCTTCTCCCCCCGTGTCTCTTTCCCCTCTTCTCCCCCCTGTGTCTCTTTCTTCTCTTCTCCCCCCTGTGTCTTTCCCCTCTTCTCCCCCGTGTCTCTTTCCCCTCCTCTCCCTCCTCTGTGTCTCTTTCCCCTCCTCTCCCCCCATGACTCTTTCCACCCCCCTTCCCCCCGTGACTCTTTCCATCCCCCTACCCCCCTGTGACTCTTTCCATCCCCCTACCCCCCTGTGACTCTTTCCATCCCCCTACCCCCCTGTGACTCTTTCCATCCCCCTACCCCCGTGACTCTTTCCACTCCTCTACCCCCCCGTGACTCTTTCCACTCCTCTACCCCCTCGTGACTCTTTCAACTCCTCTACCCCCTCGTTACTCTTTCCACTCCTCTACCCCCTCGTGACTCTTTCCACTCCTCTACCCCCTCGTGACTCTTTCCACTCCTCTCCCCCCGTGACTCTCCCCCCTCCTGTCCCCCCTGTGACTCTCCCCCCTCCTATCCCCCCTGTGACTCTCCCCCTCCTCTCCCCCTGTGTCTTTCCCCCCTCCTCTCCCCCTGTGTCTCTCCCCCTCCTTTCCCCCTGTGTCTCTCCCCCCTCCTTTCCCCCTGTGTCTCTTCCCCCTCCTCTCCCTCCCCTGTGTCTTCCCCCTCCTCTCCCTCCCCTGTGTCTTCCTCTCCCCTGTGTCTCTTCCCCCTCTCCCTCCCCTGTGTCTCTTTGTCCCCTCTCTCCCTCCCCTGTCTCTTTTTGTCCCCTCTCTCCCTCCCCTGTCTCTTTTTGTCCCCTCTCTCCCTCCCCTGTCTCTCTTTTTGTCCCCTCTCTCCCTCCCCTGTCTCTCTTTGTCCCCTCTCTCCCTTCCCTGTCTCTTTTTGTCCCCTCTCTCCCTCCCCTGTCTCTCTTTTTGTCCCCTCTCTCCCTCCCCTGTCTCTCTTTGTCCCCTCTCTCCCTCCCCTGTCTCTCTTTGTCCCCTGTCTCCCTCCCCTGTCTTCTTTGACCCCTCTCTCCCTCCCCTGTCTCTCTTTGCCCCCTCTCTATCTCCCCTGTCAGTGTCTGTTGTGGGCCTGACACTCTCTGTGGTGGAAGTGTGTACCCTGCTGGGCTGTGTGTGTACCTATGTGCTATGTGTGCTGCCAGGCCCCTCACCCCAATATAGTATCCCCAGTTCTTACCTTTACCCTGGTATCTCCCCCCACGACTGTATATCTGCCAACCCCTCTCCTGGCCCAGGCCCTCTGTCTCTTACCTTTACCTCACTCCTCTCTCTCATGGGCTTCCCTCTGCCCTGTGTGTGTGGCAGATCCCGCTGCTGTCATTGACATCCATCTGGGAGGTGGAGCAGGAGGGCCGGGATAGGCTGGGGCTTGGCAGGGGAAGTGATGTCCAGCTGGTTCCTGTGGTGTGCATGAGAGTGGTGTGGATGAGCAGGGCCCGAGAGTTGTGGGCCCTGGAGCTCCGGCCTCCCCAGCACGTCTCCAGTATGTGCAGGCAGGGGGCATGCTCTTGGAGGGGGAGTCAGCTTTGAGAAGGGGCCGGCGTCTGCATCCTGTCAGCACTGCGGGCTTGGCAGGGAAGTAGCCCGGCCTCTGCGTCCCGTCAGCACTCTGGCAAGGGAAGTGATGTCCCTTTTGAGCCTCTTCTGGTTGGCACCCATATCAGAGGCAATTTAGGAGGGCAGTTAGGTGCTAGAAGAGGCCGCCCTCTCCTGTCTGTGAAGCGGGCCGCTCCTCTCTCAGGACTCCTGCCGGTTGTTCTTCCTTCATCAGTGGGGCAGGGGGAGACGTGCGGGCCTCACCATGAGCTTATCGCGAGCCTGGGGTGCCCGGTTGCGAGGGCCGCAGTTGCTGGCAAGGAGCGCGCCTTTGGCGCTCCTTGCCAGCAACTGCGGCCCTCGCTTCGCGAGCCCGCAGCGTTAGCAACGGCCCGCATGCTCACAATTATATATGTGATTTATTTCTGCCCTGATTGTTACAACTCTTTCATAGGCAATAGTGCTAGGTAACATTTGTTGCGTTTTAGCCCTTTGGATGTCCAGCAAATATTACTCATTAGCTACTGCTCCTCTAACATGTCACCTTCAGGCTCTCCTGTACAGACCATTTTGGCTATGCCCAGTTTTTGTGCTCAGTTCAGTGCACTTTGTTTGTGTAGTGTGTGTGCAGTTGCTTAGCGGGTATGTTCAGTCCAGTCAACTCCATATGTGCCCAGTATGTATTCAAACTCTATATGTGATGAATGTGTATGCTGAGTCCAGTCTAAAGGTGACAAATGTGCATGCTCAGCCCAGTTCACTGCATATGTGACCAGTGTCAGTGTATTAGTCCAATCTCCTATATAAGTGACCAGTTGTATGCTTAGTCTACACAATATGTATATCAGTACAGTTCACTGCAAATGTGTCCAACATATATGTTCAGTCATGTCTATTGTATGTGTGACCAATGTGTGTGCTCATTCCAAGTTTGCTGTATGACTATTCAATCCCCTGTATTTGTGTACATAAGCCCTATTCGGTTAAATATTTATGACTGCAAATTCTAGGAGATTATATGGACCATTTATAAAGAATGAGTTTGAGATGTTTTGTCTTTAAACATCCCCTGTACTTTCCTAAAGTTGGATCTTCAGGCAGATAAAAGATATTCCACACACATTTCAAAAGCTTTATTTGTTATTTTGTCACAGATTTAAAATTTACTCAATAAAAATATTTTGCTATAGATGTATATCAAAAAAAATACACGTCTTCTGTACCACTTTCCCTTGTCTTATAATTAACCCTAGATATCATTATTATCTGGTCAGCATAAATCTCACTGTCGAGTGCTGTATCTGTTTCTACCAGTAGCCCTAGGCTTACATCCAGTGACGGAGCTAAAGCATAAAGGGCCCCCCAAGACCCCTTTCCATAGCTGCTCCACTCGCCTTACCTCCTGCCTGCATGATGCACACATATATACATATACTATGTCTACATGGTAGCCAGTCCCTCTCAGCAGCCATCTTCACATAGCACCCAGTCCCTCCCACCATCCACCACCACATAGCACTCAATACCTATTAGCACCCAACTCATATAGCAGCCAATCCCTCTCCTTTGCTCCCCCCTCACAAAACCCATCCTCCTGTACCTTGCTGTCATCCAGCCCTTGCTCTCTCTCACCTCTTCCCTGATACACATCCACAGTGTGCTTAACTGCTCCATACTGTCACCTCTTGGAGCCTCAGTAGAAATGCTCTACAGAAGATAAAATTAAATGCAAAAAACACAATTACTGAGTTCTGCACCCCCCCCCCCCCCCCCACACCATCCAGAGAAAGGCCCAGGTGCATTATACCACCTGCACCACTGGTAGATGTGCCCCTGGTTACATCAAACATTTTAACATAATTTAGCTCTATAGTCTCAAGAGCATTGAAACATATTCAACTATTTATTTTTCACCAGATTTGATGAGATCACTGGAGGTTTTGATCAACTGCCCTTGGCTCTGTATCGCCGATTAGGAAATGTGGTCCGCTTCAACTCTACTGTAGTGAAAGTCCTCACCAGACATAATTCCGTAATTGTACAGTACCGCAAAGATAGATCCTCTCCTCTTACAAGTATACCTGCTGATTATGTCATCATTACGGCAACTGCAAAAGCTACTAAACGTATTGAGTTCAGCCCCCCACTGAGTCATGAGAAGAATCATGCACTGAGCTATCTTCACTATACAAGTGCAACTAAGATTTTACTTTTTTGCAATGAGAGATTTTGGGAGAAGGATGGAATAGTTGGAGGAAGATCCAGTACTGATCGTCCAACACGCTATGTGTTTTACCCAAGTCACAATTTCACTGATGGAAAAGGTGTCCTGTTGGCCTCCTATACCCTGGCAGACGATTCACTTTTCTTTGCTTCACTTAGTAATGAAGAATGTGCCAATGTTGTTCTTGATGATTTAGCAGTCATCCATAAGAGAACAAAAGAAGAACTCAAACGTATATGTCCAAAAGTGGTTGTGAAGAAGTGGAGCCTGGATCCTTATTCAATGGGGGCATTTGCATATTTTACCCCTTACCAGTTTGGTGATTTATATGAAGCATTATCACAACATGAAGGCAGAGTTTATTTTGCGGGGGAACATACATCTATTCCCCATGGCTGGATTGATACAGCAATAAAAAGTGCATTGAGAGCAGCAAGAGATATTCACAGAGATTCCAGTATGTTGTATAATAAATAACTGTTAAGATTCATCCATCAGTGATATGCTTAAGAATATTAATTGTAATTAATGTTACTGATTATTTTTACACAAGTGGAATTAATTACAATATTAATTGTATTGAGATATTTTACTTTTATACAGCCTTTGAATGAAATAGTGTTTTGTTAATTTCGAAGGTGAACATTTTTGAGAAATAAATTAACAGTTCATGGCAAGTTTGAACATTAATCAAAAGGAAAAGATCACTAGACCATTATTAAACATTATAGCAGTATACATTTTAAATGTTTTTTTTCATTGCCCAAGGCCTTATTAAAAAATATTCTGTTATCATGTAATTTGATATTAATTTTTGTGAGGGATATTCTATACAAAAATACATTTGTAAGATTGTTAATTGATTTAAAATGATTTCCCTATTTGTGATTTATACAGCAAAATAAATGAATCCTATATTTTTAATAACAGATTGTTTAAAATATTGTATATGTATTACTGTATATTTTTTCTTTAAATACATTTTATTGATTTTTCACATACATTACAATTAAAAAAAGTCATATCAAACGCGACATCAAACAATGTAAATACATTAATAAAACATGCAACTTCATAATATACATTTACTCTAATTTTATTTTCCATACATATCCATTCACTCACATGACTGCGGGGGAGAAAAAAAGCAGTCATTACTGTATATTTTGATTATGCTTTTCATGGAAAAATAATTAAATATTGAGTATGTAATGAAGAATGCACTATTTTATTCAGTTAAAAATGACAAATGTGATCTTGGGGCTCTGCCTGCACAGTGAGTACTGCAGAGAATAGCAGGACAGTAAATTAGTGTGGAGGGGCATCCTAACACTAAGGGGCTGCAGGGGACTGAGACCCACTACTCTACACTCTCCCCTGGGAGATAATAAGACCCTGCTCACCTCCAGAGGGAGAGGGGAAAAGCCTGTTTGCATGATATCCTGCCAGACGTTTTTAAAGTCTAGTACCACATAAAAGGGCCTTTGGAAGAAGGGTTAAAAAAAAAAAAGCAGGGGGCACAGGGATCTTCCCCTTATGTTGTGAAAAGTCCTTGAGCTTAAAGAACTTTGCCTCAAACGTTTTATTTTCTCCAGCAGCAGCATAACCTGCAACTGAAACTGCCTCTGTGCTTATCACTTTAAACTCCAACCCAGCACTGCCACCTAGTGTCCATTCACACTTATTGCAGCAGCATTATAGAGACTGACTTAGGTGAAAGAGACTACAAAGCCACCTTTTGTCTTACCACTTCCACTGCAGCTAATAACAGAACATTACAATTTGGAAATTCATACAAACTCCAAAGCTGCAACCCAAAATCACTGGGGTCGAGCTGGAAAGGGAACAAGAAGTGCTCAGCACTAGCTCCTCAAAAAGCACAGATAAATCTGGGGGAATCGACCCCAAAAAGACCCCACAACTGCAAACAAACATCATCCCCACACTCAGGGGACACAGCCAATCCCACCAATACAAAATTTATAACAAAGGTATCACTACCCCCACCGTGTGGTCGAGGCCTACCTCATCAGGCCTCCCCGGTGAGAGGGGCCGACATAGCCCCAACAGAGGGAAGCGGAGCGGTGCGCAGCCGGGCCCAACCGGACAGAACACAACCAGAAAATAAGGTGGAGCAGCGGGGCGCCATCAAGCCAGTGACCCAAGGGATTCAACCCAAAGGGCTCCACTGCCACCTTGTGGCCAAAAGCTATATCTACAATCCAGACTTCAACAAAACCTATCTGCAACAACAGAGACCTAAACTGAGGGTTAAAAACCCAAAAACAGTAAAAGGCAAACTCCAGATAATATATCCCTAACAAGGTGGGAAGATAAAACAGAAGCGGAACAACCTCAACACTATACTCACGGACTAGACAAGGGGTCAAATTAATGCCCATGAGCAAGAACGGGCACTATCAACAAGGAGCCCAACTCATTCACCAACCCCAAGGAAGATAACAAGACAAAAGAAACCATGAAAGATGGCTAAAAAAGGGGAGAAACAGCAGGAACTCCAAAAACAGATAACCAACCAGAAATGACAGATTAAAGCCAAATCAACAAGATGCAAAGCAAAACCTAACCAAACAGCAAAGGGTCACAAGCCAAAGGGCAACTACACCTAGCGACTACCTAAGCTCTACAAAACCACACCCTCCCAGATACAAGATGGGGAAAAGCAGGAAAAGTGTACCAAGCAAAAGTATAGAGGAACACTTCAAACCCACAGAGCACTTTCACCTGACAACAACACAGACAGCCATGGATCCACCGGAAACCTCGGAACCAGAAGATGGCGCCACTCCTCCATCTCCACACATGGATGTCTCAGAAAAATCAATGGCGAAATTTGAAAAATTATTAAAGGACTACATAACCTCGGCAGTGAGGGACATCAGGAAAGAGTTCCATGATATCGGACAACGGACCCACCAACTAGAGGAGATAACAGATAAAATAATAGAAACACAAATCAAAGACAGAAAATACATCACCAGCAACACGGATAAGATAGCAGAAATGGAAAGCAAATACGAGGACCTGGAAAACAGGTGCCGTAGATACAATTTAAGATACAGAGGCATCTCCTCCCAAGTCACAGAATTAAAGCAATATATAACAGCAGTAACCCACACACTACTACCAGAGGGTGGAATAGAAGAAGATGAGATTGAGAGGGCACACAGAGCCCTAGGACCTGCTAGAAACACAAACACACCAAAAGACGTCATTGCCAGATACTTAAAACAAAGCACTAGAGATCTCATTCTGTCAGCAACCTGTCAGTGACCTGCAAATTTTCATGGACCTCTCTCCCATAACTTTGGGAAAAAGGCGAGCAATGAGACCAATACTGCAAACTCTCATTTCACATAGAATCTCCTAAAGATGGGGATTCCCATTCGCCCTAATCTTCCAGGCAAACTGGTCATTTCATAAAGTCAATAACCCAGATGAAGGACACAAACTTTTACAACAACTACAACTAAAACAACCGCCCGGACAGGAACCACATACCAACAACGACGCAAGCCAAAGGCCCATTAGGGCCTGGACGGAGACTACCAACAGTAAAAGCACAAAGAAAACCCGTCAAGAAAAGCCCACACCTCCAAGAGACACAGCAAATAAAAATCAGGAAAGAGTCACCTGAACAAAATAACCGTACAAACTCATCATTACGACAAAACTGGTTGAATCACTTCTAGGAATAATGAACAACAAACAAAACAAAGATCATCCCAGATACTATACAACTGCAACAAATAACACAAGAAAACAGCAAAGACATTAGCAACAAACACACCCGGTTGCTCGCACACAAAATAAATCTTGACATAAAGGATGATTAAGCTGAAACACACATGGAGTTTATGTAGTCAGTTCAGATACAGGAAAACATAAAATTTGAGTAGTGCGCTAGGCACTACTAACCAGATATACACAGACTGAAGAGAACCCTTCATAACAGAAGGACACTACAATAGGGAACTGAATTAAATAATACAGAATAGGCACTAGGTCACGGTTATTCTCCCAGAGGGAAAGCGGAGAACAGATCCCCTTTACTTTCTAAAATAAGGGTACTTCTACTAAAGTGCCAGGAGAATTTGTTGTTAACCATGGTTGCTTATTACAAGTTTACGTTAAACGAATGTTATGTATTTATGTTATGCATGTTACTAAAGTCATTTTGTGTTTGCTTACATTACAAGCGGCTCCACACAATTACACAAGGTCACGAGCCTCAAGGTCAACTGGACTCCGCAGGGGGAGGGCCCCGGGACCAGGAACAACAGACAGGTGAGAACAACCTACACAGACAAAAACCACGACACACACATGGCAGAGGTCACATTTAATCTCTTTTCCCATAAGTAAAGGGTTTTAATACCCCTTTCAAAAGAAGGAAGGCATTCCTCTTTTACAAAAAGTATAAACCGGTGGTGCTCTTTATACAGGAGACACATTTTGCCCAAGACAAACTACCAAAATACCTTCACAGGGAATACCCTACCTTTTACTCAGCCACACAGAAAACCAAGAGAGCAGGGGCCACAATAATAATACATAAATTGTTCCCATTTCAATTAGAACGTAAAATCGTGGATAAGGAAGGGGACTTCATTATCTTAATTGGATCGATACTAGGGAAAAAAATCACCCTAATAAGCCTCTATGCACCCACCACTGTGCCACACAAATCCCTAATCAAACTACTGAATACCTTAATCCCTCTAGACACAGGGAAGATAATTTTGGGGGAGATCTCAATCTCACTCTACAAGCCACACTGGACAGGTCGGGAAATAAATCAGACTTAAGATTTAGTAAGCAACTACAAAAGATTCAAATGCTAATGCAAAATAATAACATAATAGATGCATGGAGGGGACATCATCCCCTGGAAAGGGAATACACCTTCTTCTCCCCCACACATCAAACGTACTCCCGAATAGATATGATATTTCTGGACTCTGGGTTGTTTGACCACTCTAGCAACGCACAAATAATCCCCTGTCCATGGTCCGATCACTCTGCGGTGGCCATCACTTTGAACCTGAACACGGGGTTAAAATCCACATTTAACTGGAGACTAAATGAGTCCCTTATTGCCATTCCAGAAACAAAAATGCAAATACAATCAGAACTGACACGATACTTTGAACAAAATGAAAAACCAGAGACAGGAATAGGCTGGCTCTGGCTAGCCCATAAGGCCTATATGCGAGGATCCATTATAAGGATAGCCACCACTTACAAAAAGACCCTTAATCAATAAGAGGCAGACTTAACTAAAAAATTACACAAACTAGAGACCTTAAACCAAATGAAGCTGACCCCTACAAGGACAGCGGAAATAGTAAAAACAAGACAAGAATTAGATAACATTCTAACAATTAAAACAGAAAGAATAATGCGCAGATCCCAACACACATTCCTGAAGCAGGCAAAAAAATGCTCCCCAATGCTCGCCAGGAAACTGAAAACAAAAAAACACAACAATCAAATATTCCAAATAAAAACAGCAGATGGCCATATAACCCAAAGCCAATCCAAAATACAAGAAACCTTTAAAAACTTTTACCAGAAAATCTACACATCAGAGAAAACCTCTACAACACATCAGATCCAAAACTATCTAAGTGGCCTAGATTTACCAGAAATATCAACCACAGATCTAGAAGCCCTTAATACAGAAATTACACTAAATGAAGTCAGGGAAACAATTGAAGGAATGAAACTAGGAAAGGCGCCAGGACCAGATGGGTACCCAAATATTTATTACAAGACATTCACTGATCACCTGTCACCATACCTAGCCAAATTATTCAACGCCATACTCAAAGGGGAACAGATAGCTCACGAATTCACACAAGCAAGCCTCATTTTCTTCCCCAAGCCAGGCCGCGATCCCATAGAAGCCAAGAACTATCGACCCATCTCCCTATTAAACGGCGACCTTAAGATACTAGCAAAAATTATGGCCTGCAGAATCTCAAAATTCCTCCCAAAATTGGTACACAAAGATCAAGTTGGTTTCGTTCCGTACAGACAGGCGGGGGACAACATCAGAAGGATAATGAATGTTATGCATATAGCCAAGGCAAACAACAAATCACTCTGCACCATCGCTTTTGACCTAGAGAAAGCCTTTGATTCCCTAGAGTGGGGCTATCTGAAAGGAGTGCTACACAAAATGGGGATCAGGGGAAATTCTCTCAACGTCTTTAACACCCTATACAATAAACCCAAAGCATTCCTGAAACTAGAATGGGAAAACATAAATTACATCGACATAGAAAGAGGGACGAGACAGGGGTGCCCCTTGTCACCATTACTATTCGCTTTGGCGATAGAACCTCTCGCACAGAGAATCAGGGCGGATGGGGTATCAAGGGGGTTTGGGCTGGGTCCCACCAATTCAAATGCTGCATGTATGCAGATGACATTCTATGCACTGTGACCGAGCCGGAATCCTCTATACCCCCCTGCTGGAGACCCTGGACCAATTCGGAATGATTTCGGGATTAAAAGTTAATTATAATAAAACTGAGGCTATGGGCTCCAACATTCCGGAACAAATCTTAACCAGACTAAAAACAAAATATAACTTTACATGGTCCTCAGACCAAATCAACTATCTGGGAATAAAACTGACCCCCGACCTGTCTGGGCTGTATGAGGCCAACTATCCACCTATATTCAAAACCCTATGTGCAGACACAAAAAATTGGAGTAAATTCCCGATCTCCTGGACGGGACGCATAAATTCCATCAAATTAAACATATTACCAAGGCTGTTGTACTTGTTTAGGACCCTCCCTATTCCCATAAAACGAAAAGACTTAGACAAATTTCAAAGGCATCTAACAAAATTCATATGGGGCAACAAAAAACCTTGAATTTCAAAGAAGCTGCTATATAGCAATTATAACACCGGGGGCATAGCGTGCCCGGACCTAAAAGCTTACTATACATCAGCCCAACTAGCATTCCTCCCCCAATCCCACTGCGTGGAGCACCAGCCAATCTGGGTATTTGTGGAGAACATACAAATGCACCCACATAAATGGGACAATGTGACATGGTCGCCCACCAAACAACACGCATGCGAGAAACACAGCAACCCAATCATCAGACATATATTACACACCTGGCACAAAACCAACAAGGCACACCACATAACAAGAGGCCTATCAAACTTAACACCCACTTTAACAATCCCAACAATATGGGATACATTAGACAAGGTCTCAACTGGTGGTCCTTGAACAAACTAGACACCCTAGACAAATGGATACAAAATGATAAGGTCCTTACCTTTGACCAGCTCCGACATAACCATAACATCCCATTAAGAGAACATTTCAACTTTTGTAAGATAAAACACTACATAACAACACTTATTAGGAAATGGGGAGCCCCCAGACCAAACTGGCTAAGCGTGATCTGCCAAAAAGCCCCACTCACAAAAGGCATCATAAGCACACTATATGCAGCAATTAGAGAGACGTACAACAACAACACAGCTCCCTTTAAGTGGAAGTGGGATCAAAACATAGAAACCCCAAAAGACGATAAGGCCTGGGAGAAAACCTGCCTCAAACTTGTGAAGAGCCCCCTGAGCTATTCCCTTAGGGAAACATCCATAAAATTCCTCCATAGAGCATATTATACACCTGCAAAACTACACACCATTAACACGCGAATCCCCCCACAATGTTTCAGGCACTGCCAGGACAGGGGGACATTCGAACATATATGGTGGGAATGCCCCATAGCCCTAAACCTCTGGAACAAAGTGCTAAAACTAGCCTCAGAGACACTGCATACACCAATCCCTTGGTCAATTGACACATGCCTCCTAGGAGGACCTATTACACATATTTCGAAAAGCCAGAATAAATGGTTTCAGTACCTGATGCTATCAGCAAAAAGCCACATAGCTCAAAAATGGCGAACCCCAGACCTCAGGATACAAGAGGTAATACACAAATTAAATGGCATAATGTTGTTTGACAGATTAACACACACGACTAACAACACATACCCAAAATTTCTAGAAATATGGGGGGCATGGACAACCTCCACACAGGCAATAGAAATATAACAAACATAAACACAGATAGCAGACAAACTAGGAGATAAACCAATTCAAGAAAAGTGAACTGGGGCCCCCCCCTTGCCGGACTCCACAGACCAGCGCCAAATGGCAAGACTCAGAGGTGAGTGACCTACTTCAAACTACTGTCTAGTATACATACAAACACGGTCCCTCGACATTAAGGACGGAAAGAAGAATCATTAGACACAAGCACATGAATGACACTGTAGTTAAAGTTGTTATATCCAGTTAATTTTATTTTGTATGTTAAAAAAAAACTGTAACAAGAGGTAGCATATCATACTAAAACCATCAGAGATCTCAAAAACAGGCAAACAACCATGCTACCAGTTTAATGTTACTTAGAAAGGTTAAGAAAAAGGAAAATGTAATGGAACTGTCACTAAATGAAAATGTCACCATCATATAAGTTTACGGTTAAGCAATCTACAACATAAATTTGGCCTGCGAGCCATCGCTGAAACATTAATACTGTATAAGATTTACAACTCTGTGACAATAAAAACTATTGAAACAAAAAACACTTTGTAACAATGAGGAAGTTTCTGACAGTAGCTTATCCCACCATTCAATGAGTAAGGAGCACATATAACTGATGTCAGTGAAATGGTGGCATTTTGGTTGAGGTTGTTGTTGTCTAATCATTTCCGACTCTCTGTGACCCTGCAGCATGACAGGCTCAGCTTGTGTCTGGTAGTGCTTATCCATAAGGTTTTCAATGCAAAGATACCGGAGTGGTTTGCCAGTTCCTTCTACAGTAGACCACAATTTGTCTGATCCTGCTGCTATGACCTGCCCATCTTGGATAACCCTACATGGTTTAGCTCACAGCTTCATTGAAGTACACAAGCGCCTTCACCACGACAAGACAAAGATCATAGGTTGAAGTATGGATTTAGAAATACCGAGCAACTACTTATTATCAAAGATTAAAGAATATGTACTTGACAAGGACATCAAGAGTTTAAGAAAAAACTTTAGGATTGTGAAGTATGTAGTAAACTAACAATATTAGCATATGTTTAAAAGCATTTGTAGAGAAAATTGTATTTTTAACTGCGCTTCTGCAAATGCATAGAAGCTAAAATGAAAGCAATCCTTCTTCAGTGTGTGGATACAGAGCAGGGACAGCAAATTCAATCCAGGAATTTACATGAAGCATGAGAGTCAGTAAGGCTAGTGAGGGACAGACAAACTTTTTTTTTAGGAGAGAAGGAAGATATTATGTCTAGAAATAGATGTATAAGCGCCAAAGGCACTCATTGCGGGGTTCACAATGAACACCGCAAGAGGGAGAGGCTTGCAATGAGCGCAGGCAAGAGGAAAGGCTTGCAATGAGCGCCAAAGGCGCTCATTGCGGGGCTCACGAAGAGCACTGCAAGCAGGAGAGGCTTGCAATGAGCGCCAAAGGCCCTCATTACGAACCCTGCGATGAGCGACAAAGGAGCTCAGCGTGAGGCTCGCAATGAGCGCTGAAGGTGATAAGTGCCAAGCAGGAAACTTGAAGTATACGGGGGGAGAGGCTCGCAATGAGCGCCGAAGGTACTCAGAGGACCAAAAGCCTCACATTGTGTGGCAAACAGCATTACCAGCATTACAATTTTAATCCCGTTATTTTTGACGGGCAAGTTCCTAGTGTAAATGATAAAGACTGTATTTATTTATTTTAACTATAAATATTACACTTCCCTGGTCCTTAAAAATGTTTTCTTTCTTTTAGTATTTAAACGTAAAATATTCAAGAATGCAATCTATAAAAACAAACTACACTTTTAACATGAAACAAATACTTCTAGCAATAAGGAACAAAAACATAACTCCAACGCTCTACTATATGGTTAGGCAAAAACAAGGACCTGAGACCAACTCAGTAACTGCAGACAATTTCTTCTGAACCCTTTGCCCATTATTAATTTTAGAATATACTAGCGAATTGCCCGTCAAAAAATGACGGCAATGAAATTGTAAGGTAGCTAATGCTGTTTGGTGTATAATAAATATGTAATACATTACTAAATGAATATACTGTACCTATTTTGAAGCATTGTGATGAAGAGCTGGCAATGTGTGTTGATGTTGCTGCAGCATTAGTGGTGTGGAGCTGCTGTGTAAGCATGCTGAATGTGTGCACTGTGTGGTATGAATATCCGTATGTCGTTTGTGGCGTTTTGCGAGTTTCTTGTGGTGTTTTGCGAGTTTCTTGTGGTGTTTTGCGAGTTTAGAGTGCTGTAGCCTCGTTTTCGTTTTGTTCGGCGGCCGTTTTTTCTCTCGCTTAGATTTTCTTTTAGTCTCTAAACTCTTTTATTTCGAGTAAAATCGAGGTCTAAGTTGCATTTTTGAGGTCCTGGGTGCTCCCTCTTGGTGTAGGTAATGTTTTTATGTATGTGCTGTGTGTATGTATTGTGTTTTACATTTTGTAATGTTCGCGAGTTGCGTCCGAGTGTTGCGAGGCCGTAATGTGTGTGAACGTGTGTCGTATGTTGTTTGCGAGTGTCGTAATGTGTGTGTCGTGCTGTTTGGGTTGCGACGTGAAGTTTGTGAGGGTCGCAGTTGCTGGCATGGAGCGCCTTTGGCGCTCCATGCCAGCAACTGCGGCCCTCGCTTTGGCCGCGACTCGCATAGAGAGGGCCGCAACTCGCTATGCGAGCCCGCAGCGTTAGCAACAACTCGTACGCTCACAACTATATATGTGATCTGTAGAGAATGTTCTACATTTTGATTAAACTATTAGATATTTGATTACATTTTCTTGGCCTCTCAAAATGCCATTTTGAATTAAATTACATTAAAATATTTGTGTATATGTATTGTTATGGAGTGTGGACTGTAACAGAACCTTACCTTTGCCTGTGAACATTTATTACTACACTGGCCCTTTAACTGTTTGGAATGTTTTTTTGAATATATGTAACTGTCATGCTGAGTTCAGTTAGTAAAAACTTTTTCTCTGATGGTTGATAACTTCACTTTTACACAGCAGCTTGCCAGGGAAAAGGACGTCTCCAACGGCTGGTACCCTCTCACTACTAGGGTAGCCGTTACATGGACCTTGACATTCCTTGCAAGGAATAAAACCTTTATTTTGCAACTTTATAGATGGTAACGCTTTACAAATTAGTTATTCTCTTAAAAAAACATAAATTGAGTTATCAGATTTATAACTTACCGTTGTGGAAACATTCCCTGCCATTTTTGGACTTGCTTTTACAGTATACCAAGTAGCTGAATGTCAGAAAGGATACCACAGTCGGTCTGAGTATGGGAATAAAATACTAAAATAGATAATATTTCCTCACATGTACCCTGTAGACAGAAAAATATGAATTTCCTTAGATTAAGTATCCACACTTAAACAAAAAGAATATTTAAAAGAAAAGCAAGCAAACCTATTAATAACTTACTATTAAGATATACGGTAGGCAGTTTAGGAGACATTTATTGTTTAACCAATACCTTTTAACACTGCAACAACTGTACTGGCAGGATACCAGTCTGCTAAACTAACTGATCTTACTATCACTTCACACTCCCTTCAAAAGGGCATATTGTGCTAGGCTAGGTGATCACTTTAACGGTGGCCAGTTGCCAAAGGGAGTTATCCTAATGCTTGTTGATGGTACATGTACAGAGGCCATTAGACCTCTAATTTCCATTGGTCGTGCTTCTGTCAGCTTTAGAAGTTTTCATAAGTGCAACGAGAAATATCTGCAATGAATTTTAAGATTTTTTTCAAGAACTAACAAAAAATAAAATTATGAATGCTACTGCCAAGAAACACAGGTACTTCATATTAGCAGATCAATAATCATGTTCTAAAAACCCAACAATTATGTTTAGAAAATTTGCAATAATATAGAAATATTATAGAAAGCAAATTCAAAACTCAGCGCTTAACGAATGTGCTCCCCGTGAAAGTAGGAGAAGGTGGTATTATTATTGTTACTGACGGGATACTGCTTCCCCCTCATAAATATGAAGCGCATACATTGTTTAAGCTGCTTACATGCACTCTGTTAAGGACAGTGCCAACTCACTAACAATAATCCAGCCCAGTCTTCTATGTATAAGTGGCTTGGTTTTGCTTTTGAGGGAGGAGCACATGGTTTAAGAAAAGAAAAAAAAAGTATGTGTTGCAATTTTATAATTTTACTCTGTCACTGCCAGTCTGCACTTTTATTAACTTAGTGGTTATTATAGATACATATATTAAATACATATGTGTACTGCTGAATTATAAATTGTCAAACCCATTTTTGTGTGGTATAAATATGGGATTGTGTGTTAAGGGATGAGTCTTTTTATTATTAATGTGTAATAAGGTTCACTGCATTAAGTAAAAGTGACCCGTTATTTATTAATGTTTTGATCATACAAAACTGTATAACATTTACTTTTAATTCTTAGAAATTCAGTAATTTCAACACTGATCAGATTAGCACTAAAACATATTATGAACTGTAAGGATCATAACAGGACAGCAGACAACAAATGTATACAGTATACTTACCCTAGTTTTTCTGGTTCTGATGCTCCAAATACAGGCAGTTGTAGGCAGTTTCACTCCATCATCACCTCCTTCCCTGCTCCAGCTCTGCAGATGTGTCAATAGATCCAAGAGAAAAGGAGTTATAGCATCAGAAGACATAGGGCAGGTGCTGTCATATTTATCTATAACTTGGGAGCCAATGAGGTTAGTTAGGAGCCATTCTAACATATTTTAAAAGAAAGAGTTTGGATTACATACAACATTTGTGTATAACAGCTAAAATAATAGTAGTCGGCAGTAAAATTTTAGAAGCCATGGCTTGCTGGCTCTGGGTTTTGTGAAGCCCTGAAATAGGGTATCACAACAAAATGGAAATTAGGTGATATGGGATCACAATAGGCAAAGTATGAAGATTACTGTGGAAAAAAATATTTTCATATTCAGGTCAATTTTTCCAGGTCATTTTAAAACAGGATTTTATTTAAGGTGGGGACGTAGTAGATAATGTGCCAGTAGGTATATACATAGATCTAATAACATCAGGTGAGCTGTCACTTGGATGCTGGGGCTCACATGATGACATTAGGGGTAGGGATACATCTACTAACACCAGGCGAGCTGTCACTTGAGAGAGAGAAGCTCACAGGGTGACATTAGTAGCAAACATACATCTACTAACACCAGGCGAGCTGTCACTTGAGAGAGAGAAGCTCACAGGGTGACATTAGTAGCAAACATACATCTGCTAACACCAGGTGAGCTGTCACTTGAGAGAGAGAAGCTCACAGGGTGACATAAGTAGCAAACATACATCTGCTAACACCAGGTGAGCTGTCACTTGAGAGAGAGAAGCTCACAGGGTGACATAAGTAGCAAACATACATCTGCTAACACCAGGTGAGCTGTCACTTGAATGCTGGGGCTCACATGATAACATTAGGGTAAGGATACATCTACTAATACCGGGTGAGCTGTCACTTCAGTGAGAGGATATCAGGATGACATTAGGGGAAGTATACATCTAATAATACCAGGTTAGCTGACACTTCAATGAGTGGATATCAGGATGACATTATGGGTAGGCATACATCTAATAATACCAGGTGAGCTGACACTTCAATGAGGGGATATCAGGATGACATTAGGGGTAGGCATACATCTAATAATACCAGGTGAGCTGACACTTCAATGAGGGGATATCAGGATGACATTAGGGGTAGGCATACATCTAATAACACTAGGTGAGCTGTCACTTCAGTGAGAGGATATTAGGATGACATTAGGGGAAGTATACATCTAATAATACCAGGTGAGCTGACACTTCAATGAGGGGATATCAGGATGACATTAGGGGAAGTATACATCTAATAATACCAGGTGAGCTGACACTTCAATGAGGGGATATCAGGATGACATTATGGGTAGGCATACATCTAAAAATAGACAAACCTAATCCAATTTATAGTGGCTCTATAGATTGATGTTCCAACAATAGCCTAGTGCCAACACCATAATCATATTAATGATAGGTAGTACACTATAATTGCTGCCCTCTAGTTTAAGTTTTAACCTATGTAACCAGCGGCGTGTTTCTAATTTTGAAATTATATATTAATTAAAAATATTGCACAATCCTCCAAAAATGTATTTATGTTTACTGACATTAGGAGTAGGCATACATCTAATAACACCAGATGAGCAGTCACTTCAGTGAGGGGATATCCGGATAACATTAGGGGTAGGCATACATCTAATAACACCAGGTGAGCTGTCACTTCAGTGAGGAGATATCAGGATAACATTATGGGTAGGCATACATCTAATAATACCAGGTGAGCTGTCACATCAGTGAGGGGATATCAGGAAGACATTAGGGGTAGGCATACATCTAATAACACCAGGTGAGCTGTCACTTCAGTAAGGGGTATCAGGATAACATTAGGGGTAGGCATACATCTAATAACACCAGGTGAGCAGTCACTTCAGTACGGTGTATCAGGATAACATTAGGGGTAGGCTTACATCTAATAACACCAGGTGAGCTGTCACTTCAGTAAGGGGTATCAGGATAACATTAGGGGTAGGCATACATCTAATAACACCAGGTGAGCAGTCACTTCAGTACGGGGATATCAGGATGACATTAGGGGTAGGCATACATCTAATAACACCAGGTGAGCTGTCACTTCAGTGAGGGGTATCAGGATAACATTAGGGGTAGGCATACAACTAATAACACCAGGTGAGCTGTCACTTCAGTGAGGAGATATCAGGATGACATTAGGGGTAGGCATACATCTAATAACACCAGGTGAGCTGTCACTTCAGTGAGGGGATATCAGGATAACATTAGGGGTAGGCATACATCTAATAACACCAGGTGAGCTGTCACTTCAGTACGGGGATATCAGGATGACATTAGGGGTAGGCATACACCTAATAACACCAGGTGAGCTGTCATTTCAGTGCTGGGATATCAGGATGACATTAGGGGTAGGCATACATCTAATAACACCAGGTGAGCTGTCACTTGAGTGAGGGGATCAGTGAGGGGATATCAGGAAGACATTAGGTGTAGGCATACATCTAATAACAACAGGTGAGCTGTCACTTGAGTGAGGGGATATCCGGATAACATTAGGGGTAGGCATACATCTAATAACACCAGGTGAGCTGTCACTTCAGTGAGGAGATATCAGGATGACATTAGGGGTAGGCATACATCTAATAATACCAGGTGAGCTGTCACATCAGTGAGGGGATATCAGGAAGACATTAGGGGTAGGCATACATCTAATAACACCAGGTGAGCTGTCACTTCAGTAAGGGGTATCAGGATAACATTAGGGGTAGGCATACATCTAATAACACCAGGTGAGCAGTCACTTCAGTACGGGGATATCAGGATGACATTAGGGGTAGGCATACATCTAATAACACCAGGTGAGCTGTCACTTCAGTGAGGGGTATCAGGATAACATTAGGGATAGGCATACAACTAATAACACCAGGTGAGCTGTCACTTCAGTGAGGAGATATCAGGATGACATTAGGGGTAGGCATACATCTAATAACACCAGGTGAGCTGTCACTTCAGTGAGGGGATATCAGGATGACATTAGGGGTAGGCATACATCTAATAACACTAGGTGAGCTGTCACTTCAGTGAGGGGATATTAGGATAACATTAGGGGTAGGCATACATCTAATAACACCAGGTGAGCTGTCACTTCAATGAGGGGATATCAGGATGACATTAGGGGTAGGCTTACATCTAATAACACCAGGTGAGCTGTCACTTCAGTAAGGGGTATCAGGATGACATTAGGGGTATGCTTACATCTAATAACACCAGGTGAGCTGTCACTTCAGTGAGGGGATATCCGGATGACATCAGGGGTAGGCATACATCTAATAACACCAGGGGAGCTGTCACTTCAGTGAGGGGATATCAGGATGACATTAGGGGTAGGCTTACATCTAATAATACCAGGTGAGCTGTCACTTTATTGAGGGAATATCAGGATAACATTAGGGGTAGGCATACATCTAATAACACCAGATGAGCTGTCACTTCAGTGAGGGGATATCAGGATGACATTAGGGGTAGGCATACATCTAATAACACTAGGTGAGCTGTCACTTCAGTGAGGGGATATCAGGATGACATTAGGGGTAGGCATACATCTAATAACACCAGATGAGCTGTCACTTCAGTGAGGGGATATCAGGATAACATTAGGGGTAGGCATACATCTAATAACACCAGGGGAGCTGTCACTTCAGTGAGGGGATATCAGGATGACATTAGGGGTAGGCTTACATCTAATAATACCAGGTGAGCTGTCACTTTAATGAGGGAATAAAAGGATAACATTAGGGGTAGGCATACATCTAATAACACCAGGTGAGCTGTCACTTCAGTGAGTGGTTTTAGGATGACATTAGGGGTAGGCTTACATCTAATAACACCAGGTGAGCTGTCACTTTAATGAGGGAATATCAGGATAACATTAGGGGTAGGCATACATCTAATAACACCAGATGAGCTGTCACTTCAGTGAGGGGATATCAGGATGACATTAGGGGTAGGCTTACATCTAATAACACCAGGTGAGCAGTCACTTCAATGAGGGGTATCAGGGTGACATTAGGGGTAGGCATACATCTAATAACACTAGGTGAGCTGTCACTTCAGTGAGGGGATATCAGGATGACATTAGGGGTAGGCATACATCTAATAACACCAGGTGAGCTGTCACTTCAATGAGGGGATATCAGGATGACATTAGGGGTAGGCTTACATCTAATAATACCAGGTGAGCTATCACTTCAATGAGGGAATATCAGGATAACATTAGGGGTAGTCATACATCTAATAATACCAGATGAGCTGTCACTTCAGTGAGGGGATATTATGATGACATTAGGGGTAGGCGTACATCTAATAACACCAGGTGAGCTGTCACTTCAGTGAGGGGATATTCGGATAACATTAGGGGTAGGCATACATCTAATAATAATAGCTGTCACTTAAGTGAGTTATAAGGATGCATATAGCCTAATGGCCTAAGCTCACACACCTCTTTGTTGCCTGCTCTCTGCAGCAGGCAGTGTAGGTGGGAGCGGGTCCTCAGGCTGTCTGAGAGTTGAGACTCCGGAAGAGAGCTCGGATATAACACGGCTGGCAAGAAAAGAGGGACTGGAGAGATGAGGCGTGGACGGGCAGCGACTATGGCCGGGGAGTGCACCCCGTGAATGCAGTGTATACATAGGAAAGCTGTATAGAGCTCCAGGTACTCACTTATACCGCTGCACGGACGATCATGTACAGGGTTAGGTACAAATCAAAACATTTTTTTATCACATTGCAAAAGAATGGCGGCCCTGTTATTGCGCTTAAAATCAGACGTACAAAGTGCTTTACCTAAAGTGCCAAAAAGATTGAAAACTCTCAAACTTACGGCCTAAATGGTAAGTAAACTTTGACTGGTTCTGTAGAAAAACCTAAAATATGGCAAACCTTAAGGCCAGTGTTTTCAGTAGCATTTCTGGGAATCTCATAAGTCTAAAAAGTCCATATACAATTTAAAATGTAAAAATTGAGTTTAGTTTTCTAAGTTTACTAAGAAATTGCCCATCAAAAATGACGGGAGCTAAATTGTAAGGCTGGCAATGCTGTTTGCCACACAATATGAGGCTTTTGCTCCTCTGAGCAGCATGTTGGTTTTATTTATAAAGTCCCACGTGCCTGGTGTTGTTGGTGTAATTGTTACTGTCTTTGGCATTGTGTATTTTCTAAGTTTTGCATGCCTGACATTGCAGAGCCTTGTTTTCATCCTGTTTCCGAATTTTTTACATCTTTTGTCCGCCATTTTTTGCCTTGCTTAGCCGATTTTCGAGCGTCGGAAAACGGCAAATATGGCTCCAATTTGTTTGCAACTTCACTCCTAGGCTTCCTGCTGTCCCTGAGCTGTGTGTGACTGTGTTATTATTGTTTTTATAATTATTTTGTTGTTTGTTTGGTGTTTTCTAGTTATGCGTTTGAATGAACTGCGTGCTTCAACTGCTCGCCTCGCTTTGCAAGGCTCGCAGTGCAATGAGTGCCTAAGTCCTGCGTGTCTCAACTGCTCGCTTCGCGAAGCTTGCAGTGCAATGAGCGCCTTTGGCGCTCCTTGCACCCTAACTTTTGCATGCATCAATGGCTCACCTCGCTTTGCAAGGCTCGCAGGCGTCCCTCACTTTGCGAGGGACGCAAAAGCGTGTCCAACATGCATGCATCAACGGCTCACCTCGCTTGGCGAGACACGCCGTCAACAGCTCGCTTCGCGAGGGTCGCAAGTGCGTGACCAACATTGCAAACGTCACCAACATCGCAAAATCCACAACTATATATGTGATTTATTATTGCTTTTTATATTGTTTTCCATAATTACATTTAGTACAAAATATATGACCACAGTGGACATTTAAAGGCATATCTAAGTTTCCTGGATTATGACTGCACCTGATAGAGGAGAATCAGTAGTGTATGAAAACATTTTTTGGTATGAAATAATATCCAAATAAACATTAACAAACTCACCTTGATGTTTGCTAAATCTTTTGAGTTTGCAAGCAGTTGATTTTCAGAGTTAATACACTATTAATCCCTGCTAAAATTAGCATAAAATTCATAATACATTTTGCCCATCACAGAAAGCTAATAAATCAGTATGTGATGACAGTTTGTACACCAAAGAATCATGGGATGTGTAGTCCTGGGTCCTTTCCTAATTATGACTGCGCCAGTGCCGGGCAGCAGCAGGGGCAGTGAGGATCTGCTAGATGGCACTGCCAATATCATAGCTTTAGGTTTAGGGTAAAGGTTTAAGCTTGGAAATAGTATATGATCTGAGCGTCGCTTGCAAACTGTGCATAATTGCGTCAGCGCCATCTAGCAGCTCCTTGGTGCAACTGCTGCTGCCACTCCTGACGCATTCATAACAGGAATGATCCTAGTGTTTCTATGGTAGGTGTACTGTGCCTACAAAGCAGCCCTGGGATGTGGAAAACAAGCATTATTTTTAAATAAAAAAAGTCTTTATGTGTTTAGAATGACTCAATCTAATGTGTATGTCTGATATAAGCAGCATGTGTTAGATTAGAGACAAAACAGGGAAACTTATTTTCCATTACTAAAACATATTTCTTATTAGGACGCATAGTTCTTTAAAAGCGCATTATGTACTCATGGGACAATATATTGTTATTTTAGTGCAGAATAATTGTAAGCACATGTACATATTTACAGCTTTCTTTGTGAGGAAGAATCGCACAACCTGACCAATTTAAGTTTTCTCCAGTGGAAATAAAGATTTCAAAATAGTTTGACACTTCAGTAATAGCGGGCTCACTCTGCATTCACCAAACTCTTATCAAGAGGATCTTAGTTTTTGATAGAAACTGATGGACTCGGAGCAGTCTTTTGTATTTGCTGGTCCGACTGATTGAGGCCTTGAATACATTCCCCACATCATTATGCTTAATTATTATGCTTAATAAACAAGGTGTGCTTATTTTCATGTTTTGAAGCAATATGAAAAGCTATTACATAGCACTTGCAGTTTTCTGAAGTTCACATACATAGGCCAGTCCTTTCTAATAGATTGCCTTGTTGTATGTATGCTATGTACATGTAAGCGCTTTTGAATCAGTGAGCCAAAAAGTCAAAACACAGTAGTCTGCCATAGCAATACCACACTCTAAACAACATGAACGTGCTAAACATTAACCCTAAATTCCTCCCACCACTGCATCCCTATATATAATTCAGCAGACATACAGTGCCTTGCAAAAGTATTCACCCCCCTTGGCATTTTTCGTGTGATGCCTCACAACCTGGAATTAACATGGATTGTTTGAGGATTTGCAACATTTAATTGACAGAACGTGCCCACAACTTTGAAGATGTTTTTTTTTATTTATTGGGAAGCAAACAACAAATAGGACAAAATTACAGATAAAGTCAATGTGCATAACTATTCACCCCCCTAAAGTCAATACTTTGTAGAGTTACCTTTTGCGGCAATCACAGCTCCAAGTTGCTTTGGATAAGTCTCTATGCGCTTGCCACATCTTACCACTGGGATTTTTGCCCATTCCTCCTCGCAAAACTGCTCCAGCTTTTTCAAGTTGGATGGTTTGCGCTTGTGAACAGCAATCTTTAAGTCCAACACATTTACATGTTTCCTCTTAAACCACTTAAGTGTTGCTTTAGCAGTGTGTTTGGGGGTCACTGCTGAAAGGTGAACCTCCGTCCTAGCCTCAAATCACGCACAGAATGGCATAGGTTTTGCTCAAGAATATCCCTGTATTTAGCACCATCCATCTTTCCCTCAACTCTGACCAGTTTCCCAGTCCCGACTGCTGAAAAAAATGATGTTGTTCTTTGGGTGATGTGATGTGTTGGGTTTGCGCCAGACATAGAGTTTTCTTTAATGGCCGGAAAGTTCAATTTTAGTCTCATCAGACCAGAACATCTTTCTCTGGTAGTCACCAACATGCCTTTTTGCGAACTCAAAACGTGCCATTTTGTTTTTTGCTGAAAGCAATGGCTTTCTTCTGGCAACTCTGCCATAAAGCCCAACTCTATGGAGCGTAAGGCTTATTGTCTTCCTATGTACAGGTACTCCAGTCTCTGCTGTGGGACTCTGCAGCTCTTCCAGGGTTACCTTAGGTCTCTGTGCTGCCTCTCTGGATTAATGCCCTCCTTGTCCGGTCCGTGAGTTTTGGTGGGTGGCCGTCTCTTGGCAGGTTTGCTGTTGTTCCATGTTCTTTCCATTTGGTTATGATAGATTTGATGGTGCTCCTGGGGATCATCAAAGATTTGGATATTTTTTTATAACCTAACCATGACTTGAACCTCTCAACAACATTGTCCCTTAGTTGTTTGGAGAGTCCCTCTGTCTTCATGGCAGTGTTTGGTTAGTGGTGCCTCTTGCTTAGGTGTTGCAGCCTCAGGGGCCTTTCAAAAAAAGTGTGTATATGTAATGACAGATCATGTGACTTATATTGCACACAAGTGGACATCATTTCACTAATTATGTGACTTCTGAAGGTAATTTGTTGCACCAGAGCTTTTTATGGGCTTCATAACAAAGGGGGTGAATACATACGCACATGCCAATTTTCTGTTTTCTATTTCTAAAAAATAGTTTTATGTATATATTTTTCTCATTTCACTTCACCAACTTAGACTATTGTGTTCTGATCCATCACATAAAATTCAGATCAACAAAACATTGAACTTAAGGCTTTAATGTAACAAAATCGGTAAAAAGTCAAGAGGGTGAATACTTTTGCAAGGCACTGTATGCTTAAAAGGACCATATTTTAAATGCTTTTTGGATTAAAGAGTGAAGACCTTGTGGGCACATTTGCATATCCCTACCCAGATTCCCAGAATATAGTGCAATAACTGTATTTCTCAGAATCCAGAGCAGGAAACAGGTTTTTTTAACTTGTTTTATATGTTCAAATTTTAATGTCTATTAATTTACTGTATATATACAATATATATATATTGTGGTAGCCTTGAGTGTCCAGTATGTAGACGAATAATGGGAGCACTGCAGTGATACCTTTTTTATTGGACAAACTTATTAATTGATATAACAAGCTTTCAAAAGTAACAGCTCTTTTTTTCGAGTCAGAAGCAAAACTTAATAGATGTAGACAGTGGAATACAAAGCAGAGAGTCAAAGTCATAAACATCATGGATAATGTTCTGTTCGGTCAAGTGTGCAGGTGTCTGCACAAGCTTCTAAGTAAGAGAAAACCAGAGATATATAAGTTATGGACATAAATATCCCCAAATATTAAGGAGTAGAAAAACAGCATTAAAACAGAAAAAAAAAATAGAAAGAATGTGGCAGGGTCACAAGAAGTGTTAATAATGTGATAGAAGTCCATATTGAACTTTCATCAAACTGGATGTTTTTTAATTCAAATGGTAGGATGCTGATACCCCGTGGAATGAACCTGTTTTGAGACACCATTTCAATATATCGAAAGAGGAGTTGGCCTGAGTACAACCGCATAAGTCATTGGTAAATGTATTTACTTTGATATCACAAACAGAAAGAAGACTCTGGGAAAACAGACAGGAGAAATCCCTTTCTTTCTATCATTACTTGCGTTTTCTTACAAAGTACCCACAATTGTACCTGAGAGGATCAAGTGTAGGTGGTTTGTACCCAACTGAAAGCACTTTACATATATGAAAAATAATCAGTTAATTTACAGGGTAAATCTGAGCATTTTCTTCTCTATTTTCATCTTTTTTCACCTGCTTTCGCTAACTTAAATATTAACCAATTAGGAATCCAAATACTTCTGCAGTGGCACCATCATCAATTTCAAACAAGAACATTCAATTCAGGAGACAGTTTCATCCCCCTCTCTACAGTAGTACCATGTACCCACTAAGAACAAAAGACACAAAAGACATTACTGCTGTCCACATGAGTTCAGGACCTGTTACTCTCATCACCATTCCACTCCAGCGTTTCAACAATGACCACCAAGAGGCATCTTCTTTAATATTGTTTCCACTCCTCTCTCCCCCTCTTCTTGTGTGTGTGTGTAAATAATTTAATATACATATATGCTCACAGAATAACTCATACATGCAGATACATGTTTGAATAAGTTTATTGTGCTATGAGATCTTAATTTTGAAAAAAGAAAATACCCTCTTTCAGATGCAGCTAAGAAAAATATATATTTCCTTGTCCCTTTAAGCATTCATCTGACAAAAAAGACAAACTAATGGACTAATATTTGAGTGCATATGTTTAAATAAGGAGAACCATATATGCTAAAATCAAAACGATACATAACAGTAGCTATTTTGGCAGAGAAATGTTATTTAAAAAAAAACAGGGAATATACACTTAAATTTCATTATGGTCCAGGAAACTGGACAATCATCATATATCTCAAATATATCTACAACCAGGAGCATGAGAACTGGGGGAGGGGGGGTTAAGGGCATAAATCACCCCAAGGTTATATGAATAGGGACACACAAAATAGAGAAATAAACTCAATAATTAATTACCGTTCGCTATGAAGCAGAATATCTCTCCCTGGAAAGCTTTGACCCAGTAAAGCTTTTAGCTGCCCCCCTTTTTTAACAACCTTGGAGGATGCAATGGGCAGCCAAGTAGCATCAGAAAGAATATTTGCACAACTGTACACACAACACTGTAATTACAAATGGCTAGCATACTTGTTACTTGTACTTGTTTTTGCACCACAACACCTGATTTTTATATTTATTTAGTTTTGCAGTTAATTCATATTTTTCAAACTCACTTCTACTCTTTGTACTTTAATATGTTTTTTTTTTCTAGTCTTAACTCTTGCCCCTTCTCACTTTCTACCTCCTCTCTCAGCCTTCTGATTTTGCTTTTCACTTATTCCTCTACCCTTCCCCTTCTTTTCCCAAATCACCCATATTCCACCTACCCTCACAGCCACTATTCCCCTGGGAAAGTATCATGGAGTGAATAAAATTGGTGGACATGTGAGGAGGGAGGAAGTCTGTGTGATGCAGTGATATGATAGTTATGCAGTGATATGATAGTAAGGTTAGAGGCGGCCTTATGCTTATCCAAAGCATGCTGCACTACCTTGACTGTGTGTGACTCAACCACTTCCACTGGAAGGCTATTCCAATTATCTATTACTCTTTCTGCAAAGTATTACTTTATTTTCCTTTTCTCTCTCCATTTCTCCCTTTCCCTCTCTCTCTCTACTCCTTAATTTCTCTCTCTATCTTCATTATGTTATCTCTGCTCTCTGCAGATTGTCAAGATATAATCTTTGCCTTTCTGTTATGCTAGTCTGTTAAAAAAGAATTTGAAGGAAAGCACAAAGGAAATGGTTAAAAACAGCAAAAATATATGGTGTCGTAAGCTTGGGTTGTTTTAACACACACAAGAAAGATGGTACTGCAGAAACGTGTCCACAATCAAAATATTTTTTCAGTATATAAATGGGAAGAAGGCCATGAAGGAAGCTATAGGAACATTACAACGTGAAACAGGATGTCTGACAATTAATGACCAGGAAAAAGCAGATGAGATAAATAGGTTATTTTTTTCTGTATACACAAGGGAGGTACCAGTGGTTGGGACACTGCAACATAATGGGGCTACACTACCTACACCAAATAATTGGTTAACGCAGGAAGAAATCCAAAAGAGGTTGGAAAAAAATAAATGTTAATAAAGCCCCTGGTCCTGATGGAATACATCCAAGGGTACTGAGGGAACTGGGTTCTGTATAAGCCAAACTATTATATTGAATTTTCCAAGATTCACTCAACACAGGGTCTCTACCAGATGACTGGAGAAAAGCAGATTTGAAACCTATATTTAAAAGGGAGTGAGAGCAATTCAGGGGAATTATAGACCAGTGAGCCTCACTTCTGTAGTGGGGAAGATTTTAGAAGGGTTAATAAGGGATAATATACAAGAATATGTCTATTTGAACAGGATTATAAGTAGGAGCCAACATGGTTTTATGAGGGATAGGTCAAGTCAAACAAATCTAATTCATTTCCATGAGGAGGTTAGTAGGAACTTGGATCAAGGAAACTCAGTGGATGTAGTCCTTTTAGATTTTGCAAGGCTTTTTATACAGTGCCATATGGGAGACTATTGTGCAAACTAAGGGACACAAGAATTGCAGTAAATATATGCACATGGATTGAGAGCTGGCTAAGAGACAGGAATCAAAGGGTTGTTGTAAATGGAACATAGATTGAACTAATGTGGTAAGTGGGGTTCCTCAGGGCTCAGTATTAGGTCCTCTACTTTGTAACATATTTATTAACGACTTAGAAGTAGGACTGGAAAGTATTGTCTCCATTTTTGCTGATGACACAAAGTTGTGCAAGGTAATTCAATAAGAAAATTATGTTGTTTCCCTCCAAAGGGATTAGCATAAATTAGAGAAATGGGCATCTAAATGGCAGATGAGATTTAATAAGAATAAATGTAAGGTTATGCATCTGGGAAGGAAAGTAACCATGCAATGTATAAACTTAATTAAACAAATCTAGGGGTATCAGATATTGAAAGGGATTTGGGAGTGTTTGTGGATAACCACCTACATAACAGTTCTCAATGTCAAGCAGCAGCTGCAAAGGCAAATAAGCTATTTGCATGTATCAAGAAGGGTATGGAAGCAAGGGAAGCAAATATAATTCTGCCACTATACAAATCCCTAGTATGCCCTCATTTGGAATATGGAGTACAGTTTTGGGCACCACTTCATAAAAAGGACATTTTAGAACTGAAAAAGTACAGAGAAGGACAACAAAACTAATAAGGGGAATGGAGAGGCTAAGTTATGAAGAAAGACCAACCAAATTAAACTTATTTTATGTAGAAAAAACGCGTCTAAGAGGGGATATGATTAATCTATATAAATACATGCAGGGTCAGTATAAAGATTTGTCAAGGGAGCTTTTTGTGTCAAGAGGTTTTCAATTGACACAAGGACATCCTTTGAGGTGAGAAGTAAAAGATTCCACCTTAAAGAAAGAAAAGGGTTCTTCACAGTAAGGGTGGTTAATCTGTGGAATTCTCTACCAAGGGAGGTGGTGACAGCTGATTCAATAGATAACTTTAAAAATGGATTGGATATATGTTTAAATAAAAAGGGTTATCCTGGTTAATTAGGGAGAGAGTATTGATCCAGGGAGAAATCTGATCGCCAGTATCTGGGGTCAGGAATTAATTACTTTTTTTCCTTTTTGAGACAATTGGCAAAGTTTCACTTGGGTTTTTTTCTGTTTGCCTTCCTCTGGATCAAGTAACAACTAATCTGCATATTGCACATCAGAGGAGATCTTAAAAGGTTGATGGGCTAAAAGTCTTTTTTTATCTTTAATTACTATGTAACTATGTAACTTTCACAGCATCATCTTGTAGAATTTTGAATAGTTCAATTGGGATTCCATCACCTCCTGCATAGGGCCCATCTTCTTTCGCTCTTCAAGTTGTCGGACTCCAGCACATTGGACAAACTACTGAAGTCATCATTGCTGTTAAGATTCTTCCTGTATAGATCTTCTGTGTATTCCTTACACCTTTTCATCATCTTCTTTTGTTAGGTCCCTACCATTTTTGCCTTTTTTAACGCCCACTTTGGCATTAAAGGTGCCTTTGATGTCCCCAATTTTCTTGAAGAGATCTGTTGATTTACCCATTCTACTATCTTCTTTGATCTCTTTACATCGCTCATTGTAGAATATCTCCTAGTCTCTACTTGCTATCCTCTGGAATTCTGCATTCAGTTGGACACATTTTCTCCTATCTTCATTACCTTTCGCTTTCCTTCTTTCCTGGGCTACTTTCAAAGCCAGTTTGCCTTCTTACTTTCCTTTCTTTTAGGGATATTCTGTTTCCTGGATAATGTTGCAAACTTCCTGTCCAAAGGCATACTATTTTCCATGTCTAGTCCCTTAAATCTATTATTTACAAGGGATATTATTTATTTTGTATCTACTTTGTCTAATGATGTTCCACCTTTTCTTCAGTTTACTTCTGAACCTTGCAATAAGAAGCTCATGGTCTGAGCTGCAGTCATCTCCAAGGCCTTGTTTTTGCTGATTGCATAGAGCTCCTCCATCTTTTGCTGCAAAGTATATAGTCAATCTAATTTCTATGTGGTCTATCTGGTAATGTCCATGTGTAGAGTCGTCGCAGAGGCTATTGGAGGAGAGGGTTTGCTACGACTCCAAGTTCTTATGCAGAATTGTTCTTTGTAGCAGCAGACTTTCTTTTCCCCTCCAGAAACATCCACAGCTGGGTGTCCTTTCGGCTTTGGCCCAACCACTTTATTATATCTGGTGCTACTTGTACTTGCCTTCTACTCTTCCTCAGTAATGTAGTAGGCACCTTCTGACCTGAGGGGCGCATCTTCCAGTGTTGTTTGTTTAACGATTTGGGATTTGTCTAACATGTCTGCCATGACCTGCCCATATTGGTTGAACCTACATGGCAAGGTAGACATCCAGAAGGGGTCATCATTTATTAGTTAGAAACTTTTCAGGAAAATAAGCAATCATCATATTGAAATTAATTGTTTCTGGATGGAAAAGACAAGAGTGTCGAAAAACCCGGGATCGAACCAGGGAACTTCAGTCTAACACTCTGCCAACTTAGCTATTCCAACTGCTGCTGCTGGCTTATCATTTCATTGTGGAGGTGATTCAAATGATTATAGTGGATATCTTTGCAGGGTGTCTGAGTGTTATTTTCTATATCAAGTGCATCTCGGTCAACCGTCTTGCCCTAACAAGAAAGCAGCTTTCCGTCTTGTGTGCAGCAACTTCCAACGAAAGCTTAGAGAAATTCAGAACCAGTGGTGGACCAACCTCTCTGAAAGAACTCAGCATTGCGCAGATGTCGGCGACAACAGAGGGTTTTATGAAGCCCTGAAAGCCATGTATGGCCCTCAACACCTGGTTCAAAGCCCATTGCACAGGGCAGACGGTCAAACACTACTTACAGACAAGGCGCTTATTTTGAACCGATGGTCTGACCACGTTCAGACTCTATTCTGTGCCAACTGAATAGTTTTAGTCTCAGCGCTCCGTCGCATTCCACAACAAACAACGAAAACAGAACTGGATGAAATCCCTATTCTCGAAGAGACTGTAAAAGCCATTGAGCAGCTTAAAAATGGTAAGGCTGCAGGAGTTGATAGGATCCCAGCTGAGATCTAGAAACATGGGGGTTCCAGCACTTCACACTAAACTCCATGAGCTCTTTGTTTTGCTGCTGGCACCAAGGCAAACTGCCACAGGACCTTCGTGACGCAATCATCATCACCCTGTACAAGAAGAAGGGAGAAAAGTCAGACTGCTCCAATTACCGGGGGATCACTCTGCTCTCCGTCACAGGGAAAATCCTTGCAAGAGTACTCCTCAACGGACTGGTGGCCACTATCGCAGAAGAACTTCTCCCTGAGAGCCAGTGTGGCTTTAGAGCCAACAGGAGCACCAGTGAAATGGTTTTTGTTCTCAGACAGCTCCAAGAGAAATGCAGAGAAAAGACCAAGGGACTTTATGTGACATTTGTAGACCTTACCAAAGTGTTTGACACTGTGAGCAGGAAGGGTTTATGGCAAATACTGGAACGTATAGGATGTCCTCCCAAGTTCCTCAACATGATCATCCAGCTACACGACGACCAGCGTGGCCAAGTTAGCACAACAATGACCTATCTGAGGCCTTCCCAATAAGCAACGGCATAAAGCAGGGCTGTGTTCTTGCACCCACTCTATTCACGCTATTCTTCAGTATGATGCTGCAAAGGGCCACAACAGACCTTGATATTGAAGATGGACTCTACATCTGATTCTGCACAGATGGCAGTCTGTTCAACCTGAGGCAACTAAAGGCCTACACCAAGACAGTGGAACGACTCGTTCGCGAGCTACTCTTCGCCGACGATGCTGCCCTCATTTCCCATACGGCAACAGCTTTGCAGCATGTGACATCTTGCTTCACTGAGGCTGCTGAGCTCTTCAGTCTAGGAGTCAGTTTGAAGAATACTGAAGTTCTCTACCAGCCCACACCTCAGGAAGATTACTGTCCTCCTCGCATCACTATTGGCGAGTCTAAGCTGAAAACAGTTCAAAAGTTTACCTACCTGGGTTACATCATCTCCTTGTACGCAAAGGTTGGCAAGGAAATTGACAACAGACTGGCAAAGGTAAATGGTGCATTCGGCAAGTTATATAAAAGAGTTTGGAAAAACAAGCATCTTAACAATTGAACAAAGGTCAATGTAGCTGTTGTGCTGACCACCCTTCTATACGCTTCGGAGACTTTGGTTAACCACCTATGACTTCTTAAGTGCATTCATCAACACTGACTCCGCACCATCCTCAACAGTCACTGGAATGACTACATCCCCAACACTGAAGTCCTAGAACAGGCAGGAATCACCAGTATTGATGCCATGCTCTTGTAGAAGCTGGTACGCTGGGCAGGACACATCTCTAGGATGGAGGATTACCAACTTCCAAAGATTGTGCTATATGGTGAGCTTACCACTGGCAACCGTGGCAGAGGAGGGCCACAGAAGAGGAACAAGGACTTGCGGAAACAGTCCCTTGATACCTCTCATATTGACCATCGTCGATGGTCCACCTTAGCTTCAGACCGAAAGGCATGGAAAAGTACCACTCACAAGACTGTCTTCTGTTTCGAGACCACATGCAGGGCTGGTCTTGAGGACAAGAGGAAATGTTAAAAAAATGGTGTCACTACAGCACCCAACCAAGAACAAACCTTCCCATGCAACCACTGTGGTCGAGTCTGCCTGTCCCGCATTGGCCTCCTCAGCCACCTAAGAGCCCATAGATGTGGACACCCCTCTTAAATCTTTGTTCGCAAAGCCAGGCCTATACAAAGCCTATATCTGCTGGAAGAAAAAGCAAGAGAAGAAATTTTTTTGTCTAAATCAGTTGCTCAATTTGTGTATATACTTTGCCATAAGTATGGAAAGATTTATTGCTAGCAGATATGGAAGAAAATCAGAAGGTAATTTGCAGTTAAAATAGCAGCCAATCTCTCCTGCTACAATGTTTTGCTATAACAAAGAGTTAATGCTTGACATTGATATGGGGAGTTTGTTTTTGCCATGTGCTATAACCCTTACAATCCACACTAGGACCTTGTAAGAATGACTAAATTAATACTTTAGGCTATGCAACAATGGAAAAAAAATCCTATCTGACAACTGGCAACTTTCACAGTATTGTTGTTTCTCTAAGACAGGTCAACTTTACAATGTCTTATGGGTAAAGATTTCAGTTGGATGACTTTCATCAGAAAGCGTGCTGCTTCTCATTATTACAGGAGTTTGCTAGGCTATTTAAAAATGTAAGATATTGTTGTCCCTGGTGTGAAGATCTATTTTCCTCTAACAAACAGCCCGCTAGGACTTAATGCCATTTGTATAAGAAGAGCCCTTCAGTTTCACATAATGCAGCCAGATTCGCTGCTGAACTAGATCATTTCCCATTCCTTATACTGCAGTGACACCATGTGGCCATTTTTGTCTGTAGACAGGTTCCAGCTAGCTTTTTCCATCCTTCTTTGTCCTGTAAATTCCATAGATTTGCCTCCCATAGATCCACCCAAAGGTGGACAAGCCAAACCCACGGTTTTCCCTGCCTCCCGATTGGCTCCTCATGGACCAATCAGCCACATACCCCCGGAGACACTTCTACTATTGGGTGATTCTAATCAGGGCGAGGAATTTGAATGTGTTCAGCCCACTAAAACGTAAATGAGGGCAAATCCTTTGATACAAAACATTATAAATATACTGCATGTAGCTAAATAAAAGCATCCTCTTTCTGGGACACATAGTGAATCGTGTGTTTCATTTACAAGAAAGACCTTTATTATTTTTATGAGCTAAAATCACTCTCCTATCCTGAACCTCTGCTCCTCCCTTGGAAGAAGGGATTTAAAACCAGATGGGAATCTGCTGGGTAAGATTGGCTCCCTTGGCCTTTTCAAGCCCATTGAACAAGCAGGTGTCACCGGTTATGTTGATCCAGTGACCCTCTGCTCCCGGGCTGATGCTGATGATCCTGAAATGACCGCCGGGCATTGAGTGGTCCATACCTTCTAAGGTTCCTGAGGTGGATTAATGTATCTAAAGGCAGGAATTTCTAGAGCTTTATCAACTTACATCACATGAGAACCTAATGCTTCCAGCTACTACATCACAATGGCCCTCCTACTATAGGCTTGGGCTGTGGGAAGGGCTTCCTGATGTGCTGCAGGGTGATCCAGAAGGTGGCCAGGGGAACCTCTGGAAAATCCTATTTGAACGAAGCCAAATGAATGTGGAAATTGAAACAGGGTCAGCAGAAGAAGTACTGTTCGAACAGTTGGTCCACGGAGAAATGGATTTGGAAAAAGAGTATGAGGAACTGCTTGAGGAGGTGGGCCCAGGTGGGACCTGGCTCAAGTACTTTGAGGAGCCCCACGTGAGATTTACTGGCACTTCAGGGTTTTTCTGCTGTGTGGGAGGATCAGCATGATCCCCTTCTTGGCAAGCTGTTGTGATCAGTTTGGCCTTGCTGGGGTCCACCTGCTCTGCTTCCACATTAACTTTAGCGGATGCTTCCAAGCTGGATATTTTAGTCACTTGTTTCTGGGGTGGATTGGACCAGGTATCCATCTGTAATGCTGTCACCATGAATGGCCTGGTGGGTGGAGCATCTGTTAGCTCTGTTATCAGGGTCCCAGGGAGGGTTCCCTCTTCTGATTGCCCTTTGGCAATTCATGGGATACAAAAGCTGGGAGCACAAAATGAGGAGACATTCTTGGATGATCCGGAGAGCAGTTTGGACCCAGACAAGGATTCGCGGCTGGACCCATCAAAATAGTGGGCATAAAGGAGTGCAAGGAACCTATGAGTATGCTAAAGGAAAAGGTATACCCATAACTGTGATCATGGCTCAGGACAATGTTGCAAAATGCCCAGTGTGTTTAGCAGTTAATCAGAAGAAACATCTTCATGCTCCTGCAGGGCACATCTTCCAAGGGACTAAAGCAGGAGAAGTCTGGCCAATCGATTTCATTGGTCCTCTTCCCATGGGACATGGGGCATTACCCACAGCTGTCAATACTTACAGTGGCCTACTTATTTTACTGGCCACTAAATCTTCAAATCAAAGGTAGAACTTTGAAATTTGTACACAAAATGACACAAGGACATGAATTGCCAGTGGACATAGGGTTGGACAATGGAACACATTTTACTGGACAAAGGGTGCCAGAATGGGCAAATCAGAATGGTGTCAACTGGATCTTCTACATTTCCTATCACCCATAAGCATCCAGCCTGATCAAAATGATTTACTGGTATTGAAACAGCAATTGTGTAAACTGACTCCCATACACAAATTAGGAGGTTGGGTGCCTGTATTAGACAAAGCTGTGTTTGAGCATAATCTAAGAGTGGTGGGGGGTGGTCTTCATATGAGTGTATGTTAGGCAGTCACCAAGAGACTGTTCCAGTGAATGTAAGCACCCCAGTGCTTATAGATCCATCCCAAGCTTTCAAAGTAAGCACCAACATAAATTAAATCTCCTCATGAGCTTGTGGTAGTGACACATGTATGGATAGTGCCCTCAATCAGATAAATATACTAAGAAAGAAGCAGGGAGAGGTAATTGCAGCTGAACCCGGGGGAACATTTCCTGTTTTGTATCAAGGTTTCTTCCAACAAGGTTATACCTATTTATTTCTAATGGTGGTTCTTCAACAAAAATGCTGGCTATTTTTATGCTTCTTCCTAATTGTCTGTAGTACAGTGTATGAGACTCACAATACTTTTCATGATCTCTTGCTGGGAATGGTGCATTCATTCAACACATCCAATTGCTTGGTGTGTGGTGCAATACATTTACATTTGCTCAGGGACTACATTTGAATGAAAAGACAAAGGGACTACTTGTAATATAACTAAAAATCTTGCTGCCTTTATCAAAGGCTCAATCAAGAAAAATGAGCTATTAGAATTATGGTGTTGCAAAATTGCATGGATTTAGGTTATATTCACTGCAAAGGGTGGTACTTGTGCTATAGATGAATGCTGTAGTTTTATACCCGATGCTTCGCAGTCTGCAGAATATGATCTAGACCCTGCCTACCAGGCTATACAAAAGTTACAGCATTTTTGCAGACATCTGGGTAGTGTACATAATATTTTACACATAATATCCTTATTATCATTTCTTTGTATAAAAAAAACATTATTTGCATAGTGCAGAGCATCACTAGTAGAAAGCAAGCTTTTCTGCTGAGTCAATTGATGTGGTGGGGCCCTTCAGTCTTGTGTGATTAACAGTCAAGTATAATACACTTTGCAAAATGATTATTATTACTTTTGTGTTGTTCGATTGTTAGGATACTTACACCACAAGCCAAAAGCACCTTTTGGATGAGAGTTTTGGTAAAACTTCTCACCATCTTGGTACATTGTGGTTGGCGGTTTTGGAAAACTGCACCACATTGATATAAGGTGTGCCCTATATGGAGATCTTTGTTCTCTGCTTCTAGTTAAATATTATATATTATATATTCTAATGCCTAGGAGCACCCTCTTGTATTGTGTTTTTTTTAGATTGTGGTTGTATCTATATGAACCAAGTTCTATCTGAGGTGTCGCTCTGTGTATCAATACACAAACAAGGTTTTGTGAAGCGAATACTAGAAATTATTTATAGATTTAAGTAATAATATGGCAGGGTTCCTATTACAAAATTGAAATCCAGAGTCTTTGGAAAATAATGTTAATTCAGTATTTACAAGTGATTTCAATTCACTGAGAACAAAAGAACCTGATCTCAGAAATAAAAATAAAAAAATTAAATAAATGATATAAGAAACAATATCAGAAATGGTGGGAGATAGCCAGTTTAGAGAATTACTTAAGAAATAATTTAGTATGTAGTGGAATTAAATATTTTCTCTACAATTCAAGATCTATCAGATGAGTTCATAAACAAATTGAACTTTATTTTACTGAAGTGCTCTAGTGAATTAATGACCCTTATTTTAGAATGGGAGCAAAAACAATTACGAGAAAACTGGTGTGGTGGTGAAAAATAAAGTTGAAGAGATTAAAGAATTTAAAGAAAATCTGACATTTGAAGAATTGAAAAATAAACTACAGAAAGATATAGAGAATTAAAAAGAAACTTTCATGGAAATAAAACAGAAGAGTTTCAGAGGGATTTAAATTACTTTCAGACTGGAAATATATTTAACAGACCAAAGAAATACAAGATACAGAAAGTAAATTCTGAAAGTGTTTTAACCTCAGAATATGAATGAACAGACTTAGAGCATATAGAAAATCCAACAATAGAATTACTCCAAAAAAATAAAAAATGTAGTAAGAATCTTTTAGACTAAAAAACAACACCAGGAGGTGTAAGAAAGGGTTCAAATAACTTCAAACCACACAGAAAATTAAGGAACATTTTGGGTTCAGTCCTAGTTCACCTCCTATTCTCCATCTATACATCCTCACTTGGCACTCTAATAAAATATTTTGGATTTCAGTATCGCCGCTATGCAGATGACACTCAAATCTACCTCTCAGCACCAGATCTACCCCCTCTCTTCTAGTGAGTATTTTCAACTGCCTCTCAAGCATATTCTCCTGGATGTTCACCCACCATCTCAAACTCAACATGTCTAAGACTAAACTCTTAATCTTCCAACCATCTACTACATTTCCTCACATCTCTCTCACTGTCAACAACGCCATCATCACTCCACCATCCAAGCCCGTTGTCTCAGGGTTCTACTGTACCCTGACCTCTCTTTCATTCCTCATATACTGTCACTAACAAAATCTTGTCTTTTCAATTTAAAACACATTTCCAAAATACGTTATTACCTTACACAAGACACAACTAAGATTCTAATACATTCCCTCATTATATCCTGTCTTGACTATTGCAACTCACTTCAGGCTGGCCTACCCACCACCTTTCTATCCCCCCTTCAATCCATAAGGAATGCCTTTGCTAGACTCATCTACCGTACTAAACGCTCTGTGTCTGCAGAACCTCTCTGTCAGTCACTCCACTGGCTTCCCATAACCTCCAGAATAAAATTTAAAATCATGACCCTAACTTACAAAACCCTCAACAACACTGCATCCCCTTAAATCTCTGCTCTTATCTCCAAATATTCCCCCACTCGCCCTATTCGCTCTGCTACTGACCTTCTTCTTTCCTCCTCTCTCATCACCTCCTCTCACTCCCGCCTTCAGGACATTTCAAGCTTTGCCCGTCTTGTCTGGAGCTCCTTGCCTCGCTCCACCAGACTATCCTCCTGCCTCAAATCCTCTCTAAAAACACACCTGTTTAAAGAAGCTTATCATCTGTCTCCTTAACATACACACTTCATTACTCGCCCTCCTGTACCACACCCAAAACCTTTAGATTGTAAATCTGCAAGTTTTCAATCTTGCAATATGCTTTGGGGAAAGCTCTATGGACACTGGATACTATGCTCAAAGACAGGGCCCTCCATCTTTTATAATGTGTTAATATTGTTTTGCCTTGATCACAACATATGTATATCGCTACAAATATTCAATTTATCTGATTTTAACTTATCTGCAGATCACCAATCATTATTGCAAAAGGGATTGAACTTTTAGAATGGGTAAAAGATGTACAATGATTTGCTAGAAAGTTGGCATTAAAAAAGTACTTCACTTGAAGAGTTAGATTAAAAGGTTTCGGGGGATTTAGAATGTCTCTTGGCAGAGAATGAAAATAGTCAATTAAAAGGTCCATTTACGGATTTATTACTAAAGAGTAAATATACTCTTGCCAAGTCCATTAGTGCAAATATTGATCTGTTTGTGCAAAACATGGAAAGAGATCTGGAGAACTTATCAAAAATCAAAACCAATATTTCCAACCTAACCAGACAATAAATATTGGCCTTAGAAGAGCTACAGATGAATGATGAAATAATTATCAGAAATGCAGATAAATGAGGCAAAATAGTCATTCTAAATAAGGATCACATATATAGTTGTGTGCAAATGGGTTGTTGCTAATGCTGCGGGCTCGCGTGGCGAGCCTGCGGCACTCGAGATGCGAGAGCCTCAGTTGCTGGCATGAAGCGCCAAAGGCACTCCTTGTCAGCAACTGCAGACCTCTCAACATTTACGGACTTACGACAAATACGAGACGTGGGACTTAGAAAAAAAAACACTACGACCTCGCAAAGATTCGACTTTGACGGCCGACCCGAGTGAACCTGAAAACATGCAAACACAATAAATACTGACAACAAACACATAAAACGCTTACCCACAGCAAGGAGGGGCACCCAGGACCTTTGCAAGTGAAGTTACTCCTCCATTTAAGTCAAAATTAGAGTTAAGACACCCGAAAATCACCTAGGAGAGAGAAAAAATGGCAGCCAAAAAGAAACGAAAACGAGGCTACAGGACCCTAAAGATGCAAAACACCACCAAACACATCCAGATTTTCCCGAAAAAGCCGGACGAGATACAAGGACGCAAAATCAGCCACAGCCAGTACCACACATTAGGCGCCATTTTACAACACTAACTTACACAATCCGGAAATAAACAGCTACCCTAACGGATTTTGCTCGCGCACCCACACTATTTACACTACACACTGCACACATTGCTGACACTTACACAGCAGCTCTGAAAACACACATTGCATGCTGCAGCAACATGAAAACAGATTGCCAGCTCTTCAACACAATGCTTCCTGCATATATTACTTCAAAATAGAATATTACTTTATTAATGTATTATTTATTTCATTAACATACACCAAACAGCATTAGCTCACTTACAATTTCATTGCCGTAATTTTTTGATGGGCAATATTCTAGTGACTATGTAAAAGTGAACAACAGACTCCTTAAAGATAAGCCATGTGATAAAAAAAATTAAGCAATGATCCAAAAGATTAATTCAAAGAAGAATTAAATGTAATCTTGAAGAAAAAAATTGCAAATAATTGCAACATTCTACACCATTCCTAGAATTATTAAAAATCTGACAAAAAAGCCTGAAAAACCAATAGTGTCGGGTATTGACAGACTTTGTGTTCACTTTGTCATCATATGTGAAAAATATGAAAGATGTATTATTAAAGTTAAATGAAATTCAAACTGGTGAAAATACTCTATTGGTCTCACTAGACGTTGAGTCACTATACACAAATATCAAACATGAAAGGGGTCTCTATGCAGTTGAATATTTTCTGCAAAATAAAGGGACTCAATATAAAATCATAATAAATTCCTGATGGATTTGTTAAAATTTGTCTTCACTGCTAAATATTTTGTGTTTTTGCAAACTTTTTATCAACAAATTCATGGCACTGCCATGGGCACAGCATGTGCCCCTACCTACTTGAATTTGTATTTAGGATGATGGGAGGAACAGGTGGTATTTAATGAGACAATAGACATTTGCAAAAAATATGGAATTATGGATCCGCTTTATTGATGACATTTTAAGTTTGTGTAGTAGGACATCACAAAGTGCACAGGATTTAATTTAAAAAAATTTAATAAAAATAAGGGTCTATATTTAAAGGCATATTAAAGTGAGCTGGGTTATTAATGCATCTGATAGAGGAGAATTTATAGTGCCTGAAAAAAATTGTTTGCATTAAAAAATTCCAATGTAAACAGCTAAACAGTTGCTGAATTTCTTGCATTTCTTAGCAACAGGGAATTAAAATAAAAAATAATAAATACAACTTTAATGATTTTAAGGATCACAACGCTGATTAAAATTACATTTAAAAAAATCCAGGTTTGGACACACAATTTAAAAGAAACAAAATCTTTGGAATAAGATTACCTTCTTATTAGTGTGAATAAATCATTTTTATATATCACACATTGGTGGGGTAAATCTATTCCACAATACAGTGTTGTGAAAATAATTATTCAGTTTTTACTGTGCTTTTGGAACGTTGAATGTCCTATATCAGTCCCCGAATTGCCCCATCACCTCCCTCAGACCCAGTGAATTGCCCCGTGACCTCCCCAGCCCCGGTGAATTGCCCCATCACCTGCCCCAGCCCCAGGGAATTGCCTTGTGACCTTCCTCAGCCCCAGGGACTTGCCTCATCACCTGCCCCAGACCCAGTGAATTGCCCTTCAGCATCAGTGAATTGCCCCGTGACCTCTCTCAGCCCCAGTGAATTGCCCCATCAGCAGCCCCAATGAATTGCCACGTGACCTCCACCAGCCCCAGTGAATTGCCCCATCTCCTGCCCCAGCCCCAGTGAATTTCCCCATCACCTGCCCCAGCCCCAGTGAATTGCCCTCCAGGACCAGTGAATTGCCCTGTGACCTCCCCCAGCCCCAGTGAATTTCCCCATCACCAGCCCCAGTGAATTGCCTCGTGACCTCCACCAGCCCAGGTGAATTGCCCCATCCCCTGCCCCAGCCCCAGTGAATTGCCCCATGACCTCCCCCAGCCCCAGTGAATTGCCCCATCACCCGCCACAGCCCCAGTGAATTACGCCATCACCTCCCCCAGCCCCAGTCATTTGCCCTGTGACCTCCCCCAGCCCCATTGAATTGGCCCATCACCTGCCTCAGCCCCAGTGAATTGCCCTTCAGCCCCATCCCCTGCCTCAGTCCTAGTGAATTGCCCTCCAGCCCCATCCCCTGCCTCAGTCCTAGTGAATTGCCCTCTAGCCCCAGTGAATTTCCTGGTGACCTCCCCCAGTACCAGTGAATTCCCCCATCGCCTGCCCCAGCCCCAGTGACACACGCAATAATTCACACAGGCACACTCACACACTCTCACTCACACATTCAGACACACACAGACATACACACTGACACAGACATATATACTCACTCACAGAGACTCACTCACACAGTCACACAGACACTCTCACTCACACAAATACGCACTCACACAAATACACACACTCACTCACACAGACACCCACATCACTTACAGAGACACACTCACACAAACACTCACTCAGACATTCACACAGACATACACACAGGCAAACACACTCACTCACACAGACACACACACAGACAAAAAATTCCAATGTAAACAGTTAAACCGTTAGCCTGATTTTTGCTGAATTTCTTGCATTTCTTAACAACAGGGAATTAAAATGAAAAATAATAAATACAACTTTAATGATTTTAAGGATCACAACGCTGATTAAAATTACTTTAAAAAAATCCAGGATTGGACACACAATTTAAAAGAAACAAAATCTTTGGAATAGGATTACCTCCTTATTAGTGTGAATAAATTCTTTTTATATATCACACATTGGTGGGGTAAATCTATTCCACAATACAGTGTTGTGAAAATAATTCTTCAGTTTTTACTGTGCTTTTGAAACCTTGAATGTCCTATATCAGATAAATGAGGCAAAATAGTCATTCTAAATAAGGATCACATATATAGTTGTGTGCAAATGGGTTGTTGCTAATGCTGCGGGCTCGCGTGGCGAGCCTGCGGCACTCGAGATGCGAGAGCCTCAGTTGCTGGCATGAAGCGCCAAAGGCACTCCTTGTCAGCAACTGCAGACCTCTCAACATTTACGGACTTACGACAAATACGAGACGTGGGACATAGAAAAAAAAACACTACGACCTCGCAAAGATTCGACTTTAACGGCCGACCCGAGTGAACCTGAAAACATGCAAACACAATAAATACAGACAACAAACACATAAAACGCTTACCCACAGCAAGGAGGGGCACCCAAGACCTTTGCAAGTGAAGTTACTCCTCCATTTAAGTCAACATTAAGAGTTAAGACACCCGAAAATCACCTAGGAGAGAGAAAAAATGGCAGGCAAAAAGAAACGAAAACGAGGCTACAGGACCCTAAAGATGCAAAACACCACCAAACACATACAGATTTTCCCAAAAAAGCCGGACGAGATACAAGGACGCAAAATCAGCCACAGCCAGTACCACACATTAGGCGCCATTTTACAACACTAACTTACACAATACGGAAATAAACAGCTACCCTAACGGATTTTGCTCGCGCACCCACACTATTTACACTACACACTGCACACATTGCTGACACTTACACAGCAGCTCTGAAAACACACATTGCATGCTGCAGCAACATGAAAACAGATTGCCAGCTCTTCAACACAATGCTTCCTGCATATATTACTTCAAAATAGAATATTACTTTAATAATGTATTATTTATTTCATTAACATACACCAAACAGCATTAGCTCACTTACAATTTCATTGCCGTAATTTTTTGATGGGCAATATTCTAGTGACTATGTAAAAGTGAACAACAGACTCCTTAAAGATAAGCCATGTGATAAAAAAAATTAAGCAATGATCCAAAAGATTAATTTAAAGAGGAATTAAATGTAATCTTGAAGAAAAAAATTGCAAATAATTGCAACATTCTACACCATTCCTAGAATTATTAAAAATCTGACAAAAAAGCCTGAAAAACCAATAGTGTCGGGTATTGACAGACTTTGTGTTCACTTTGTCATCATATGTGAAAAATATGAAAGATGTATTATTAAAGTTAAATGAAATTCAAACTGGTGAAAATACTCTATTGGTCTCACTAGACGTTGAGTCACTATACACAAATATCAAATATGAAAGGGGTCTCTATGCAGTTGAATATTTTCTGCAAAATAAAGGGACTCAATAAAAAAAAAAAAAAATTCCTGATGGATTTGTTAAAATTTGTCTTCACTGCTAAATATTTTGTGTTTTTGCAAACTTTTTATCAACAAATTCATGGCACTGCCATGGGCACAGCATGTGCCCCTACCTACTTGAATTTGTATTTAGGATGATGGGAGGAACAGGTGGTATTTAATGAGACAATAGACATTTGCAAAAAATATGGAATTATGTATCCGCTTTATTGATGACATTTTAAGTTTGTGTAGTAGGACATCACAAAGTGCACAGGATTTAATTTAAAAATTTTTAATAAAAATGATAAGGGTCTATATTTAAAGGCATATTAAAGTGAGCTGGGTTATTAATGCATCTGATAGAGGAGAATTTATAGTGCCTGAAAAAAATTGTTTGCATTAAAAAATTCCAATGTAAACAGTTAAACCGTTAGCCTGAAGTTTGCTGAATTTCTTGCATTTCTTAGCAACAGGGAATTAAAATAAAAAATAATAAATACAACTTTAATGATTTTAAGGATCACAACGCTGATTAAAATTACATTAAAAAAAATCAAGGATTGGACACACAATTTAAAAGAAACAAAATCTTTGGAATAAGATTACCTTCTTATTAGTGTGAATAAATCATTTTTATATATCACACATTGGTGGGGTAAATCTATTCCACAATACAGTGTTGTGAAAATAATTATTCAGTTTTTACTGTGCTTTTGGAACGTTGAATGTCCTATATCAGTCCCCGAATTGCCCCATCACCTCCCTCAGACCCAGTGAATTGCCCCGTGACCTCCCCAGCCCCGGTGAATTGCCCCATCACCTGCCCCAGCCCCAGGGAATTGCCTTGTGACCTTCCTCAGCCCCAGGGACTTGCCTCATCACCTGCCCCAGACCCAGTGAATTGCCCTTCAGCATCAGTGAATTGCCCCGTGACCTCTCTCAGCCCCAGTGAATTGCCCCATCAGCAGCCCCAATGAATTGCCACGTGACCTCCACCAGCCCCAGTGAATTGCCCCATCTCCTGCCCCAGCCCCAGTGAATTTCCCCATCACCTGCCCCAGCCCCAGTGAATTGCCCTCCAGGACCAGTGAATTGCCCTGTTACCTCCCCCAGCCCCAGTGAATTTCCCCATCACCAGCCCCAGTGAATTGCCTCGTGACCTCCACCAGCCCAGGTGAATTGCCCCATCCCCTGCCCCAGCCCCAGTGAATTGCCCCATGACCTCCCCCAGCCCCAGTGAATTGCCCCATCACCCGCCACAGCCCCAGTGAATTACGCCATCACCTCCCCCAGCCCCAGTCATTTGCCCTGTGACCTCCCCCAGCCCCATTGAATTGGCCCATCACCTGCCTCAGCCCCAGTGAATTGCCCTTCAGCCCCATCCCCTGCCTCAGTCCTAGTGAATTGCCCTCCAGCCCCATCCCCTGCCTCAGTCCTAGTGAATTGCCCTCTAGCCCCAGTGAATTTCCTGGTGACCTCCCCCAGTACCAGTGAATTCCCCCATCGCCTGCCCCAGCCCCAGTGACACACGCAATAATTCACACAGGCACACTCACACACTCTCACTCACACATTCAGACACACACAGACATACACACTGACACAGACATATATACTCACTCACAGAGACTCACTCACACAGTCACACAGACACTCTCACTCACACAAATACGCACTCACACAAATACACACACTCACTCACACAGACACCCACATCACTTACAGAGACACACTCACACAAACACTCACTCAGACATTCACACAGACATACACACAGGCAAACACACTCACACAGACACACACACAGACAAAAAATTCCAATGTAAACAGTTAAACCGTTAGCCTGATTTTTGCTGAATTTCTTGCATTCTTAACAACAGGGAATTAAAATGAAAAATAATAAATACAACTTTAATGATTTTAAGGATCACAACGCTGATTAAAATTACATTTAAAAAAATCCAGGATTGGACACACAATTTAAAAGAAACAAAATCTTTGGAATAAGATTACCTCCTTATTAGTGTGAATAAATCCTTTTTATATATCACACATTGGTGGGGTAAATCTATTCCACAATACAGTGTTGTGAAAATAATTCTTCAGTTTTTACTGTGCTTTTGAAACCTTGAATGTCCTATATCAGTCCCCTTAATTAATTTCTCTGTATTGAAAACAACAGAAAAGCTCTTCTGTTGTTTTCTGAGCTTTTCTGTTGTTTTCAATACAGAGAAATTACTGTACTGGTCCGAATATAAGCCGCACCTTTTTTCCGATTTGTGAGCTTGCAAGTTACGGGTGCGGCTTAAATTTGCGACCGTCAAAAAATCATTGCCGATTTGCAAACTTTGCTTGTAACGAGTGCGACTTCTATTCCTGAATGTACAATTACTGCCGATTTGCGCGATTGCGAGTTAAGGGTGCAGATTTTCGTGCTTTAGACTGCGGTATTGAATAGCGATTTACGGTTTTAGTGATTCTAACATCCTGTAAAGCCTGTAACCTGCAAAAAAAGCTACAGTGCTAATTAGAAAGCCTATTTCTTGCAATGGCTGATCACTTTGAGAGTCTTTTTCTCTCCAATTTTACAGGTGCGGCTTATATTTGAGTACTATCTTTTTTCTATTTTTTCCCCTTGAACTTTACGGGTGCGGCTTATATTCGGACCAATACGGTAATTAAGGGGACTGATATAGGACATTCAAGGTTCCAAAAGCACAGTAAAAACTGAAGAATTATTTTCACAACACTGTATGGTGGAATAGATTTACCCCACCAATGTGTGATATATAAAAAGGATTTTTTCACACTAATAAGAAGGTAATCTTATTCCAAAGATTTTGTTTCTTTTAAATTGTGTGTCCAATCCTGGATTTTTTTAAATTTAATTTTAATCAGCGTTGTAGTCCTTAAAATCATTAAAGTTGTATTTATTATTTTTCATTTTAATTCACTGTTGTTAATTAATGACTTCAATATAGGTGGTAGACACCTGGGGATACTAGCAATCCTTTATATCTTGTGAATTTCTTGCATTTGCAAACTGTTTTCCCTCAATGTTGACACCCCCTGAAATTAGCAAAAGTAATACCTTGTATCGTTTTGGCCTTTGGGATTGTGCAGACATGCTCAGTTACCACTTGAAGTCTTCGCTCTTGTGGGAAGTCACATGATTTCAGACACTTTCCTTTACTTTAGAATCCTGTAATTACCAGAACAAGGTCTGTGTCCCTTCATTCACTGAATGCTTTATCTACATCCCAGGTGATACTTCCCCCAGCCCCGTGATTTGCCCCTGTGATCTCCCCCAGCCCCAGTGAATTGCCCCATCACCTCCCCCAGACCCAGTAAATTGCCCCGTGACCTCCCCAGCCCCAGTGAACTGCCCCATCACCTGCCCCAGCCCCAAGGAATTGCCTTGTGACCTTCCTCAGCCCCAGGGACTTGCCCCATCACCTGCCACAGACACAGTGAATTGCCCTTCAGCATCAGTGAATTGCCCCGTGACCTCCCTCAGCCCCAGTGAATTGCCCCATCAGCAGCCCCAATGAATTGCCACGTGACCTCCACCAGCCCCAGTGAATTGCCCCATCTCCTGCCTCAGCCCCAGTGAATTTTCCCATCACCTGCCCCAGCCCCAGTGAATTGCCCTCCAGGACCATTGAATTGCCCTGTGACCTCCCCCAGCCCCAGTGAATTTCCCCATCACCTGCCCAAGTGAATTGCCTCATGACCTCCATCAGCCCCAGTGAATTGCCCCATCCCCTGCCCCAGCCCCAGTGAATTGCCCCATGACTTCCCCTAGCCCCAGTGAATTGCCCCATCACCTGCCACAGCCCCAGTGAATTACGCCATCACCTCCCCCAGCCCCAGTCATTTGCCCTGTGACCTCCCCCAGCCCCATTGAATTGGCCCATCACCTGCCTCACCCCCAGTGAATTGCCCTCCAGCCCCATCCCCTGCCTTCAGTCCTAGTGAATTGCCCTCCAGCCCCATCCCCTGCCTCAGTCCTAGTGAATTGCCCTCCAGCCCCAGTGAATTTCCTGGTGACCTCCCCCAGTACCAGTGAATTCCCCCATCGCCTGCCCCAGCCCCAGTGAATTACCCTGTGACACACTCTCACTCAGACACTCACCCTCAGACCCCCACACACACTCACTCAGACTCACTCTCACTCAAAGACACACTCTCACTCACACAAATACACACACTCACTCACACTCACACAGACACACTCACTCACAGAGACACACTCACACAAACACAGACACTCACTCACACAGACATACACACAGGCATTCACACACACAGACATACACTCACTCACACAGACATAAACTCACTCATAGACACACTCTCACTCACACAAACATATACACTCAATCACACCGGCTCACTCACACTCACTCACAGAGACACACAAACACAGACACTCACTCGCACACAGACACGCTCACTCACACACACAGACACACTCACTCATACACACAGACACACACACTCACTCACACTCAGCCACACACCACACACACTCAGACACACTCACTCACACAGACACTCACACAGGCACACTCACACAGACACACACAATAATTCACACAGACACATTCAGGCACTCACTCACACACTCAGACATGCAGACATACACACTCACTCATACAGACATACACATTCAGACTCACTCACACAAATACACACACACACTCACACAAACACTGACACTCACACAGACACACACAGTCACTCAGACTCAGACACACACACTCAGACACTCACACTCAGACACTCACACAGACAAACACACTCACTCACACAGACACACACACTAATTCATACAGACACACTCAGACATGCACACATGCAGACATACACACTCATTCTTACATACATACAGACATACATACTCAGACTCACTCTCACTCACAGACATACACACTCACACAGACATACACACTCACTCATTCAGACATACACACTCAGACTCACCTTCACTCACAGACATAGACACTCACACAGACATACATACTCACACAGACTCACTCACACAAATACACACACGCACACACACAAATACAGACACTCACTCACACAGACACACACATGACTTACAGAGACACACTCACACAAACACAAACACTCACTCAGACACTCACACAGACATACACACAGGCCTACAAACTCACTCACACAGGCATACACACAGACATACACTCACTCACACAGATATACACACTCACTCACTCACGGAGACACACTCACACAAACAAAGCCACACGCCACACACACTCACACACACACACTCAGACATACGCAAAGACAAACACACTCACTCACACAGACACTCACACAGACACACTCACTTACACAGACACAATAATTCACACAGACACACTCACTCACACAATCAGACATACACACATGCAGACACACACACTCACTCATACAGATATACACACTCAGACTCACTCACTCTCACAGACATACACACTCACACAGACTCATTCACACAAATACACACACGTACTCACACACACAAACACAGACACTCACACAGACATACACAACCACTCACACATAAACACACACTCAGACACTCACAAAAACACACTGACTCACTCACACAGACACTCATGCAGACATACACACAGGCATACACACAGACATACACATACACTCACACATACACACACACTCAGACACCCACACAGACAAACACACCCACTCACACAGACACACTCACACAGATGCACACAATGATTCATACAGACACACTCAGACATGCACATACGCAAACATACACACTCACTCATACAGACCTACACACACAGACTCACCCTCACTCACAGACATACACACTCACACAGACATACATACTCACACAGACTCACTCACACAAATACACACATGCACTCACACAGACACAGACACTCACACAGACATACACACAGACATACACATCCACTCACACATACACACACACTCAGACACTCACACAGACAAACACACCCACTCACACAGACACACTCACTCACACAGACGCACACAATAATTCATACAGACACACTCAGACATGCACACATGCAAACATACACACTGGCTCATACAGACATACACACTCAGGCTCACTCTCACTCACAGACACACACACTCACTCATACAGACCTACACACACAGACTCACCCTCACTCACAGACATACACACTCACACAGACATACATACTCACACAGACTCACTCACACAAATACACACATGCACTCACACAGACACAGACACTCACACAGACATACACACAGACATACACATCCACTCACACATACACACACACTCAGACACTCACACAGACAAACACACCCACTCACACAGACACACTCACTCACACAGACGCACACAATAATTCATACAGACACACTCAGACATGCACACATGCAAACATACACACTGACTCATACAGACATACACACTCAGGCTCACTCTCACTCACAGACACACACACTCACTCATACAGACATACACACTCAAACTCACCCTCACTCACAGACATACACACTCACACATACATACATACTCACGCAGACAAATACACACACGCACTCACACTCACACAGACACACACATCATTTACAGAGACACACTCACACAAACACACACACTCACTCAGACACTCACACAGACATACACACAGGCATACACACTCACTCACACAGGCATACACACAGACATACGCTCACTCACACAGACATACGCACTCACACAGCCATACACACTCACACAGACATACACACTCATGCAGACATACACACTCACTCACACAGACTCACTCACACAAACACTTACACAGACACTCACTCAGACACACACACTCAGACACTCACATTCAGACACTCACACAAACACACTCCCTCACACAGGCACGCTCACTAACACAGACACACACAATAATTCACACAGACACACTTACTCAGACACTCACTCACACACTCAGACACGCACACACGCAGACATACTCACTCATACAGACATACACACTCAGACTCACTCTCATTTACACACAGACTCACTCACACAAAAACACACACTCATGCAAATACGCACATTAACTTACACAGACACACACACTCACTTACAAAGACACAGACATACACACAGGCAAACACACTCACTCACACAGACACACACACTCACTTACAGAGACACAGACATACACACAGGCATACACACTCACTCACACAGACACACACAGACATACACTCACTCAAACATACACTCACTCACACAGACATACACACACAGACATACACACTCACTCACACTCAGACCCACACACTCAGACACTCACACAGACAAACACACTCACTCACACAGACACACGCAATAATTCACACAGGCACACTCACACATTCAGACACACACAGACATACACACTGACACAGACATATATACTCACTCACAGAGACTCACTCACACAGTCACACAGACACTCTCACATACACACTCACTCAAACATACACTCACTCACACAGACATACACACACAGACATACACACTCACTCACACAGACTTTATCACACAAACACACACTCACACAGACACTCACAACGACACACACACTCAGACACTCACATTCAGACACTCACACAAACACACTCACTCACACAGGCACACTCACTCACACAGACACACACAATAATTCACACATACACACTTACTCAGACACTCACTCACACACTCCGACACGCACACACGCAGACATATTCACTCATACAGACATACAAACTCAGACTCGCTCTCATTTACAGACATACACACTCACACAGACATAAACACTCACACAGACTCACTCACACAAAAACACACACACTCATGCAAATACACACACTAACTCACACAGACACACACACTCACTTACAAAGACACAGACATGCACACAGGCAAACACACTCACTCACACAGGCATACACACAGACATACACACTCACTCACACAGACACACACTCTCACACAGACTCACTCACACAAATACACACACACACTCACACAAATACACACACTCACTCACACAGACACACACACTCACTTACAGAGACACAGACATACACACAGGCATACACACTCACTCACACAGACACACACAGACATACACTCACTCAAACATACACTCACTCACACAGACATACACACACAGACATACACACTCACTCACACAGACTTTATCACACAAACACACACTCACACAGACACTCACAACGACACACACACTCACTCACACTCAGACCCACACACTCAGACACTCACACAGACAAACACACTCACTCACACAGACACACGCAATAATTCACACAGGCACACTCACACACTCTCACTCACACATTCAGACACACACAGACATGCACACAGGCAAACACACTCACTCACACAGGCACACTCACACATTCAGACACACACAGACATACACACTGACACAGACATATATACTCACTCACAGAGACTCACTCACACAGTCACACAGACACTCTCACATACACACTCACTCAAACATACACTCACTCACACAGACATACACACACAGACATACACACTCACTCACACAGACTTTATCACACAAACACACACTCACACAGACACTCACAACGACACACACACTCAGACACTCACATTCAGACACTCACACAAACACACTCACTCACACAGGCACACTCACTCACACAGACACACACAATAATTCACACATACACACTTACTCAGACACTCACTCACACACTCCGACACGCACACACGCAGACATATTCACTCATACAGACATACAAACTCAGACTCGCTCTCATTTACAGACATACACACTCACACAGACATAAACACTCACACAGACTCACTCACACAAAAACACACACACTCATGCAAATACACACACTAACTCACACAGACACACACACTCACTTACAAAGACACAGACATGCACACAGGCAAACACACTCACTCACACAGGCATACACACAGACATACACACTCACTCACACAGACACACACTCTCACACAGACTCACTCACACAAATACACACACACACTCACACAAATACACACACTCACTCACACAGACACACACACTCACTTACAGAGACACAGACATACACACAGGCATACACACTCACTCACACAGACACACACAGACATACACTCACTCAAACATACACTCACTCACACAGACATACACACACAGACATACACACTCACTCACACAGACTTTATCACACAAACACACACTCACACAGACACTCACAACGACACACACACTCACTCACACTCAGACCCACACACTCAGACACTCACACAGACAAACACACTCACTCACACAGACACACGCAATAATTCACACAGGCACACTCACACACTCTCACTCACACATTCAGACACACACAGACATACACACTGACACAGACATATATACTCACTCACAGAGACTCACACAGTCACACAGACACTCACACATACACACTCACTCCCACAAATACACACTCACACAAATACACACACTCACTCACACAGACACCCACATCACTTACAGAGACACACTCACACAAACACTCACTCAGACATTCACACAGACATACACACAGGCAAACACACTCACTTACACAGGCGTACACACATACATACATACACACTCACTCACACAGACACAGACATACTCTCACTCACACAGACATACACACTCACACAGACATACACATTCACGCAGACTCATTTACACAAACACACACACACACACACAGACACTCACACAGACACACACTCAAACACTCACACTCAGACACTCACACAAACACACTCACTCACACAGACACACACAATAATTCCCACAGACACACTCACACTCTCAGACACACACACACACAGACATACACACTCACTCATACAGACATACACACTCAGACTCACTCTCACTCACAGACATACACACTCACACAGACATATACACTCACACAGACTCACTCACACAAATACACACATGCACTCATACAAATACACACACTCACTCACACAGACACACATTTACTTACAGAAACACAGACATACACACAGGCATGCACACTCACTCACACAGCCATACACACAGACATACACTCACTCACAGAAACATACACTCACTCACACAGACATACACACTCACACAGACATACACACTCACTCACACAGACTTAATCACACAAACACACACACTCACACAGACACTCACACAGACACACACACTCACTCACTCAGAGAGACACATTCACACAAATACAGACATTCACACAGACACACACACTCACTCATACTCAGACCCACACACTCACACTCAGACACTCACACTCAGACACACAGACAAACACACTCACACAGACACATGCAATAATTCACACAGACACACTCACACACTCTCACTCACACACTTAGACACACACAGAAATACACACTCACAGACATATATACTCACTCACAGAGACTCACTCACACAGTCACTCACACAGACACTCACTCACACTCAGACACACACACTCACACAGACAAACACACTCACTGACACAGACACATGCAATAATTCACACAGACACACTTAGACACGCACACACACAGACATACACACTTACTCACACAGATATACAAACTCACACAGACATACACACTCACTCACAGACACACACTTACACAGACATACACACTCACTCACACAGACACAGACAAACACTCACTCACACAGACATACACACTCACACAGACATACAGACTCACTCACACAAACACACACGCTCACACAGACACTCACACAGACACACTCACTCACACTCAGACACTCACACAGACACTCCCACAGACACACTTACTCACACAGACACACAATAATTCACACACACACACACACACTCAGTCCCTCACTCACACACTCAGACACGCACACACGCAGACATACACACTCACTCATACAGACATACACACTCAGACTTACTCACATTCACAGGTGTACACACTCACACAGACATATACACTCACTCATACAGACATACACACTCAGACTCACTCTCGCTCACAGACACTCACACTCACACAGACATACACACTCACACAGATTCACTCAAACAAATACACACACACACTCACACAGACACACATACTCACAGACAGAGACACAGACATACAAACAGACATACACACTCACTCACACAGACACACACTCACTCACACAGACATACACACTCACTCAGACAGACTTAATCACACACACTCACACAGACACACACACAGTTGCAATAATTCACACAGACACACTCACACACTCTCACTCACGCACTCAGACACACACAGACATACACACTTGCACAGATATATATATATACTCACTCACAGAGACTCACTCACACAGATACTCACTCACACTCAGACACACACACTCACACACACAGACAAACCCACTCACTGACACAGACACACGCAATAATTCACACAGACACACTCAGGCACACACATACACAGACATACACACTCACTCACACAGATATATGCACTCACACAGACATACACACTCACTCACACACACACTGACACAGACACACACTTACTTACACAGACACAGACATACACTCACCCACAGACATACACACTCACACAGACATACACACTCACTCACACAGGCACACACTCACACTGACAGACACACACACACACTCAGACACAAACACTCAGACTCACACGCTCACTCACACAGACACTTACACACTCACACAGACATGAACTCACACAGACATGCATTCACACACACATACACACTCACACAGACACACACTCACACAGACACACAGACATACACACTCACTCACACAGACATACACACACAGACACACTCAGACACAAACACTCAGACACATGCAGACACTCACACGCTCACTCACACACTCATACAGACATTCATACTCACTCACACAGACATGCACTCACACAGACATACACACTCACTCACTCAGACACACACTCACACAGACACACACTCCCACAGGCATACACACTCACTCACACACACCCACTCACACAGACAGACACACACACACACACAGGCAGACACACAGAGACATGCACTCACAAACAGACACTCACTCACACACAGACACTCACTCACAGACATGCACTCACACACAGACACTCACTCACACAGACATGCACCCACATGGACTAGCACAGTTTCTCAGACATGCACACACACAGACATACACACTCACACACACACTGACACAGACATATACACTCACTCACACAGGCACACACTCACACAGACAGACACACACACTCAGACACAAACACTCAGACACACAGACACTCACACGCTCACTCACACACTCACACAGACACTCACACACACTTACACACTCACTCACACAGACATGCACTCACACAGACATACACACTCACTCACACAGACACACACTCACACAGACACACACTCACATAGACATACACACTCACTCACACAGACATACACTCACACAGACAGACACACACCCACACTCAGACACAAACACTCAGACACACAAACAGACACTCACATGCTCACTCACACACTCACACAGACACTCACCCTCACTCCCACAGACATGCACTCACACAGACATGCACTCACACAGACATACACACTCACTCACACAGACACACACTCACACAGACATACACACTCACCCACAGACAGACACACTCACACAGATAGACACACTCACACAGACAGACACACACACACAGTCAGACACACACAGAGACATGCACTCACAAACAGACATGAACTCACACACAGACGCTCACTCACAGACATGCATTCACACATGCACTCACTCACCCAGACATGCACTCACAAACAGACATGAACTCACACACAGACTCTCACTGACACAGACATGCACCCACATGGACTAGCACAGTTTCTTCATTCATTTCTATTGGTTTCTACTTTGCTGAATTGCGAGTATGGTCACATATCGGACTTCTAAACACTAATTGATTGTAGTTTAAACTCCATGTTTTACTGACGTCATGATGATGGTCTCATTTAGTATTGGATTTGTCTAAATTGTAATTTATGGGCTTGCTTAATTGTTCATGATAATGCCTTGAATTGCTACGTTCACGTTCATAGTTTACGGTTTTAAACTGTAGCCCTGTAATTGCGGGCTTGAATCAATTAAATACATCCAGAATTGTAACAAACTTCGAATCCACACACTCCCCCACATACCAAGATGTAATTACATCTTTATCCATCATTTCAAAACATTGGAAAAATAGCCTTGTTGAATTCACATTATGCCACACTGAGTCCTTCCAAATCCCAAGGCCATTAGCTTATTTTCATTTATATTTAATCTCTTCTTGTCGCAGAAATTGTGTAATCAAAGAATACTCTTTTCTTTTGGCCAAAGTTTGTGGCGAGATATCCATAAAGATCTTAATTTTAGCATACAGAATTTCAAAGTTTCTCTTAATAAAACTTGCTTTGATTATCTCCTCTTTAAAAGGAAGATAATTTAAACATATGACAATATCTCTAGGGGTAGTATTTTCCAATTTGGCATCCATGTTCCTGTCTTCATTGGGGAAGTCAGGTACTATGCTCTTAAACAAAGCTTCCACATATGCCTTTAGATCCTCCCCTTGTATAGTTTCTGAAATGCCCCTAATACGTAAAATATTTTCTCTAGAGCAATCCTCTAGATTGCAAATCTTTTTAGATAATTCTTCAATTTTTGTTTTCAGTAAAGAGGAGTATTTCAACAAATAATTATTATCACAGATTAATTTATCACATTTACACTCCAAATTTTTAATCTTATTAGAGACCACAGCTATTGAATTTGTGTTTGCTGTTATTTGTTTTGATAGCTCTGAGGTAAGATTTATTTGGAATTCGCCCAAAATTTCTCTTAGTTTAGAACATGTTAATACTTCATCTTCTTGTGGTGAACTTGTTCTTTCAAATGAGGATTGGTAGATCTTATCTATTATTATTATTATTGATTGACTGTTTGATCTAACAGTATAGACTCTTCAATTGGAAGCCTGTAATTACCTTCATAAAAGCAGCACGTGGATTCGAAATTTGTTACAATTCCGGCTGTATTCAATTGAATCAAGCCCGCAATTACAGGGCTAAAGTTTAAAACCATAAACTATGAACGCGAACGTAGCAATTCAAGGCATTATCATGATCAATTAAGCAAGCCCATAAATTTAGACAAATCTAGAAGAGTCTCAATCTTTTTTAATAACAGACAAAATATTCAAGAAGAATTTTCCAAAATTGATCCTTATGGCAGATTTATTATTTGGACTGGAGCCTTAAATGGTGAAACAATAACTTTAGTAAATTTATATTTACCAAATAAAAAACAGATTTCCTACCTTAAAAAGTTATTGAAAGAGGTTAAAAAAATAAGGAAAGGCTACTTATATATTTGCAGAGATTTCAATATGGTCCTAGATCCAGGAAAAGATAGAGTGGGTATTGTAAAAATAAAAACTGAATTTCAGTTGATCAAAACATCTTATGAATTCTCCAAATTGATCAATGGTTTTGATTTATTGTATTCTCTGGCCTTTTTAGTTCATACTCCAGACTCGACCATTTATTCGTAGATCTCCAAACATTAAGAATGGTAAAAGATATTGAAATAAATACTTCAGTATGGTGAGACCATTCAATGCTTACCATCATGTTAAACGATACTATGAAAATTTGAACTAAAAAAAATTGGAGAATTGATCCATCTTTATTTAAAGACCAGTCCTTTGTTACAAAATTAATAGAAGAGATATCTAATTTTTTCGAGATTAACAAAAATATGGTAGATTCTCTTTCTGTTACCTGGTGTGCCAACAAGGCTTTTGTGAGAGGCCTATTGATTTCTAAAGTAGCAGAACTAAAAAAGTCAAGAGGCAAATCTTTAAGGCTTTTATATATTGAATTAGAAAAAATGTTAGTCCTAAACAAGATCAAGCCAAAAAAGGAGAGTCAAAAATTAATAATTTCTTTAAATTTGCAGATTAAATAAATACTACAAATACAATCCGATTATCTCCTGTGGAAACATCAGATATCCCATCTTGTTTTGGGGAGAAATTCCTGGCTAATAAATAAAATAAAATAAAAAATCTAAATACAATTTTAAGGCTTAAGGGCTCTAACAATAATTTATATTCCCATCCAGATAAAATTGCTAACATCTTTATGAATTTCTATAAAACACTGTATAATCTGGATCAAGATCCATCTTTTATAAAACCAGATTTAGGGGATATTAAAACATTTGTAAGTTAAATAAAATTGCCTTTAATTACCTCGGAAGAACTAAAAAATCCTAATGAGGACTTTAGTAGTAAGGAAATATTAGATGTTATAAAAAATGGGGGGGAAAAATAAGGCCCCAAGCCCCGATGGGTTTGATCAATTATACTATTAAATATTTTCAAAGGAGATTTGTGATCATCTACGCAACATGTATAATGAGATCAAAACAACAGGCAAGTTAAGATCAGAAATATCTAAAGTTAAAATAATAAATATAAGCAGGGAAAAAACCCAGAACTTAGTTCAAGCTATCGCCCAATTTCCCTGATAAATGTTGACATTAAAATATATGCCAAAATATTGGCAAATAGATTAAATCTTATTATACCAAACTTAATACATTTAGATCAATCAGGATTCATTAAAGGACGACAAGCTTCAGATAATATAAGACGCCTAGTTGACATTTGGTAAAGATCTACCAATACTGACCCTGACGCTTGATGCTGAAAAAGGGTTTGACAGGGTCAGTTGGGATTTTCGAGATGTAGTTTTGGAGAAGTACTGTATGGGCGAATTTGGCTCTAGAGCTATTAAAGCCCTATACAATAATCCATCAGCGTGTATATCAGGACCCGGATTTGAATTCCAGAGTTTTACCATCAGTAATGGAACGCGCCAAGGATGCTCCCTATCCCCCCTCCTGCTTATTTTATTTAGAGAGCCCTTTGTGGCATCCATAAGAAGTAAAGTTTTGATTGAGGGAGTGGAGATAGGAGAAGAGGCGCACAAGGGATGGAGCATCCCAACGTCCCCGCAAATGCGGATCCTCGCGAAGCGAGGGTCCGCATTTGCGGAGGTGGAGGCTCAACGTCGGCTGTGTTAACACACACACACACACACGACTTTTTAACAAAATAAACCCAACCTCCCAGCCAACAAAAACCCAACAACGTCCACCGCAAATGCGGATCCTCGCGAAGCGAGGACCCGCATTTGCGGTGGTGGGAGCATCCCAACATCGGCTGTGTTCACACACATACACACACACACAACTTAAAAAAAAAAAAAAACTCAAAGTCGCCTCACACCCGCTTACACCCAGACACACACAAGCAAGATTTAACAAAAAAACAGTAAAAAAGGCCCCTCACACGCTCTTAACACACATACGCACGACTTAGAAACAAAGACACTGCGTCGTACACGTAAAAGCTAACCGCGTCTATCGCAAAAAAATACGACAGCATCGCAACAAAATACGGCCGCATCAGGAAAAAATAGGGCCGCGAAAGACCCATTCCAACCGCTGCGCATCAAAACATCACAAACACAAGAAATAAACACAACGAACACATAAAAAGCTTACTTACAGCAAGGGGGGGCATCAGGCACCTCCAAAAGTTCATTTACACGTCCATTTAAGTAAAAAAAAATTAGTTTAAACGGCCGAAAATCGCCTAAGCGAGAGAAAAATGGCCGCCGAACAAAACGAAAACGAGGCTTCAGACGTAACTACACTGCAGTAACCCGCAAGAATGAAACACATACTATGCGGAACGTACCACAGTCACACTTAAACACCATTTTGAACACTACTACGCACAAAATGGTGGATGGAGCGCAAATTGTAAGTTGGAACGCAAATAGCGCATTCGTATTGCGTGCTAACGTTCTGAGGCACTTGAAAGTTACAAAAAATACTGCCCACTTTCCAGAAATTTCTACAAGGTTATAAATACTGCCTAATTTCCAGAAACTTCTACATTTCTCCTCGGGTGATGAACAGAGTGACTTCATATATAACAGCTGCTTTTACTTGAGAAGACAATTCTTTCATAATTTACTACTTTACACTGTGCAAGTTACAACTGAGATAAGCTATAAAAGATTACATTTTATTATCAAGACAGCACAAAAAAAAAATGTGATTTCTGTATATTCACATGTCACACGCACATTTATGTGTGTAGGCCCACAAAAAAAATAAGGTTCATTTAACAAAAAACAAACAAAACAAGTATTTTTATATCAAAAAAGCCATTTATCTATAGTGACATGTCACACGCACATTTATGTGTGTTGGCCAAAACAAAAAATAAGGTTCATTTAACAATTAAAATAGGATTCATGTATAGTGATATGTCACACGCACACAAAAAAATTACATTGAACTCTGCAAATGTGCTTCATGTATGTGACATATGTGTGTAGCCACAGCAAAAAAAAAATGTTAATTGAAAATAATTACAGAAGTATATTTAAATGACATTAATTTACTGCAATTCAATAGATCATGTAAAACTCAATCTTTCTACTTTTAATATTCAAACAGACTCTGCATCAACAGCGTCACTCAACAATTTGCACCGTGCATTGTGAAGCACAATCCCTTTTAAAGAACACCAACAAAGAAGAACAGGTAAGATAGAACAAGACATTATATGCTGAAAAGGCCATGGTTTGCTAAATAAAAAATAAAAAATATACAATTAACTATTTCACTTTCTTTTTCAAACAGACACTACAAGAAGACCGGCGGATTAAGATTGGCAGGAAGGGACCCTCTGTCATTCCACACTTCAATCAAGGTAAAGTATTAAGTATAAAAAAGAAACGAACCATGAACCTCATTCAATTGAGAGTTGGACAATTGAATAGGGCTCTATATAAGCACATAACATATTTTTTATACAGAACTTTTTAGTTACTGAACTTCTATCCAAAATCAAGGTCTTCAATAATTAAAAACTTCCGTCAAAAAATATGTTATGTGCTTATATAGAGCCCTCTTCAATTGGCAAAATTGCAATTGAATGAGGACCTATATATCTTTAATGGCCGAGGGCCTCATTTAAATGTGATTGGCCCATTTCAATAGGGCTCTATATAAGCTCAGAGCATATTTTTTAAATGAAGTTTTTAGTTAGTGAAGATCTTGCTTTTGGATACAAGTTCCCTAACTAAAAACTTCTGTAAAAAATATGCTCTGTGCTCATATTGAGCCCTATTCCATTGCCCAAAATGCAATTAAATGAGGCCCCGACAATATAACAAATGCAGCAACCAAAGGCCCTCATTCAATTGATATTTTGGACAATTCAATAGAGCTATAAATAAGCACTTTTAGAGCCCTATTGAATTGGCCAAACTGCAATTTAATGAGGGCCAAAGTATGCAACATATGGTACACACAAAGTGGTACACACAAAACAGGATTGTAACAAACACATAGCAAACTAAATTAATATTCTTTTTCAATGTTTAACAACCTATAAGCCTTACAAAAAACACTACATAAGCATACCAAAAGTGGTGCCCATCAATCAGGATTGTACAAAAACTCACACAAACACATAGCAAACTACATTTAGATTCTTATTTAATGTTTAACAACCTATAAGCCTTAGAAAAAAGCCTAAATAAGCATACCAAGAGTGGTGCGCAAAAAACAGGATTGTACAAAAACTCACACAAACACATAGAAAAGTAAATTAATATTCTTTTTTAATGTTTAACAACCTATAAGCAGTAGAAAAAAGCCTAAATAAGCATAAACTAAATTGGTACGCACCAAATAGGATTGTATGAAAACTCACACAAACACATAGCAAACTAAATTAATATTCTTCTTTAATGTTTAACAACCTATAAGCCTTAGAAAAAAGCATAAATAAGTATACCAAAAGTTGTGCCCATCAATCAGGATTGTACAAAAACTCACACAAACACATAGCAAACTACATTTATATTCTTATTTAATGTTTAACAACCTATAAGCCTTAGAAAAAAGCATAAATAAGCATAACAAAAGTGGTGCGCACCAAAAGGATTGTATGAAAACTCACACAAACACATAGCAAACTACATTTATATTCTTATTTAATGTTTAACAACCTATAAGCCTTAGAAAAAAGCCTAAATAAGCATAACTAAATTGGTGCGCACCAAACAGGATTGTAGGAAAACTCACACAAACACATAGCAAACTAAATTCATATTCTTCTTTAATGTTTAACAACCTATAAGCCTTAGAAAAAAACAGAAATAAGTATACCAAAAGTGGTGCGCACCAAACAGGATTGTACGAAAACTCACACAAACACATACCAAACTACATTTAGATTCTTATTTAATGTTTAACAACATATAAGCCTTAGAAAAAAGCCTAAATAATCATACCAAAAGTGGGGCGCACCAAACAGGATTGTAGAAAAACACAGAAATAATGTCATTTTTTCCTTAATACAAATACATACAAATAAAATAACATTTTCATTTTTATTTTATAACAGATACTGCGTCAAGAACATCGGACCAGGAGTTTCAAATAAGGATCAGACCAGCGGACGAGGACTTTCAAAAGAGGACTACACCATCGGACGAGGACTTTCAACACAGGACCAGACCATCAGACGAAGGCTTTCAACACAGGACCAACAAAGATTCTGCTTGAAATCAAACTTCAACCAAGGTACAGTATAACAAGTAAAAAAAGAGAAAAAAAAATAAATATTCTTCTTTAATGTTTAACATCCTATAAGCCTTAGATAAAAGCCTAAATATGCATAACTAAAGTGGGGAGCACCAAACAGGATTGTACGAAAACTCACACAAACACATAGCAAACTACATTTATATTCGTATTTAATGTTTAACAACCTATAAGCATTACAAAAAAGACTAAATAAGCATAACTAAATTGGTGCGCACCAAACAGGATTGTACGCAAACTCACACAAACACATAGCAAACTAAATTAATATTCTTTTTTTTGTTTCAAAGATTTTTATTCAACAGCTTTTATGTTACATAAAAAACAATTACATTGCAAACATCTGTTAACTGAAATTATTGAAATAACTGTGTCCATTGTTATTAAAATATAATATTCATATCAATAAACAATCATTTAGCCAGATATCTCACATTTTTTTTTCCCTTTTTTGGTGATGGTTTTAAGTAGATACGCAATTAAAGTTCCACTCCTAAGTATTCCTCACCACATCCATTCCCATGATCTCCCATGCCACCCTCAGTACCTTTTGTCGTCTAGATGAGTTGCCTCTCCGCTTCCCGGCTCTACCCGTTCCAGTCCGCTCCACACTCCACTCCCCAGACAAGCCACCGCTGTTAGCCAAAATGTAATGTTCTTTCCTGTCCAGACCTTACAATGTGCTATCTGGAGACTGAATCCAGGGTCCACAAATTTCTAGGTAAATGTGGTGAGTGTCCAACAAAGTGTGAGTCATTCTCTCGTTAATGCAAAGATAATTTATTTTGTTTATGACTTCCTGAAATTGGATATGACTGCTTTTCCATCTTCTAGCAATTATATTTTTGGCAGCTAAAAAAATCATTTGGGCCAATTTGTTCCCCTTACTACTTAGCCCCTGGTAATGAATTCCCAACAGGCAAGTCGAGATTGATGGTTCTAGGGGAGATTTAAGAATTCGTGAAGCTAATTTGGTAGTTTCATTCCAAATATCAGCCACTCTAGGACATTTCCACCACGTATGAATAAAGTCTCCCCTACCCTGGCATCCTCTAAAGCACCCATCTGAAGTTGTTGGAGATATCTTATTTAGCCTGACAGGAGTCATGTATGCCCGATGTAAGATTTTCAATGAGGTTTCTAGCAAGCTATAGTTATATGAGCCCTTAGATAGGCTCAGAAAGGATTCCGCCCATTTGTCCCCCTCCCAGTTTTGTTGCATGTCTATCTCCCATTTCGGTGTGTAAGCAGGCTTCCACGAAGCCTTTGGGGCATTAAACATAGTGTACAGTGAACCTAAGGTTCCTCCAATTAAGTTTGTGTTTTTAAATACTATTGACATCCACGATCCTTTGGGCGGGCCATGAATCCTATGTATCTCCTCAACCCAATGTCTAATTTTGATATAGTTAAACATTTCTTGGTGTGGTATCCCTATTTTCCTGTTCATTTCTGCCCAAGAAATAATTCTGTCACCCTCAAACCATGCCTAAAGTTTGTCTAAATTGTGTATAGTCCAGAATGCTTTGGAGTCAGCTGTGAGGGTGGTCGCTAGAGAGGTTGATGTAAATATTGAAGTAAGAGGTGATACGGGGTGAATCAGCTTATGTTCTTTCCTAGCCCATTTCCATATTTTCAGTGTAAATTTAGTTATAGGGTTATGGATTTGGGAGTCAAACTTGTGCGAACTCGGAGCCCATAAAATGATTTCCCATTTTAATGGGGCCATTTGTAGCTCTTCAATAAAAACCCAGCTGGGCTGTAGGGTGGTAGAATGTATCAACGGTATAGAGGCAATTTGAGCTGCCCTAAAGTAGGTATTAAAATTAGGGCAGGATAGTCCTCCCCTAGACTTATGTTTATACATAGTATGTCTGGCGATCCTAGGGGGTCTATTCCTCCAAACAAATCTAAAGACCTGGGCTTGAAACTGTGCCAATTCCCTGTTATTAATTTGGATCGGCAGAGTCCTGGCCAGATAAAGCAGCCTCGGTAAGATGTTCATCTTGACCGTGGCTATTCGGCCCGTCCACGAAATCTGCCTTTTTGTCCAGCTGTCTAAGTCCCTTCGAAGGGTCCTAAATAGGGGTGGGTAGTTGGTTTTATAAATATCTGCTAGTGAGTTAGTCAACTTTATCCCCAGATAGTTAATGTAAGAGGTAGGCCATAGAAAGTTGTGTACCTTTTGTAGATGGTCCAAGATGTCCCTAGGAATGCCCACACTTAAGGCTTCTGTCTTGCTATGGTTCAATCTCAGTCCAGACAGAGTGCTATATTCATTGATTGTGCCCAGTAGGGCGTCTATGGAGGAGCCAGGATTCAAGAGAGTGCACAGTAGATCATCAGCAAACAAAGAACATTTTAGATGCTGATGCCCCACCCGCACCCCCTCTATAGAGGAGTTCGCTCTTATCGCCTGGGCCAAAGGGCTCTATGGCCAAAGCAAAGAGCAGTGGGGACAGGGGACACCCCTGTCTCGTGCCCCTCTCTATATTAATACTAGCCGTCTGGGAACCTGGTAGTCTCAAAGTGGCCTTGGGTAGCGTGTAGTAAGTGTGTAATAAGTTTAAGAAGTTGCCTTCAAACCCAAACTTTGCCAACGTGGCAAACAGAAAGGGCCACTCTAAGGTGTCAAACGCTTTCTCTAAGTCCAATGCGAGCAGGCAGACCGGGGTCCCCCTAGACCTAGCCAAATGGATGACATTTAGAGTTCTCCTGATGTTGTCGCCAGTTTGCCTATGCGGGATGAACCCTGCCTGGTCTTTGTGAATTAAGGAGGGAAGGAATATTGAGACCCTTTGAGAGAAGATCTTGGCAAGCAACTTGACATCCCCATTAAGCAGTGATATAGGTCTATAATTTTTGGCATCTCTCTGATCTCTACCCTCTTTAGGGAATACTGTTAAGTCAGCATGGTTTAGTTCTGGGGGGGCAATCTCCCCTCTCAGTATCGAGTTAAAGAGATTACATAGATGAGGAGCCAGAAGTGTTGAGAATTTCTTATAGTAGATATTGGTGAACCCATCCGGGCCCGGGGATTTTCCTAGTTTTAGGTCCTTAATCACTTCTAGGACCTCCTTGACAGTAACTTCCTTATTTAAAGAGTGTAAATCATCGGGCGAGATTTGAGGAAGGTCTAGTGAGTTTAAGTAAGAAGCAATGTTATTTTCCATGGCCACCTGTTTAGTAGAGTATATATTTTGGTAATATTCCTTAAAAACTTTTTGTATTACATTTTGGCTATATATGAGATCGCCCTCTTTATTCCTGATTTGGGAAATCCTGGATTGGGCGTACTTTGCTCTCAGGCTTCTGGCTAACAATTTATCCGGTTTGTTCGCTTTATTGTAAAACAGATGCTGCGTCCGTCTTAGTGCCTTGTCCGTTTCTATGGACAATACGCTATCTAGCTCCAGCCTCGTCTTGTCAATCTCTGTTCTCTGGGTGGAGGAGGGGGAGAGCTGATTTTGTAGCTCTAGTCGTGCCAATTTGCTCGCCAGATCTCTCTCCCTTTGTAGATTCTGCTTTTTGAACTGAGAAGCTAATTTAATGCACACTCCTCTTATAAAGGCTTTATGAGCCATCCAAACCCATCCCGCTCCCGTCTCCCTGCCCGCATTGGACCCAAAGAAGTCCAGCAACTCTCTCTCTATCTGCTCCTGAGTTGAAGGCAGTGAGATTTGGTATTCATTCAGCCTCCAGGTGTAAGGTATGCTGAATTGACTTCCCAGGTCCACTTCCAATAAAACTGCTGAATGGTCGGACCAAGTGCAAGGCACAATGGTCGCTCTATGTGAACTGTCAAGAAGTGAGCTGCTAATGTAAATAGTGTCAATGCGCGAGTAGGAGCCATGTGTGGGTGAGAAAAAGGTAAATTCTTTCCCTCTCGGGTGAAGTCCCCTCCAGGCATCTACCAGACTAACCAAGTGCAGGAGTTTCTTAATTTGTCTAATTTTGTTGGAGAATCGGTCACTCACTGTAGCCCTAGATTTGTCTGCCTTTGGGTCTAAGACTAAATTGAAATCTCCTCCTATCACTAAGTTCCCCCAGTCCCCCCCTTCCAGTGCCCTCAAAAATCTTATTAGGGCCTTATGTGGTGCCGTTGTGGGGGCATAGAAGGAAGCCAGAGAAATCGTGTTTCCCAGGATTGTACCCTTTATAATAATAAAGTACCCTTCCCTGTCTATCAGTTTGGATGTTAACTGGAATTGGAGGTTCCTATGTAGCAATATCGCTACCCCCTCTTTTTTGGAAGTGTGGGTGGAGTGGAAGAACTGAGGGTAATCTTTGTTAAGATATGTAGGGGTCTTATGCCTAGCGAAGTGGGTCTCCTGTAGGAATATTACAGATGGTTTGTAAGTCTTATAGTATAAAAAGGCCTTCCTCCGTTTGAAAGGAGAGTTAAAGCCCTTCACGTTATGAGTGAGTACTGTTATGGGCATGGGTAAATTAACAAGGTGTCTGTCAGATATGCTAAACTAGCCTTACCTTTCCGGCGTGCTGTCGAGGAGGGAGTGAGGAGCGGCTTCTCCTTCTGGAGGTGTGGAAGTGGTCGAGCCCTGGGTGAGCGAGTTCTAGCAGGCTTGATTCTAGTTAGAATATAAAAGCGAGAGTGCGTGAGTTTTGATGCCACCCCCTGGTGCCCTATCATAAAAAACAGTTGGCTTAATTTTGGCTTGATTAATGTAATTGTAAATGGAATTAGATTGTGCCTGTTGACCTGCAAGCAGGCAACCACTAAAGCCTCCACCAAATAAGGATCATTACGCTTATGCCCTGAGACCCCTGGAATGCTAAAGGGGCACAGGAGGCAAGTAGGCAAAGGATGTGGGTAGTTTAAATTATGTGGATGGTGATTGGCATGAGGAGGACGGGTAAACATCGTCAATAACTGATCCCGGCTTAGATATACTCTAACAATGGATGCTGTGGCCGGGACACAATAATCAAAGAATGGATTGCTTCGTTCCAAACCCAGTATAGGAAGGGTGAGCAAGGGTTGGTAAGTGAATGTTAGGTGAGCACAAATACAAAAAGTTGTGAGAAGAACAAATAGAGTGGTTATTGAAAAATCAAGCATTCTTAGGACCTCTAGCCCTAACCTATTCTTGTCTATCCGTTAAAGTACTAGCAGGTTCCACTGCAGCTCCTGCCGGCAAGGACTATCATAAATAAGATAAAAGGAGTGTTACCGTAATAGAGTGACCTGATCTATAAATAATTTGTGCAAATATTAATAACAAAACTCTTTACATTAATTATAAACAGTAGAAACAGCTAAACCTAGACAAGCAAGAGTGGGTCTCGCCAGGCTAAATATTATTCCCTCAATTAGCAACAGTAGGTGTGTCTTTAACAGTCTACTACAACCTGCTAGGTAGGAAGGAAAAGCAAAACATGGTTAATAACAGTTCAAAAGTCTTTTGTCAGCTGGGTACAACTCGTAGCAAAAGTCCTGAGTTCCTCCGGGAGCCAGTCCAAAAGGCAAAAAGTAGGGGGGGAAGGTAGTACAGAGCAGCTAGCTCAGTTCTGAGCAACCCTCCTGAGAGTCTCCCCTAGGTAGCAGCAAAAAAGCAAACCAAAAAAAAAGCAAAAAGGGAGCAGGACTTTCTGATAGCATGGTGCCTCTTTAGTCGAACCCTCATTTTGAACAGTCCTGAGGGTAAAGACAATTGTGCTAGTGTGTCAGAGTGTCCATGTTTTGGCTGGGGCGTCTGTTGGCAGTTTTTGAGACGTGATCAGCAGGCCTCTTTTGTCTGGTCACTTTAGACCACTGTCTCTGCGGAAGAGGCAAAGTTGCTGAAGCAGATGCCATAGGAGCTGTGTCCCCCCCAATCAGTTCTAGGCGCTTGAGAAGCTCTTGGCAGTCATCTAGGGAGCGTGTTGTATATTGGATACCTCCCACAGAGAAGATCAGGGCAAAGGGGAATCCCCAGCGATATCTGATGCCATGGCGTAGCAGCACTTCCAGGGCCGGCTTCATCAGCCTCCGTCTTTGTAGCGTAGTTGTAGAAAGATCTGCAAAAAACTGGAGCTTAGCCCCGTCAGGACCAGTGGTCGAGGACTTGTTGCGGGTAGCTGAGAGGATCATGTCTCTGGACTGTTGGCGCAAAAGCCGGACAATGATGTCTTTAGGGAGGTCTGGATTGCGGCTCCCCCCAAGGGCTCTGTGCGCTCGCTCTACCTCCCACTCGTGGTCCGGGTATCCTGAGAGGATCTCATCTATTGTGCCTTTAAGGTAGCGTGGTAGATCGACTATAGCCGTGGGGACACCTCTAATCCTCAAATTAAATCTTCTGGATCTATTCTCTAAGTCTTCCAACTTATCTTCTATATCCGAGATACGGGAGGAATTGCCAGCAATGTTGGCCCTGTCCTTCTCCTGCGCCTCTACCACTTGGTCCATGGTTTCTTCAAGTTGATGGGTCCTCTGTCCGATCTCCTGTATGTCTTTTTGCAATGCCATGACTGCTCCGTTGATATGGGAGGCCAGGAGCGCTTCAATTCTTGCCATTGAGGCACTATTGATGGATACCTCCGGCTGTAAGGTTACCTCCTGAGAATCTAAATCTGAGATGTCCGATTGCTCTGAGGCGAGGTCTTGTGCCGGTGTGTTTAATGCTTCCAGGGTTTTAAAATGCTCGTCAATTTTCTTTGACGGTAAGGATTTTTTATTTTTCCCCATTTCTGCGCCGCTGATTGTCTCCGGGTTGGCTGTTGGATGCCTAGGCATTTAGCCAGCTGATCTGATGAGAACCCTCCGCTCCGCTATATCCTCTCAGGTAAGTAGATCTGCTGTGCTCGGAGCTGTCGGGATACACCCAGTTCCTGTAATGTTGTCTTGGTGTTTGTTTGGTCCTTGCCGGCTAGAACCATGTAGGGCCGCTGTAGTTACATCTCAGTGTATTGTTGAGCTCTGTCGATCAAGTGCTCTCAGTAGGCCCAAGCTGCTTTCATCAATGTCCCACTAGATGGCGTCAATGCTCTGTCTGGTGCGGGTGGTGTATCTTGTTGAGTGCTGGGCTGCACTATTTTCTGAGCACCAGTAGGTGACAGTGCTGCTCCCTCCAATGATGATAGAATGTTTGGTTTGTTGTTGTACCAATACTGAGCAAAGGCCACGGCTGAAGCAGTTATATAAGGAAAGGTAAATCTTGTTATCATTAGTAATGAGGCAGTAGTAATGTAGATGAAGATAAAGAGGTTGTATGGCCCCTTCTGCAGTCTTATAAGCAGTGCAAAGTCTTTGTCCCCTTAGGGTCAGGCTAGAGTCTCTGTGTCTGCCTTCTCTGCTAAAGGGGAGCTGAGTAGAGTTTTAGTGCAAGTATGCTCGTGTTCTCCCCCCAGCACAGGGTGTCTAGAGCAATTAACCTGTCTCAGGCTTTCTAGGCAGGGAATAGGAATGTAGAGGCCTTACCACGCTCAGGACGCCTCGTGGCTTCACAAGATGGCCGCCGCCTCTTCGCGGGCTTTCTTCTGCCACCCAGACTCTCCTCCACTGACCCCTTGGGACTCTGCCACCGGCCCTACAGGGCTCTCCAGTGCCCTCCTGGCTCTCCCCTGCAGCTGACCTGCTGCTCCGTGTGCTCCACGTACCCAGCTCTGTGTGCCTCTCCGCCAGCCTCACAAGATGGCGGCCTCCTCTCACCTCCGTTGCTTCTGAGGCTCTGGGCATCTGGGGACTCCGGGCTCCTCGCTCCCCCTCCTGCAGCTCGTCCGGTGACCTGTCCTGGCCGGCGCAGCCCCAGGCTGGGCAGCTTCTCACTGCTCTGGAGCCTCCTGGCCAAGGGTGACGGTAACTCCGTCGGCGTCTCTCCTCCACAGGTTGGGGCGTCCTGGGAGGGTCGGGTCAGCTGCTCCTGATGCTCCCCGATGTTGCTGGGGAGTCCTCAGACCCTTTTAGGGATTAGTCTCCCTAAGGGTAATAGGGGACTCCAGACGTGGACCCCTTGCTCACTGTGCCTTAGGGAGTTCAGCTGCACCTCACTGATGAGGCCCATAAAGGCCAAAACGCGTCTGGGGTTTGCTGTTTCTCCTGTTCAGGGTAGAATTGCCTGGTATTTCGGGGCTGGATCACTCTTTTGAGTGAGACCAGACTGATATACTACAGGATATTTCTCCCTGTGAAGGGCACAAGTGAGCTAAAAGAGGTTACTCTCAGAGGAGCTTATCATGGCTATAGAACTAACCTATTAAGTTTGGTTCATTCTCTGATGAGCACCTCTGACTTTGTTGTTTTGTATATGCAAATTACCTTTAGGGATTAGTCTCCCTAAGGGTAATAGGGGACTCCAGACGTGGACCCCTTGCTCACTGTGCCTTAGGGAGTTCAGCTGCACCTCACTGACGAGGCCCATAAAGGCCAAAACGCGTCTGCGGTTTGCTGTTTCTCATGTTCAGGGTAGAATTGCCTGGTATTTCGGGGCTGGATCAATGTCAATGTCATTTTTTCCTTAATACAAAGACATTCAAATAAAATAACATTTTCATTTTTATTTTATAACAGATACTGCGTCAAGAAAATCGGACCAGGAGTTTCAACTGAGGACCAGACCAGCGGACGAGGACTTTCAACAGAGGACTACAACATCGGACGAGGACTTTCCACAGAGGACCAGACCATTGGACGAGGACTTTCAACAGAGGACTACACCATCGGACGAGGACTTTCAACACAGGACCAGACCATCAGACGAAGGCTTTCAACACAGGACCAACAAAGATTCTGCTTGAAATCAAACTTCAACCAAGGTACAGTATAACAAGTAAAAAAAGAGAAAAATAAATAAATATCTTAGCTTTGCATCGATGTCAACAGAAAATAAAATTTAAAATAAAGCACCAGTAACTATAACTGTTAAAAAAATATAACTAACACATTTTTCATCTATCTCTTATTTGTCTTTTAGGGCCAATAATCTTTAACAGTAAATAAAAACTTCAATGTAGCCTGAAAAAAAAAATTGCATATTCCAAAAAAGGCTCAAAACACAGACTCTATACAATTTGTCATTCTAAAATTCCAGTCATAGACCCTCATTTAATTGCCATTTGACAAATTGAATAGTGCTGTACATAAGGACATAACATATTTTTTAAAATACCTTTTTAGTTAGTGAAACACTTGCTTTTGGATACATGTTTACTAAATAAAAACTTATTTAAATTATTCTCTGATGGACTTATTTAGACCTCTATTCAATTGACCGCATTGAAATTGATTAAGTATAAAATGTAAACACACTGTTGATAACAATTTTTCATCAAAACAAACTTAACATCTCAAAATAAACTAATGATACATTATTTTATTTTTACAGATTAACATGGCTGATAATGAGAGTAAACAAGAGAAGAAAAGACGCCAAGCTAGAGAACGACGACAGAGAGCAGACAGCCAGCAGACACCGGAGAAGAAGGAAATTCGACGAGAAAAAGAACTCAAAAGAATTGCAAGCAAAAGACTGTCACCTGCAGAAATTAAAGATATGTCAAAAAAAGCAACAAAGCAAATAAAGCATTTACAACCTGTTGCTCAAACATCAGATGACATTTTACCAGAAAAAAATACAACAGATACCAAAAAAAGCAACAAAAAAAACAAAGCATTTGGAACCCGTTCATGAAACATTACATGACATTTTACCTCAAACAATACAACATATACCAAGAAAAGCCACGAAAAAAACAAAGCATTTAGAACCTGTTGTTGAAACATTATATGACATTTCACCTGATGAATATGAAAGTCAAAATCCAATATGCTTTGCAAATTGTCCTTTACTCAAGTCTTTAGCAGCAGAGGTTTATAGTTGTGGGGACATGACTACTCAATGTCAGTTTTGTGAGGCTTATTATTTTAAACAGGAGAGACCCAGAGATGGCCAATTTATTAGTTGCTGTCAAAAAGGCAAGTTAAAACTTCCAGAAAGGAAAGAATTTACTATATATTTACAAAATATTATGACTGAACCTACTTTTCCAAACTACAAAAATTTTAAAACAAACATAAGATCCTACAATAGTGCCATATCCTTTGCATCCATGGGGGCAACATTAGCTGCTAATGTACCAGGTCATGGTCCTTACTGTTTTAAAGTACAAGGACAAATTTATCATCGCACTTCCCATTTACATCCAGAGGAAGGAGATCAAAGAAAATTCGCTCAACTATATGTCCTAGATACAATGGAAGCTGTTGACCAACGTATGCAGATGGAAGAAAATAAAAAATGCTTACACAGTGTTTTTATAGAGCTAAATAACATTATGGACAACAATCCCTACAGTAAAGCTTATAAAAAATTGGCAGAAGTAGAAAATGAACAACTACTTCATGCACAAAGACATCAATTACCAATGCCTAAGGTTAATATGGCGCTTAAAAGAGACAGACATACTGATAAACGTCGTTATAACTTGCCAACATCAAATGAGGTTGCAATGGTGTTTCAGAATGATGAAGGAGAACCACCATTTAAAAGAGACATTAGAATATATCCCAGAAATGAGGAGCAACCGTTCATTAATATGAGTATCTTAAGTCCAAATTTAGATCCAATGACATATCCCATCTTTTTCCCACACGGAGAGGCAGGTTGGCAACCAAAATTAACTCTTCCCAGTTACACAAATGCTAAAGCCAGAATCCGAAATAATGTTTCTATGCTTGAATTTAAAGTAGCTCAAATTGCCATTCGCAATGTATTTAATCCAATTTTATGTGGTGGAAAACTAACACAACAATGGATTATTGATTCTTATTTGCAAGTTGAGGCAAATAATTTAAACTTTATCAAATATCAACAAGATAAACTCAGTGTAGAACAATATTCTGGATTAATGGACTATGTTGCTGACGTGGCTACAAGCAGAGACATGACAGCTGGCAAAGCCATCATTTTACCATCTTCCTTTCAAGGATCTCCTCGAAATATGAGAGAAAGATACAATGATGCTATGGCTATTGTCACTAAATTTGGCAAACCCGATTTATTTCTGACATTTACATGTAATCCACAATGGCCAGAAATTACACAAAATCTACTTATTGGACAAACTGCTTCAGATCGACCAGATTTAGTAGCCAGAGTTTTTAAGATTAAATTAAATGAATTAATACGTGACTTCACTATAAATCAGTTATTTGGCAAATGTCTTGCTTATGTATATACCATTGAATTTCAAAAAAGAGGCCTTCCACATGCACATCTTCTAATAATACTTCAAGAAAAAGATAAATTAGATACTTCGGACAAAGTGGATGCAGTCATTGTTGCTGAACTACCAGGTCCAGAACTATATGGTAGACTATATGAGATTGTTACTCATCGCATGATTCATGGACCCTGTGGTGACCTTAATCCACAATCACCATGTATGGAAAATAATAAATGTTCAAAAGATTTTCCAAAAGATTATAGAGACAAAATCTATGCCAATTGTGATGGATATCCACTTTATAAAAGAAGAGAAGGAGATAGTGCCATTATTCGTGGAAAAAAAGTGGACAATAGATATGTAGTACCCTACAATCCACATTTACTCATGAAGTACAACGCCCACATCAACGTAGAAGACTGCACTTCCATCAAATCCATTAAATATGTCTACAAATATATTTACAAAGGTTACGATGCAGCTACTGTAGTCGTCAAAAGTGCAGACAACCCTGAAAGTAGTGAGTTAGTACATGATGAACTTGCATCTCATGTAGATGCTCGCTATGTCAGTGCGCCAGAAGCTATGTGGCGGCTTCTAAAATTTGAAATGCATGATAGATCACATGCAGTATATAGGTTAGCAGTACATTTGCCACAACGACATTTAGTCTATTTCCATGCTGGAAATGAAATGAATGCATTGGCCCAAAGTGAAGATCGTCACACTACACTAACTGCATGGTTTGAATTAAATGCCACTGATTCTGAAGCAACTGAATACTTATATATTGAAATTCCATATCACTATGTTTTTGTGAATGGATTATGGAGACCAAGAAAAAGCAGAGGCAATAAAATAATTCCAAGAATTTACACAGTCAGTCCAAGAGATGTTGAACGTTTTTGCTTACGGATATTACTTTTAAATGTTCCTGGAGCACAAAGTTTTGAACACTTAAGAACTGTTAATGACATTGTATATGAATCCTTCCATTTAGCTGCAAGACATAGAAACTTACTATCGGATGATACAGAATGGGAAAGATGTTTAGAAGAAGCAGCACAATGTCAAATGCCACGACAGATGAGAGAACAATTTGCTTTTATTTGTATCTTCTCAAATGCTCCAAATGCATTAGCTTTGTGGGAGACTTTTAAAAGTAATATGGCTGAAGACTTAAAAGCGTTAATGGAAATCCAAGAAGTCTTTTTAACTCATGGATTAAGTTGTGCAAGTTTTAACTTGCCTGATCCAGGTCTTATAGATGACATTAACTTTGAAGACTATGACATTCAACTACAAGCAGAAAGAACAGAAGAAAGACTTGCAACTTTAAATACATTACAATTGCAAGCATTTAATGCCATTAAAAATGCAATAGATGATGACATGGTGACAGAGCGTTATTTCTATCTTGATGGACCTGGCGGATCAGGAAAAACCTATCTGTATAATTTATTAATGAGTTCAGTACGAGCACAAGGTCAAATAGCAATGGCGTTTGCCACTACTGGAATTGCTGCACTTTTGTTAGAAGGTGGAAGAACTGTTCATAGTGGATTTAAACTGCCAGTGCCTATTTTAGAAACTTCTGTGTCAGATATTCGCATGACATCATTACAAGCAAAGAAATTAAACAAATGTAAATTAATTATAATAGATGAGGCCACAATGATGTCATGCTATGCCCTCCAATGTATTGACCGTTTGCTTCGTGAAGTCATGGATAATACTTTTCCATTTGGTGGAAAGGTAATGTTGTTAGGTGGCGATTTCAGACAAACATTACCTGTCGTTGTACATGGAAATCGAACTGACATTATTGAAACATGTATAAAGTCAAGCACACTATGGAAACATTTTACCCATCTTCAACTAAAACAAAATATGAGATCAGAAGGCCAAACTGATTTCAATGATTAGCTTATTAAAATTGGAGAAGGCAGAACAGAAAAAATACCACATTTACCTGACGACACTGTAGAGATCCCACCTCATATGATTTGTCAACAAGATATTATATCCGCTATATTTGAAGGGAGTATAAATAACGAGGAATATTCCGAGCTTGCCAGCCAAGTCATACTAACGTGTAAAAATAAGGATGCATTAATACTCAATAATGAAATCTTAAAAAAAATTAATGCACCACAAAGAAATTATCACAGTGCTGATTCTGTACTTGCTGATGACAATGAAAGTCAGTCCAACTTTTCTACTGAATTCATAAACTCACTAACTCCTTCTGGAATGCCACCACATATTTTGCAGCTAAAGAAAGGTGCAATTATTATGTTACTGCGAAATATGAACCCCAAAAAAGGACTATGCAATGGGACAAGATTAATTGTTCAACAATTAAAGGACCATTTTATAGATGCTGAAATTTTAACTGGGACCCATAAAGGGGAGAGAGTTTTCATACCAAGAATAGATTTGGCACCAAGTGAAAGTAGTCTCCCTTTTATACTTCAAAGAAGACAATTTCCCATTATTATGGCATTTGCCATGACCATCAATAAATCACAAGGTCAAACATTCAAATCTGTGGGTATTTTCCTGGAAGAAACACTATTTGCACATGGTCAATTGTACGTTGCGTTGTCACGGTGCAAAAATCCACAGGCTATTAAACTTTACATTGAAAAGAATGAAAGTCAAGGTGATTTATTAGAAGATGGACGTATTTTTACTAAAAACATTGTCTACTATGAAGTACTATAACTTTGCAGTAAAGAAACAAAACACAAGCAAAACACATTTAAAAACATTCAAAAATCATAAACAAGAAACAATTTCAGTCATAATTTATGGAACGACTCTTTATGGATGATTCGACTCACAAAACACTTGCCTTGCAACTATATAGATGTGATACTTATGTTAAAATGTTAATTAACTATGTTACTGTTTGTAATGTTCGAAGTTGGAAAACAAGATTTTAACTTTCTTTACTTCAACATATTACAAAGTACATGTTAACAGCTCCACCACGTTTTAAGACACAATGTAAATATTGTATGTTATGTTAATATTACTCCCTGTATTAAGGTTTATCGACAGTTCATGTGGTCATGAAGGAATTTATTTCATTGAGTACATTTTACAGAGAGTTTTTACTGTTTGCCTTCCTTTGCATTCAATGTATATTGAAGTTAAGAATTATTCGAATAGAAATTGCATGTTAAAAAACCATTGCCTTAAGTTTTAAATATTGAGTACTTTGAAGTTAAACTGTTTTTACATTCAAATGTTAATACTTTCAATACAAAATTATGTTACAATCTTTATTCACTATGTTACTGTTTATACTGTTTCAATTTGTACAAATCTTTTTTACTGTTGGAAATGTACATACATAAGAAACTTGAAGTTTAAAAATATATTATGTCAAGTTTCTTACTTAAATATATTACAAAATTCATGTTACAATTGGGTACCTTTCAAGCTGGGTTTCTACTGTTTGTTTTCATCGGGATTAAATGTAAAATATTGAAGTTAATAATAATAATAATGTTTTGTCAAGTTCCAAAGTTACACAAATAATAAAGTTAAACTTTCACAAAATACAATTTCAAGTTTATTATTTACATATATTACAAAGTTATATTTGCTTTTATTGGGATTTCATGTATATTGAAATTAACAATTCTTCACATACAATTTGCATCTTAACAAACCATTGCCTAAAGTTTACAATAATGATTAATTTAATTTTCAACTGTTCTTACATTAAAAGGTTAATACTTTTAATAGAAAATGTTTCAACACTTATTGTTCACTAAGAGAACATTTTACTAAACTAAACATGTTTTAATATCACAATACTTACAACTGTCACATAGATATATTTATAACTAAACAACTTTCCAAACATACACATCTCATTGCCGTCATTTTTTGACGGGCAAGTCGCTAGTTATTTATATAAAATGCATACAAAGATGAGCAAAAGGTTTATCACTTAATTAAAAAAAAAATTATATAAAAATGTATATGTATATATATAAAAAAAACATTTTAGGCTGACGTTACTTTACACATTATATGCTGTATGCTTTGTATTGTATAACATATAGGGCCTCATTAAATTCCAGCCTCGTAAATAAGAGGCTTCTACTTAAGCCCTACGTACTGCAAAGTTTCTCTAACTTACAATGCTATTAAATTAGCCCTGCTGCGAGCAACGTATGAGCTACGCAGCAGGCCCGTACGTATCTACACTGCGTAAATGTACATGAGGAGTGACAGCCTGCGAGATGATATCGCAGGCTCCCACTCCTCATCAAGTGCTGCGGGGGTCCTAAAAGGGACCTCCGCGGCAGTCCCCCACATAAGCCTTGCCGTGGGGGGTACTCCAAACCCCCCCCTAGGCACCTAAAATGAACCCCCCCTCAATGCGGGGGTCCCTGTCGGGACCCCCGAAGTGAACTCACATGAACACCTTGCTGCAGGGGTCCATAGGAACCCCCGCAGCCCCCACACATTAACCCCTTGCAGCGGGGGTCCCCGATCGGCACCGATCAGGCCCCCGCTGCATTTAAAACTTTTAAATTCCCCGCCGCGGCTCCTTAAAGGGACCGCGGCACACTATTACCCAATCCCGGCCGCGGCACTTAAAATTAACCCCCCTCTATGCTGGGGGTCCCCATCGGGACCCCCGAAGTGTCCCCACATAAACCCATTGCAGGGGGGGTCCCCGATCTGCATAGATCAGGCCCTCCGCTGCATTTAAAACTTTTAAATTCCCCGCCGCGGCTCCTTAAAGGGACCGCGGCACACTATTACCCAATCCCGGCCGCAGCACTTAAAATTAACCCCCCTCTATGCTGGGGGTCCCCATCGGGACCCCCGAAGTGTTCCCATATAAACCCCCTGCTGCGGGGGGCCCCGATCGGCACCGATCGTGACCCTGCTGCAATTCAATTTTAAATTTCCCGCCTCACGGGTCCTCAAAGGACCGTAAAGGTCCTGAAAGGACTCGCACTAAAAATATTAACCCCAGGCAACTATAATTACCCCATTAACTCATGATGGTCAATCCAGACCACCATAAGGCCTAAATTAACCCATTAACTCATGGTGGTCAATACAGACCACCATAAGGCTCTAATTAACCCATTAACTCATGGTGGTCAATCCAGACCACCATAAGGCCTAAATTAACCCATTAACTCATGGTGGTCAATACAGACCACCATAAGGCTCTAATTAACCCATTAACTCATGGTGGTCAATCCAGACCACCATAAGGCCTAAATTAACCCATTAACTCATGGTGGTCAATACAGACCACCATAAGGCTCTAATTAACCCATTAACTCATGGTGGTCAATACAGACCACCATAAGGCTCTAATTAACCCATTAACTCATGATGGTCAATCCAGACCACCATAAGGCCTAAATTAACCCATTAACTCATGGTGGTCAATACAGACCACCATAAGGCTCTAATTAACCCATTAACTCATGGTGGTCAATACAGACCACCATAAGGCTCTAATTAACCCATTAACTCATGATGGTCAATCCAGACCACCATAAGGCCTAAATTAACCCATTAACTCATGGTGGTCAATACAGACCACCATAAGGCTCTAATTAACCCCATCAGTCCCATAAGGGTATATTATTACCATTATGGGCCTGTTACAACCCAACATTAACCACATAAGTGCCATGATGGTCCTCAAGGACCATCATGACACTAACTACAAACACTACACTATAACCCCCAATAAACCATTTAATCTAAACTAACCCCCCTCTACACTAATCTATTAACACTTACACTACCTACCTACACTACCTACCCCCTAATAAACCTTCCCACCACTCTAATTACAAAAAATAAAAAACCTACAGCACAGAAAACAAAAAACCTACAGTACAAAAAACAAAAAAACCTACAGTACAGAAAACAAAAAACAATTACAACCCCACCCCCCACTACAGAAAACAAAAAAATACATTACAACCCCACCCCCCACTACAGAAAATAAAAAAATTACACACCTGAAAAGGAAAGACAGATAAACACAATACAATACATACATATAATACATTACATACATTACATACAATACATGACATTACATATAATATATTACATATAATATATTACATATAATACATTACATACATTACATACAATACATGACATTACATACATTAAATATAATATATTACATATAATATATTACATATAATATATTACATATAGTCCTAATCAAATACCCCCTATCTATCTAACATACAATCTATTTAATTTAAAAAAAATCCTAACTATATCAAATACATCTCCCTATCTATCTAATATACAACAAATCCTAACTACATACACAGACCCTAATTTTAAAATAAAATAAAATAATTACAGTCCTAACTACATACACAGACCCTTATTCTAAAATAAAATAAAATAATTACAGTCCTAACTACACAGACCCTAATTCTAAGCTAAAATCAATAAATTAAGACCACTTACCTTTAAGATGTTGCTTCAGATCACTAACCTATGGGTCAAACAAAAAATAAAAATTAGTACAAAACATTAACATCAAATAAATAAACATTCTATACATTCTAAATATTCAACTCACCTTTACAGCATGTCCAGTCACTGTTTAGCTCTTCCGGCGCGGCCCTGTTAAAAAAAAAAACACAATACATGAATACATGAATACAATATATAAACAATAAATAAAATACACAAATAAACATCTAAATATACATTGAACTTACCTCCCCGCGATGTCCCCGGCCTTCTCTCCTTCAGCCCCGGCTGGGCTGCGGAACCATCCGCGCTCTAAAAAAAAAAAAAAAAAAAACTAACGGAGGTCTGCACTGGCAGACCTCCCCGACGCTACTGAACCTCCCGGAGTCGTTTCCGGGAGGAAATTGGCATTGTCGGCTTGTGATTGGCTGAAAAAGCTGTCAGCCAATCAAAAGTCGTCAATGTAGGAGCCAATCAGGATGCGCAGATGTCTTCTACCAATCACTCCGTGGGGGTGTATCCCATAGTGATTGGCTGAAGGCATCTGAGCGTTGTGATTGGTTCCCAGAAAGATAGACAAGTGTTTAAGCCAATCAGGGTGGGATATTGGGGTGTATCCCATCCTGATTGGCTCACACATTGACGACTTTTGATTGGCTGAAATTGATAGACAGCTTTTTCAGCCAATCACAAGCCGGCAATGCCAATTTCCTCCCGGAAACGACTCCGGGAGGTTCAGTAGCGTCGGGGAGGTCTGCCAGTGCAGACCTCCGTTAGTTGTTTTTCTTTTTTTTTTTTAGAGCGCGAAGGGTTCCGCGGCCCAGCCGGGGCTGAAGGAGAGAAGGCCGGGGACATCGCGGGTAGGTAAGTGAAATGTATATTTAGATGTTTATTTGTGTATTTTATTTATTGTTTATATATTGTATTCATGTATTCATGTATTGTGTGTTTTTTTTAACCGTGCCGCGCCGGAAGAGCTTAACAGTGACTGGACATGCTGTAAAGGTGAGTTGAATATTTAGAATGTATAGAATGTTTATTTATTTGATGTTAATGTTTTGTACTAATTTTTATTTTTTGTTTGACCCATAGGTTAGTGATCTGAAGCAACATCTTAAAGGTAAGTGGTCTTAATTTATTGATTTTAGCTTAGAATTAGGGTCTGTGTATGTAGTTAGGACTGTAATTATTTTATTTTACTTTAGAATAATGGTCTGTGTATGTAGTTAGGATTTTTTGTATATTAGATAGATAGGGGGATGTATTTGATATAGTTAGGATTTATTTTAAATTAAATAGATTGTATGTTAGATAGATAGGGGGTATTTGATTAGGACTATATGTAATATATTATATGTAATATATTATATGTAATATATTATATTTAATATATTATATGTAATGTATGTAATGTCATGTATTGTATGTAATGTATGTAATGTATTATATGTAATATATTATATGTAATATATTATATTTAATATATTATATGTAATGTCATGTATTGTATGTAATGTATGTAATGTATTATATGTATGTATTGTATTGTGTTTATCTGTCTTTCCTTTTCAGGTGTGTAATTTTTTTATTTTCTGTAGTGGGGGGTGGGGTTGTAATGTATTTTTTTGTTTTCTGTAGTGGGGGGTGGGGTTGTAATTGTTTTTTGTTTTCTGTACTGTAGGTTTTTTTGTTTTTTGTACTGTAGGTTTTTTGTTTTCTGTGCTGTAGGTTTTTTATTTTTTGTAATTAGAGTGGTGGGAAGGTTTATTAGGGGGTAGGTAGTGTAGGTAGGTAGTGTAAGTGTTAATAGATTAGTGTAGAGGGGGGTTAGTTTAGATTAAATGGTTTATTGGGGGTTATAGTGTAGTGTTTGTAGTAAGTGCCATGATGGTCCTCAAGGACCATCATGACACTTATGTGGTTAATGTTGGGTTGTAACAGGCCCATAATGGTAATAATATACCCTTATGGGACTGATGGGGTTAAATAGAGCCTTATGGTGGTCTGGATTGACCATCATGAGTTAATGGGTTAATTTAGGCCTTATGGTGGTCTGTATTGACCACCATGAGTTAATGGGTTAAATAGAGCCTTATGGTGGTCTGGATTGACCATCATGAGTTAATGGGTTAATTTAGGCCTTATGGTGGTCTGTATTGACCACCATGAGTTAATGGGTTAATTAGAGCCTTATGGTGGTCTGGATTGACCATCATGAGTTAATGGGTTAATTAGAGCCTTATGGTGGTCTGGATTGACCACCATGAGTTAATGGGTTAAATAGAGCCTTATGGTGGTCTGGATTGACCATCATGAGTTAATGGGTTAATTTAGGCCTTATGGTGGTCTGTATTGACCACCATGAGTTAATGGGTTAATTAGAGCCTTATGGTGGTCTGGATTGACCACCATGAGTTAATGGGTTAAATAGAGCCTTATGGTGGTCTGGATTGACCATCATGAGTTAATGGGTTAATTTAGGCCTTATGGTGGTCTGTATTGACCACCATGAGTTAATGGGTTAATTAGAGCCTTATGGTGGTCTGGATTGACCATCATGAGTTAATGGGTTAATTAGAGCCTTATGGTGGTCTGGATTGACCACCATGAGTTAATGGGTTAAATAGAGCCTTATGGTGGTCTGGATTGACCATCATGAGTTAATGGGTTAATTTAGGCCTTATGGTGGTCTGTATAGACCACCATGAGTTAATGGGTTAATTAGAGCCTTATGGTGGTCTGGATTGACCACCATGAGTTAATGGGTTAAATAGAGCCTTATGGTGGTCTGGATTGACCACCATGAGTTAATGGGGTAATTATAGTTGCCTGGGGTTAATATTTTTAGTGCGAGTCCTTTCAGGACCTTTACGGTCCTTTGAGGACCCGCGAGGCGGGAAATTTAAAATTGAATTGCAGCAGGGTCACGATCGGTGCCGATCGGGGCCCCCCGCTGCAGGGGGTTTATGTGGGGACACTTCGGGGGTCCCGATGGGGACCCCCAGCATAGAGGGGGGTTAATTTTAAGTGCCGCGGCCGGGATTGGGTAATAGTGTGCCGCGGTCCCTTTAAGGAGCCGCGGCGGGGAATTTAAAAGTTTTAAATGCAGCGGGGGGCCTGATCTATGCAGATCGGGGCCCCCCCCTGCAATGGGTTTATGTGGGGACACTTCGGGGGTCCCGATGGGGACCCCCAGCATAGAGGGGGGTTAATTTTAAGTGCCGCGGCCGGGATTTGGTAATAGTGTGCCGCGGTCCCTTTAAGGAGCCGCGGCGGGGAATTTAAAAGTTTTAAATGCAGCGGGGGGCCTGATCTATGCAGATCGGGGACCCCCGCTGCAAGGGGTTAATGTGGGGGTGCTGCAGGGGTCCCGATAGAGACCCCTGCAGCATGGGGATGTGTATAGGGTGCAGGGGGGAGCCTCACACTGCTGTCTCGGGCTGTTCCGAGGCAGCACGTAGAGGCTTTCGGATCCCTTGCGTGGACTTTTTGTCCACGTAGGGATTCTTACGATATGCGAGACTCGTGCATAGATTTAAGGCTACGTAGCTCTCTCGGAGCCTATTCTCGGCCATTTTCTCGCAGTCATATCGTAAAGCAGGCTGCGAGAGATTCGGTTCTCGCAAACAGCAGGAAAACTGCCTTTTGCGAGCACCGAGAGAACTACGAGGGAGAATTTAATAGGGCCCATAGTCATTACTAAAATATCATTTTAAACTTTGCAGCTCTCAATTTTACAGTCACACAGATTTTGGCTGCAGGGGCTGCTTACGAACAGACTGACACGTGCATTAAGTCAAACTGACCTACGTAGAAAGATGATTTAGACTATATTTCATTAAGTTAAAATATTACTCCATTTTAATTCATTTATTGGTTAATTTGCATAAAATATAACAATTTAGGATTATCTAATTGTTTAAATGTTCACTTACCTCTTTAGAATTTTAATTAAATACATAGGAAGATAACAGCTAAAGGCTTCTTTAATTAATGTGATCAGTGATAGATTAAAAAATATATACTGTATATATATATATATTTTACAATGACACACGCTAAAACATTGTAAGCTGTATATGTCTGCACACTATAACATATAGTAATTGCTGAAATATGATTTCCACCTTTGCAGGTTTTTAAAACGGACAGACATTTACCCTGCAGTGGCGTAAATACATCAACTTACAGTATATTTCATTACATTAATTGATATCATATTAAGGATATATTATATTATGTTATAACCTATTTTATGTATATTTCATTACATTTATTGATTGCATATTTCTCATATATTATATAAGTTTGTTGTGAAGTGTTTTGGTATTTCATATCAGAAACTAGAAAATAAGAGGTCTAGCAAAAATAGTGATTCATTACTTTATTTCACTAACTAGCAGGTACAGTATATTTCATTTGCAGACACCATAAATTAATAACTGCAGATATTAATAATTTCAACAACCGCAATGACAAAATTACAGCCATCACGCGTCTCCTTCACCCCTCCCCTGTGTTACTGGGCATATCCTTCCCTGTGTTCCTTTCACACACCCTCCTCTGTGTCTCTTGACCCCCCCCCCCCCTTTACACCTCCACTCCCTCTCACTCCCCTGTGTCTCTTCCCCCCCCGTATCTTTACCCCCCCGACCCTGTGTCTCTGCCCCCCCTCTACCTCCCCTGTGGCGCCCCCTTCACCCTCCCCTTTGTCTCTTCTCCCCCTCTCTCCCTACCCTGTGTCTTCCCCCCCACCTACCATGTGTCTCTGCACAAAAGATTTCCCAAAACAATTTAGAGATCAAATTTTGCTAATTGTGTTATCCATTGTATAGATGAAAAAAAGGTCCAAAGGCAATAATTCAAGGAAAAAATGTAGATAACCATATAATCCACATCTCTTAATGAAGTATAATGTACACATAAATGTGGAAGCTTGCACTACTATTAAATCAATTAAATATGTCTACAAATATATTTATGCAACAGTTGATGCCGCAACTGTCGTGATAAAAAGTGGCTTAAATGAACAAGAAAATTAGTTACTGCATGATGAATTGGCATCTCATGTAGATGCTTGCTATGTCAGTGCACAGAGGCAATGTGGTGGCTTCTGAAATTTGAAATGCATGATCGATCACATGCAGTATATTGATTAGCTGTACATTTGCCACAAAGGCAATTAGTTTACTTTCATACTGGCAATGAAGAAAATGCTCTTGCACAAAATGAACATCGACAAACCACACTTACTGCTTGGTTTATCCTAAATTCAAAAAATATTGAGGCAAGGGAATACTTATACAATGAGATTCCATATCATTATGTTTTCGTCAATGGCTTATGGAAAGGTAGGCAAAAGTGGGGTAATAAAATCATTACCAGAATGTGTACAGTAAGACCCAGAGACATTGAACATTTTTTGCTTATGTTTACTACTTTTAAATGTTCCTGGTGCACAAAGTTTTAAAGACTTAAGGAACTGTCAATGACACATTTTATGACACCTTTCAAATAGCTGCAAGAAATAGAAATTTTCTGGCTGATGACACAGATGTCTAGAAGAAACAGCTTTATCTAAAATGCCTAACAGTTTGCATAAATCTGCATATTTTGCAATGTTCCAAATGCACTGGCTTTGTGGGAAACATACATATGTTTGATGATTTTTTGGAAAGGTACAGCAACTCCATAGCTGAATTAAAAGCATTAATGGAAATTCAACAAGTGTTTCTATGTCATGGATTAAGTTGTGCAATTTTTAATCTCCCAGTTCCAGGAATTATAGATGATATCAACTTGGACGACTATGACGCTGATGTTGAGAAACAAAAATTGCAATTGAACGCTTTCAATGCAATACAACAAGCAGTAGATGATGACTTGCTCAAAGAGTGTTATTTTTATCTAGATGGACACAATGGTTTGGTAAAACTTATCTCTATAATTTGTTGTTGAGGTCAAATAGAGGTAAAGGTGAAATTGAACTTCCCTTTGCAACGACTGGAATTGCTGCACTATTGTTAGAAGGTGGCAGAAGGGTACAAAGTGGATTTAAGCTTCCAGTTCCAATTTTGGAAACATTGGTTTCCGATATTAGAATGAAATATTCGCAAGCCAGTATGATGTTGTTCTATGCTCTGCAATGTATTGATTGTTTATTATGTGAAGTCTTGAGTGATGATTTGCATTTTAGTAGCAAAGTGATGTTATTAGGAGGAGATTTCAGACAAGCATTACCTGTGGTTGTACGTAGATATCGCACAGACATTGTGGAAACATGTATAAAGTCAAGTCCACTGTGGAAAGAATTTACACACCTTAAATCAGAAAAAAATATGAGATCTGAAGTCCAAAATGAATTTAATGATTGGCTAATTAAAATTGGCGAAGGAAAAACAGACGGAGTAACCAATTTACCAGAGGATACTGTCGAAATACCAGCAGAAATTATTTGCAAAAATGCACTCATATCAGCAATATTCCCAAATGGAATCACCCCAGAACATTCATCAGAGCTTGCACAGAAAGTAATAAAACATGCAAAAATATAGATGCTTTGGATCTCAATAACAACATTTTGAAATTAGTTGATGGCACACAAAAAAAATGATCACAGTGCTGATTCAGTACTCGCTGATGACAAACAGAGTGAATCAAATTTCACAACTGAATTCATAAATTCATTAACTCCCTCTGGAATGCCACCACATGTTTTGCAGCTTAAAAAAGGACCAATTATCATGTTACTGAGAAATATGAACCCCAAAAAAGGACTTTGTAATGGGACCAGATTAATTGTTCAGGATTTAAGAGACCATTTCATACATGCAGAAATTCTAAATGGGACCCATAAAGGTGAACCAGTTTTTATACCAAGAATAGATTTGGCTCCAAGTGAGACTAGCTTGCCTTTTGTACTTCAAAGGAGACAATTTCCCATTATCATGGCATTTGCAATGACAATTAATAAATCCCAAGGAAAAATATTTAACTCTGTTGGCCTCTTTTTAAAAGAACCTGCATTTGTCCATGGACAACTTTATGTGGCATTTTCAAGATGCAAAAAAAAAAGAAAAAAAATTAAGTTTACATTAAAAAATGAAAGTCAGGGTGAATTATTAGATGATGGACGAGTATTTACTAAAAATTATGGTTTATTATGAGGAGTTCTAAATTCTATGCAAAAAATTTACAAAACAAAAGAGAGCCAAAAAAAAAATATATAGGTTACATCCCAAAGAAAAAAATCTGCATCTGTTGGGCTCTTTTTAAAGGGACCACTATTTCACATAGACAACTCTATGTGCCATTCTCAACAACTGGAAAAAAAAACACACAGAACAGTGGTTTTCTCTTTAGGACAAACTTTTATGTCACTTGGGCTCTTTTTGGAGGACAACTATTTCACACAGACAACTCTATGTGCCATTCTCAACAACTAAAATAAAAAGAGAGGCAGAACAGTGGTTTTATCTCGAGGACAAACTTTTATGTCACTTGTGCTCTTTTTAGTGGACCACTATTTCACATAGACAACTCTATGAGCCATTCTAAACTACTGCTAAAAACATTCAGAAAAGTGGGTTTCTCTCGAGGACGAACTTCTATGTCACTTGGGCGCTTTTTAGAGGACCACTATTTCACATAGACAACTCTAAGTAACAGACCTTCACAAAACTTGACAAAGCACTCAACAAATTCAATTTACTTATTGCTTTCATTGAATATAGTTAGTACTTTCGTTGTGTGTACTTACCACTTGTCATGCATGTACTTCCAGTTTTCTGTTCCTGTTGTTCTCGGTTTCAGTGCATTAAATTATCACTTGAATTTTAAATGGTTAGGACTTTTAATGTATGTATTTAGGGATTTACAGCTCTTCTTGCATAATTACAGACAGGGTATTGATAAATGGAGTAGTCCAATCGCCAGTATCTGGGGTCAGGAAGGATTTTTTTTCCCCAATTTAAACAATTACATACAAATCAATTGTTTTTTTTTCTGTTTGCTGGATTCAGTATTAACAGTTAGAAATGTGTTAAATAACATGTAATGCTTTACATATACATATGGTTTAAAATAAAGTTTAAACAGTCTAATAATATTGAGTTCAATTATTACTTGCATTGAATTTAGTTATCAGGTTCTTGGATTGTATTTCATTATGAGGTTTAATGTATGTATTTAGTGTTTTTGAAGTTGTCATGTATAATTACAGACAGACTATTGATCCAGTGAGTAATCTGATTGCCATTATCTGGGGTCAGGGAGGATTTTTTTTTTTTCATTTGAGAAAATTGGCTAAATTTCAACTTACAAATTTTCAACTTACAATATTGATGTAGACGTTACAATAAAAAGTGTTACAAAGTTAAAAAAAAATATGGTGGCACAGTTGGTGACAGATATAACTATACAAGTTGCATGTTATAACAATAAACACATTAAGTAATAAAACAATTTATTGTTGTCCTTTTAATACATATCTATTATTACATTGAAAACAATAAATATTAAAAACAAAAAAAAATGTAAGAAGGGTGAGAGACTCGCATTGGGTGGGAAACAGCATTACTCTCATCATTTTTGACGGGCAAGTTCCTAGTTGATATATATATAATATTTTTTTACATTAAGCATTTATCACTTTGAAGGCCTTCAACTTGATTTGAAAAGATACATGTGGTCACTTTAGGAAGCACAATTGGTTCTCAGATTAACAGCATTGTACATTAATAGATTTATATATTAAGATATATTAAGTTGAAATGTAAACCCAAACAAATTTAATCATTATGAATTAAACATGGTTGCATCCGAAAGGAAGTCGTTGTTTAGCATCTGTTCTTAGTTTAAAGGATATATAGAATTTGTTTAAAAGATTTTGCATAAAAATTAAGCTTTAATTTTTTCTCTCACAAGAGATTGTGCCCTATAATGGGATCTTTCATTTCTGTTTCTAGTTAAATGGCAATAATGTGAGCAAGAAGCACAGGGATCTTGAAAATGAGGACAACAATGACGTATTCATATTGTAGAGAGGATGAGAAAAAAAGATGGACCATGAGAGCTTGAGTAGAATCCGGATTGATACAACAGAGGTTAAGATAATGAAGAGAGGGTGCATATAATATGCACCTTTGAGAGGCTGCTAGCTGTTTGCTACCTTTCACCCAATCAAATAATGGTTAAAGATAAATAAACTATTTTAAGGGGTACACACTCCTATAAAGATCGCCTAAAAGCATGTTGAAATACGTTAAGGATTTTTGAAATATGTGCATTTTTAATAAATGAAATGTCTGTTTACATGTGCCACTAGCAAGCCCTCAGAAAAATCCACAGCAACAGCTCCATGCAGAGAGCAGAAGAAAAAAAGAGTTAACCCTTCACAAATTCATCTGTGCAGAGAAAGGACTGCTGGAATTAACTAATTAGGACTGTTGAGGGTTAACATCTTTTGCTGCATTCCTGAAGTTCAGGGAAAAAAGCTTTGTGATCATGGAGCCTTCACCACTTGTGTGAAAATTTTGTTAATCATGGAACAGTCAGGAGTGTGTTTGAGCTGTTAGCAGTATAATTAGTAAAAAAAGATCATTTTAACATATAGTCTTGTGCTCTTTCACACCACGAAGAGCACTTACAGTGAGGTGAATGCCCCTTCAAGATCTATATATCAACAGTATCAACATTGTTTAAAGTAATTAATGCATTTGCTTGTTTTCCTTACTAACAGTCCTAAGCTTGGGACCAATCAATAAATGTAAAAATATATATACCTGTTGTATTGTTAATGTTTTCTTACATCATTTACATTTGGGAACTTGGCCCTAAAGACCAAAACAATTACTGCATAAATACACCACCTAAACCATTTTGTAGGGCAATGCACGAATAGATGAATGCATGTCATCTTCTTTATTTACCACTTTAGTTCTCCTAGTCATTGTAAAGTTTTCCTATCTATTTTTTTACTATTTCAGCATCATATCATTTTTTCTTCTTTCTTTGAGCCTGACGCTTTGAACAATGAAGGTAAGTTTCAGCTTACTGAAATGTAATAATATGCTATTATTATTTATAAGAATGGTATCACAAAATATTTGTACATAAAAGAGCATAGGAATTAATATATATATATAGGTTCCTGACTAATGCAAATTTTTAAATAACAAACAAAAAGATCAAACAAAATACTATCAGCCTTATTAAATTGTGATTGAATATGGCTCTATATAAGCACATAGCATATTTTTTACAGAAGTTTTTAGTTAGTGAAGTTAGTGACCTTGTTTTTGGATAGAAGTTCACTAACTAAAAACTTATGTAAAAAAATATGCTCTGTACTTATATAGAGCCCTATTCAATTGGCCGGATTGCAATTTAATAAGGCTGTATGTATGTAAAACTACTATATTTTTATAGTATATTTTAATCTTTCTCAAGCATTAAACTGCAAGAATTTGACCAACACATGTTTATTTAATCACTGATTAATTTAATCCTCCCCCTAGTCCACAGAGTGAATAATTTTAACAATTTGAGTGGGATTTTTGTATGTAGTATTTGAAAAGGATTAACAAAAGTTTATTTTTAATCCTAGTTGTATACTTCCCCTGCCTTTGGAAGTGCTCAATTAAAATATGGTCTTTTTTGTCTTTATGTTTGATAATAATAATAAATCAACAGATGTTTGTCACTTAAAAACTATAGGAATAAGTTACAAAATCTGTGCAAATTAAAACATAAATTATGCTCTTAAAGCTTAATAAAATGTGATTTAATCAATCACATGATTCAAGTATTTCAGTGTAAAAATAAATATAATTCCTTCACTGTGCATCTGTATATATAATAATACTCTAAATTAAAAAATAAATTCATATAGTCAAAAACAGTCAAAGTATAAATAGTTCTGAGAAGATAAATAAAAAATATATTGTACTAATGACTTTCCCAAAGGAAAAAAAAAGTGCTTATAAATTCTATATATTCCAAAATTTAAAAGTACTGCACCCAAAATAGTGTAGACAATGAGTAGATATGCTAGAACAATGTAGAGAAATGACTGATGATGTGTAATTATAAACTAACGTTTTCTGTATAACAAAAAGAAAAACCTATTATGTTGATGCATCCTGGGCTGGACACACTGATTGGAGATTATCAATATATGTTGTATGTAAAAAATCTATCTGCTTAATTACATTTTGTGCTTTCTTTGCACTCTCTTTTTTTTCTTTTCTTAGGGCCTCATTCAATTGCGATTTGGCCAATTGAATTGGGCTCTAAATAAGCACATAACATTTTTTTTACAGAAGTTTTTAGTTAGTGAACATCTATCCAAAAGCAAGGTTTTCACTAACTAAAAACGTATTTAAAAAAATATGCTATGTGCTTATATAGATCCATATTCAATTGGCCAAATCACAACTAAATGAGGCCCTTAGTGTGCCTAAAAACAAACACTTCACTAAATATGATTAATGGCTCTAAGAATGAATGAACACACAATTATTTAAATTAGCATATATCTTAAATTAGGTGTTTGTAAGGAATACAATTTATCTGCACTGATAACTATAGCCTTGAGTTTAAACTAATAGAAATATTTTGGACCTGAGATAATCATATAACCATATCTCTGACATCATTTCAGTCAAATATTAATGCATCTTTTTAATGCTCTTATTATTTTTTAATCGATAATCACATTTTATACAGATTAGAGATGGATAGCATTTTGTCATAAAAAGGTGTATCTTCATGGTTGTGCTCTTTTTAAACCATTTAATTCATATTTCTTGAAATAGCATTGTTTGTAAGGGATACATTTCCTCTAACCTATTGCAATAAATAAGAATACATATGTTTACATTGTTCTAAATGAAAAATCACATTTTTGGAAATAAGAACATATAATGTTTGTATACCATGCCAATTCATCAAGCTGTTCATTTTAAATTGACTGCTTTAGAAAATTCACCTCATTAAGCTATATTGCTCACTGTATGGATGCATTGAATAATGTGAGCACTTTGGATACTTATTATATGTTTTCTACTCCATACAGAATAATACAATGAAGAACTCAATTGGAAGCACCACTTTTACAATGCTTGGATTCACCAATTTTCCAGAGCAACAGAGCTTAATATTTGTCTCATTCTTAATAATGTATCTTTTAAATTTTCTGGGTAATTTGACTATAATTGTACTTGTAATAGCTGACTCTCGTCTTCACAAACCTATGTACTTTTTCTTAGGAAACTTATCTTTTGTTGATATATGTTACACCTCATCGATTGTACCAAAAATGCTAGTTAATATTATATCAGAGAAAAAGACAATCTCTCTGGTAGAATGTATTTTGCAGTTGTATTTTTTCCTGCATTTTGCCTGCACAGAATGCTTTCTTCTGGCAGTAATGTCATATGATCGATTTGTGGCAATCTGTAACCCACTGCATTACACTGTGGTGATCAATAAGAGAATGTGTATCATTTTTGTAATTAGTTCTTGGCTGGCTGCAGCACTACATTCCCTATTGCACAGTCTTATGGCATCTACATTGAATTTTTGCGGGATCAATAAGATACAGCACTTTTTTTGTGACATGACACCCCTTTTGAAGTTGTCTTGCTCAGACATCTCGCTCAACAAAATCTTGATCTACACTGAGGGTGGTTTACCTGTATTGATCCCCTTAGTTATTGTGCTTATTTCCTATATTCGCATCATCTCCGCCATTTTTAAGATCAAATCCACTGATGGCAGATCCAAGGTCTTCTCTACATGCTCTTCTCATCTTACAGTGGTGATTTTATTTTACGGTACTATTGCTTTTATGTACTTGCGTCCTTCTTCAAGTTTTTCTGTAAACTACGACAGAATTGTTAGTGTCATATATACTGTTGTAGCACCAATGTTAAACCCATTTATTTATAGTTTAAGAAATAAGGAGGTAAAAGTGGCAGTAAAAAAATTATTTAGCAAAAGAAAATATATTTAACTATTGAAATGTTCCAAATTGCAAAGAAAAAATGTACTGTATAAAGATCACATGTTTTAATCTAGTAAATTTATGACCAGATTATAAATGAATTCAGAGCTTTTTTGAATGACAATGATTAAAGCATTTTCTAATAGTGTACTTTGTATTGTGAATCTCATATCAATTTAGCATAATAATTTTTTGCATTTGTAGAAATATATATACTATATATATATATATATATATATATATATATATATATATATAATGAAAATAACACACTTTAATACGAAGAACATAGGTCTTAATGTTAACATGGAATTCCTGTCGCATTATCTAGATTATATTCTCTTAATTTTACATTACGGATATGTTTTGGGTGTTTTAGGTTTTTTTTTGTTGCTTGCTCTCTCTGTTTTTTTATCTGGTTTATTTCTCAACTATCCCTATGTCTCCTTACAGTTTTATGGTACCTCAAACTTTCAAGATGTACAAATATTTACCCTGTTTATTTACTTTTGACCTACACCAATACACACATGTGCATAGCCCACTGAACAGAACAATGTTTTTTAGATTTTTTTTAAACTGTTATTTGTGTTTCAATGGGAATTTATCAGAAATGCTTCAGACTTGAAAAAGAGAGGTACGCTCTCTAAAGCTAGTCATGAAAACTATGAATATGTTTGTCCAATAAAAAAGGTATCACTATATACTGCATTACTCTGATTATTTATATATATATATATATATATATATATATACATATATATATATATATATATATATATATATATATATATACTGTATATAGTAAATCAATAGTACATCTGTGTTCACATTTGAATTTCTTAAGCAAGTTAAAAAAACTGCTTCCAGCTCGCAATTCGGAGAAAAAGTTATTACACTGCATTCTGGGAAGCTGAGCTGAAACATGCAAATATGCCCACAAATGCTTCGCTCTTGAATCCATAGCCATTTTCAAACATCGCTTCCCTTAAGCTTATGCATGCTGTATTACACAACTTTAATGCAATGCCAAGGCTGGATTTTACAAAAGCTGAGGATCCTATCCATGTACTGCTGTTTCAAGCTTACTGGCTATCATCAGCATGGAGCGGGGTCTCAGCTTGTGTTGTGGACTTTATGAGTAAGTAGTTCACCACAACAATCATTTAATATATGGTGGGCAAAACAGTGATAGAAGCCCTCCACCGTACAGTAGTACAGTATACTGTATATAGTATATATAGATGAATAATCAGAGTATTGCAGTAAATAGTGATAGCTTTTTTTTGCACAAACTAATTCATAATATAGCGATTAGCTTTCGAGAGATAACCTCTCTTTATCAAGTCAAAAAGCAATACTGGTAAAAATATGTAAAGGAGTAGGAAAGTGGATTGAATAAAAGGAAAAAAAAGAAAAACAAATCAATTTGGCAGAGATAAGAAACACAGAGCAGCTTTGTAAATAATGTCCTGATAGGTCAGTATGTGTTTTGTAGATCAGGTTTTAGATAAGAACACAGCAGTGAGTATTATATATATATATTTCATTGAAGGGACTATGTTGTCAGACCAGCAGCCTGTGTCTTTTTTTAGATATGAGTAACTTCCTTTGTTAGTTTTTTGGTTAATGGTCTCAGCATGTAGAGCTGAGTTGAACTGTGTTGTTGCAGCAGCATCCTCTGTGTTTTATCTAGGTAGAAAGGGTAATTGCCTTTGTTAGTTTGGTTTAAATGACCTGAAAGGTCTGATCATGTTGACCTGAGTGATAGTTACACTGGAAAAACACTTTTGTCTGTGGGTACCAATGTTGGTGGCATTAAAGAGCCATTTACTTCACTGTCAGTGCTGGTCATAGTGTGAAAGAGCACAAGATTGTATGATAAAAGTATCAATTTCTTTAATTACTCTATTAACAGCTAAGAAATATAAAGTTTTAGGTCTGTTTACATAACAAAGTGTATCTTGCAGTGATCACACTGATTTATAGCAGGTCTTCCCTGAACTCAGGAATGCAGTGAAAACGTTAACTTCCTCTGACCTATTTAGGTGCTTCAACCATGCCATTCTCTGCACGGATAGATGAGGTAAGGTTTAACCTCTGTTTTTCTTTCCTTCGCTCACTGCACTGAGGTGCAGCGTGTGCCTGGCTATGGCCAGTCAGTGATTCATGTAAACACAGATTTAATCTATTTGATTTCTTAGATTAAAATGCATGTCTTTCAAAAATTCAAAGAGTATTTCAACATACTTTTAGAAGATATTTACTGTGATGTGGTCCAAATTGTACTGAATTAAATGGCCCTTTAATTGATTTAATTTGCAAAATTTCCCACTCCTGATTACCAACAAAGCTTGATCCATTAGGGGCAAAAAGATAAAATTGAAATTCTGATAAATTGCTTTTTAATGCATTATGTTCTTTAAAGTTTATTATCATTTAATCTATTAGGGTTAATGTATTCTCGTTAGAAGGTTTTAAGTATAAAAAGATATTATAAAAATGTAACTGACAAGTCAAATAACTGATGAAAAATCTTAACAATAAAGAACAATGTTCCTAACATGGATAAAAATAATTGGAGTAGAAGCCAAACCAAAATACAGTAGATGCAGAATAGCCAATATTCACTATACTGAATATATATTTTAATATATAGCCATAAAAGATGTTAATACATTTACCAGATGAAGAAAAGACCAAAGCATCAAATTATAGTCCATCTTCCCCTCTTTCTGCAAATACATATGCTTTTTGATCTTTGGATGCATATTCTTATTTCAACTTAAAATTAAGTACTTAACTAAATACATATTTTTTTAAAGCAGTAGTTGCTGGGCAATCACTTTGATCCAAATTATTTTTGAGTCGCTTTATTGTTAGTTTTTTGCGTTTCAAATTACCGTATATACTCGAGTATAAGCCGACCTGAGTATAAGCCGAGGCACCTATTTTACAGGGTAAAATGAGTATAAGCCGAGGGTGGGAAATGTGCTGCCCTCTGTGTCCCTCTTGTGCCCTGCTCTTGTGCCCCCTCTCTCCCCGTGTCTCTTCTCCCCTCTCCCTTCCCTGTGTCTCTTCCCCCCTCTCCCTTCCCTGTGTCTCTTCCCCCCTCTCCCTTCCCTGTGTCTCTTCCCCCCTCGCCCTTCCCTGTGTCTCTTCCTATCCTCTCCCTTCCCTGTGTCTCTTCCTCCCTCCTCATTCTCAACCTTCCTCCTCAACCCCACTCCTCATCCTCAACCTCCCTCCTCATCATCCCTCCTCATCCTCAACCTCCCTCCTCAACCCCCTCATCCTCAACCCCCTCCTCCTCAACCCCCTCCTCAACCCCCCATCCTCATCCTCAACCCCCCCATCCTCAACCCCCTCCTCAACCTCAACCGCCTTCCTCATCCTCAACCCCCTCCTCAACCTCCCTCCTCAACCTCAACCCCCCTCCTCATCCTCAACCCCCTCCTCAACCTCCCTCCTCATTCTCAACCTCCCTCCTCATCCTCAGCCCCCCTCCTCATCCTCAACCCTTTCTTAAACCTCCACCTCCCCATCCTCAACCCCACTCCTCATCCTCCCTCCTCATACTCAACCTCCCTCGTCAACATCCCTCCTCATCCTCAACCTCAGCCTCCCTCCTCCACCTCCCTCCTCAACCTCAACACCCCCATCCTCAACCCCCCTATCCTCAACCCCCCTATCCTCAACCCCCTCCTCATCCTCAACCCCCCTCATTCTAACCCCCCTGCTCATTATAACCCCCCCCTGCTCATTATAACCCCCCCCCCCTCATTCTACCCCTCTAAATACCTTCCCCCTCCCCCTTTCCCCTCACTTACCTGCATCTGAAGCTCCTGCTCCAGCCTCCGCTCCTTCCGGCGTCTTGTTATACATTTATATGGAATAGATAATAGCATTCAATTGTACACTTCAGCTGGATGTAATTGCATCTTTGTTCACAATTTTCTTCTTATAGATGAAAAGAGAAATGCACATTTTTTTTCTTATTTCACAATCATATCTAAGCTGACAACAACCAATTTTATCTCTCTTTACCAGACCTAAACAATCTTCCATCTCTATTTATCTTGTCATCAAGTTTCTATTTAAAGCTGCTTCCCGGGAGATTTCTCAATATCTGATTCCTGAAAGAATATTTTGGACACTATGTTTAACCTTCCCACTTCCTCCACTATCACTTCCTCCACTATCATTTCCGGGTGCCGGCACCTGGTATATGCTAATGACGTGGCACGCATGTGACGTCACGTCATTAGCATATACCGGGTGCCGCCAACCGGTATATGCTAATGCCATGACGTCACATGCGCGCCACGTCAAGACGCCGGAAGGAGCGGAGGCCGGATCAGGAGCTTCAGATGCAGGTAATTGAGGGGAAAGGGGGGGGGGGGTAATTAGAGGGGTAGAATGAGGGGGAGGTTTAGAATGAGGAGGGGGGTTGAGGGGGGGGTAGAGAGACACGGGGGGGTTAGAAAGACACGGGGGGAGAGTGACTCGAGTATAAGCCGAAGGGGCCCTTTTTAGCCTTAAAAAAAGGGCTGAAAAACTCGGCTTATACTCAGGTATATACGGTATATATTTCCAATGAAAAAATAAATATTTATTTTTTATGCATGCATTTTCAAATGCACAGTAAATATGAATATTCAGAGTAAGTGAATTAGATGTGTTTGGCAGAGGCTTCTGTAATGGATATTGTGAGTTAACCATTAGTTATGAGATAACAGTATACAACGATGTTAATTTTTCTATGTATCACAGGAGCTATGAAGGGCTGTGAAGGCAATCTTTCTCATAGGCCATTGCAGTTTTCAGCGATCTGTTTTGTTGATCATTTAAAACAGTGAATCAGTGAAAATTATTTAAGCCATTTTTATTATTATCTAATATGTGCCAACATATTCCACAGTGCCATTTTCCACTGTGTGCGTGGAAATTGTGACATTTTGAGAAGTTGTACAAGTGAAATATTGCTAAATATCTGGATAATAGAAAGAACTATTCAATATAACTTGAAAGTAACAATATTGAAAACCTGATGAAATTATGGACTTGTCCACAATATTCTTTCAGGAATCAGGTATTGAGAAATCTCCCGGGAAGCAGCTTTAAATAGAAACTTGATGACAAGATAAATAGAGATGGAAGATTGTTTACGTCTGGTAAAGAGAGATAAAATTGGTTGTTGTCAGCTTAGATATGATTGTGAAATAAGAAAAAAAATGTGTATTTCTCTTTTTATCTATAAGAAGAAAATTGAGAACAAAGATGCAATTACATCCAGCTGAAGTGTACAATTGAATGCTATTATCTATTCCATATAAATGTATAACAAGAGGTGTAAAATATCCCATGAGCTAAAAAAATAAAAATATAAGAAAACTAAAACATTGTATCATTTAAAGTGTTACTTTTTCACTATATAAAATGCTAATATAAAAAATCAAGTCCCAAAATTATCTAAATAGTGTTGCTGTGCATAAATGAATTATAATTATAGTACGACGCACCACTTAGGCTGGATGAGCGCCAAAGGTGCTCATCTGCGAAGCCTCGCGAAGTGAGGTGAGCCATGTACGGCGCAGGACATAGGCTGGATGAGCGCCAAAGGCTCTCATCTGCAAAGCCTCGCAAAGCAAGGTGTGTATGGCGCAGGACTTAGGCTGCATAGTGAGGGTCGCAACTGCGAACCAAGCGTGTAAATCTAAAAAAAGAATTGAACAAATATAATAATATCCACAAACATTTTTTAACAAATATAATAACACACTCACAGACAGCACAGGGGGAGAGCCAGGAAGCCTAGTAGTGTGGTTGCAAGAGATTTGTAGCCATATTTGGGGGGTTTCGCAAATCCAAAGTCGGTTAAGCTAGGAAAAAAATGGCGGATGAAAAACATAAAAAAAATTCAGAAAGGAAAACGAGGCTAAGCAAAGCCAGGCACGCAGGACAAAATAAAATACACGACAGCAAAGACAGTAACACTTACACCAATGACGCCAGGGACGCAGGACTTTGAAAATAAAACAAACAGCCTTCAGAGCGTAACACGTAAACATTCAGCAGACACACAGAGGAGAAACACACAGGGAAGGGACAGGGGGGGATGGTGGAAAGACACACATGGCATTCCCAAGCACAAAACTTGCAGGGTAACGAAACCTGCAATAAGCGGCCCCTACAGTAGGCGGGAGGAAAGGCTCTCAATGAGCCCCAGGGCACTAATTGCGAGCCCCACGATGAGCGCCATAGGCAGGAAAGTTGAAGTACACAGGGGAGAGGCTCGCAATGAGTTCTCGCTAGTTAACTATGCTTTTTAATGGCAGTTGATTTACTTGTATTTTAACTGTGGTTTTTTTTAAATATGTATTATTTTTACTGTCTAATTAAACGTTAAGTTTTAACATGATATATTTCTATCTTAAATATTTCTTGCCTCTTCACATTGGTGTCTTCTCATGTGGGTTGTTCTGTTACTGGTCTAAAGATGTTTCTGTGTGTAATAGTAATAAACTATGCATTTGAATCTACAAAAATATAACATTTAATTCAAATTTGCAATTTGTTAACAAAATGTTAATCAAGATTTAAATAACATTTAGATTCTAATAATTAACAGGACCATATCTGAGAAAAAGTAACTGGTTCTGTAGAGTACACAGCTAGTTTTTTGGACCTTTCCTGTTGGCTGCCCGTGTGCAGTGCCGGCCATTGGCCACTATGTGGTGCGGTCGTGGGATTCCTGAAATTCTTATGCTTTAGTGTTAGGTTGATGGGTGTTAGGATGAGCGCTGTTAGGGTTAGGGTGAGGTGTCTTAGGGTTAGGTGTTTAGGGTGAAGGGTGTTAGGGTGAGGGGTGTTAGGGTGGGGGGCGTTAGGATTAGGAATTAGGGTGAGGGGTGTTAGGGTTAGGTTTTAGGGTGAGGGTATAAGTATTAGGTATTAGATTGAGGGGTGTTAGTGTTAGGTATTAGAGTTAGGGTTAGGGTTAGGGTGTTAGGGTTAAGTGTTAGGGGGAGAGGGGTTAGAGTTAGGTGTTAGGGTGAGTGATATTAGGGTGAGGGGTGTTAGGAATAGGTAATAGGGTGAGGGGTTTTAGGGCTAGGTATTAGGGTGAGGGGTGTGAGGTTTGGTGTTAGAGTGAGGGGTGTTAGAGTTAGGTGTTAGGGTGAGGGTATTAGAGTTAGGGGTGTTAGGGTTCAGGTACTGGCTCATTATACCCTTTACGCTGGGAATAAAATCACAGACGTGCCACCTAGCATCCGATGGCCATCACTGTGCACGGGCAACGAACAGGAAAGATCCTGTTTTTTTTATACTATATACATTATAACTAAAAGAATTACAAAAATAATGTGAGGCTGCTTTTTCTCAAAAGATTGCAGCACAGGAAGTACTCAATTGATTGTGTAATGGCACTTTAAAATATAACCCTCCAGTTAAATAAAATTCAGAAGTTTTGTCTTATATTGGAAAGATTATTTATTTATTTTAATAAGGGTGTAGCTGTCTAGGAACGAATGCATGTATGTTTCAGTGTATATTATTTTCATCTTTGAATGTTTTCTGATGATAACGAAAAAAATTATTGCCGAAACCCGGGATCGAACCAGGGACCTTTAGATCTTCAGTCTAACGCTCTCCCAACTGAGCTATTTCGGCTGATAAACATGACGTATTCGGAACGTTATGAATAGGAGTGCTCCCAGTGCTTTGTGGCTATAGGGACATATTTTTATTTAATATATTAAAGCATTAAATTAGCTTTAGTTTCTATTTAAAATACTCGTCCCAGCATTGTATTTAACAAGACAAACCATTACATCACTTGTTTTAAACCGTAGCTTGTTACTCTATTTAATCAATCATGAGTTACAAGCAGTGGTATATTTAAAGTAGGTCATTATAACATTCCTGAACATTGCGCATGGAATATCTGAAGGACTCACAGTACCAAAGATGAAAGTGGCTGAATTAATGTATTTATAAGCATGGCATGTTTTGTAGAATAGTAAAACATATTAACGTCATTTAACTTCCGTTTTTGGTTTATTGTAGATTTTATGTAAACTGACACCAGAATCAGAACAGTCGGTTGCTGTTAAAACATTTGGTTTTATAAGACCCAGCACATAAATGAATGAGCGGCGTTAAAACTATATCATTGCCCATCAGTGTGTACCATACATAAATACCGAATATAATTAAAACTTATATGCAAGTCAGGATGGCCGAGCGGTCTAAGGCGCTGCGTTCAGGTCGCAGTCTCCTCTGGAGGCGTGGGTTCGAATCCCACTTCTGACATTTCTTTTTTTTTACCACTTATTGTAGAAAAGTGACCTTTATTTGATCTGAATTGATGTGCTATTTTTTTTTATATAATTGGCTTTTTCTGTGTGTATCAACTGAACTCTGTAAACATAACAATATTTATTGGAATTACATATTTTAAATCACTGTTTTTAATATATTTATAACAAAATATTTTATTACATTTTTGCATTTATCTTCAATACGGGAGGTTACCTAAAGAAAATATATAAAATCTCTATACTACAAAAAAAAAAAAAGAACATCTCTCTCTATATATATATGCATCTATACCTCGTTTAACGCTCATGACAAGAACACACAATTTCGATTGAAATTTAAACTTTTTTGGTTTTATATGAACTCCAAATAAACAGCAAACATAACACAAACTGAACATTAGCACAATTATAAACCTTAAATTATTGATGTTGAAGCTTCTGCGTCATCCTGGATTCTGTTTCCTTTAGAGAAAAAACAGTGTTATAGCGAATTAGAACGTTAAAAGGGGTCCGGCAGGGAAAAACAGCGTCATACGAGGCAATGTTATAGAGAATCAGAGCGTTAAAAGGGATTTGGCAGGCGAAAACAGCGTTATACAGAAGTTTAGCATTAAAATGGGTCTGGCAGGAAAAACAGGTCTATAGCGAATCAGCTCTAAACTGGGTAGATTTAAGCGGGGTATACTTGTATATTTATTTTAAGTCTGCAGCACCTCTCTGTCAGTCACTCCACTGGCTTTCCATAGCCTCCAGAATAAAATTGAAAATCCTAACCCTAACATATAAAGCCCTCAATAATAATGCACTCTTTTATATCTCTGCTCTTATCTCTAAATACTCTCTCAACCATCCTCTCCGCTCTGCTAATGACGTTCTTCTTACCTCCTCTCTTGGCACCTCCTATCATTCCCGTCATTAGGACTTTTTCTTGCTGCCCCTATTCTGTGGAACTCCTTGCCTTGCTCCACTAGACTATCCTCTGGCCTCAAGTCCTTCAAAACCTCACTAAAAACGTATCTATTTAAATAAACATATCATCTTCAGCCGTAATTATCTCAATATATTGTACCTCACCTTTCTATACCTCACCTATACCCTTAGACTGTAAGTTTGCGAGTTTTCAGTCTTGTTGGTAGTTTAGAAGAAGCCCTTTAATGCTTGACTTTAAACTCAATAACAGGGCCTTCCATTCTTTTGTAATTTGTTAAATTTGTTTTTGACTTGTAACTACCCTGGTTAGCACTATGGAATAAGTCGGCACATTACAAATAAAGGTTAATAATTTATACACAAGGAATCCCATTTAGGGCAAACATTGCACCTTCAATTTGTATCAGGAATGTACAAATGGATATATGGACTGTATCTGGACTGTTATTTCCCTGTGCGCTGGGTAATCATAATTGTTGTGCATGTTGTGGATTAATATTGCCTGTGGTATAAGTATAACATAGATGACATACTGTTATATGTACTACGTATGAGAATCCCCATATCCTGTTTGGCATCAAAATGACCAGATTTCCCAGAGGAGTATAATAAAGCATGTCGCCGGAATCCTTGAGGAATAGGGTCCGAGTTATGGGGAAACAGGCTGAGAGAGTTTGGGAAGACTCCAGAAGTCAGTAGGAGGGGCCAGGAAATGTAATTCTGGGAAGGGGGAGGAAGATCTAATTAGCCATCAGCAGCTAGCTTCCTGACAGGGGAAACTTAAGGTGTTTATCTCCCTACCCAGTACAAAAGGTTATTCAGACGGTTAGGTTCCAACACCACAGAGGGGGTTAGAAAGGCTGACAGAATCTTGAGTTGATCAACATGCCCCCGCCCAAGAAGGAGTTGCTAGTTGAAGAGTGTTGGCTGTGGTGGCGCCTGCCGGCAGGAGTAAGAAGCAGCTCCGTGGTGAGCTGACACAGTAAAAGCAACTCGCAACTGCTGTAAGGAGGTCTGTGAAAATCGGTGAGGTGTTGGAAGCAGGCGGATAACTCCTGCAAGCCTGAAACCTTATCAAAAAGAAAAGAGTTCAGAAAGATCACTAAAACATTAATGAGAGAGAAAATAACTTACAAGTGGGGTTTTCCAGTCAAATTGATCATTGTAAGAGATGACCAAAGAATAAACATAAATACTCCAACTGAGGTAGAAAGATTACGTGAAAAATTGAACATTCAACTGGAAATATGACCTATACCCAGTCTGGGGATATAAGAGTAGAACATTCAGGGTAATATAAGACGAACGGCTGAGTAGGAAAAGGTACAGAGGAGGGCAACAAAACTGATAAGGGGAATGGAGGGGCTAAGTTATGAAGAAAGACTAACCAAATTAAGCTTATTTTCTCTAGAAAAAAGTTGTCTAAGAGGAAATAATGATTACCTTATATAAATATATCCAGGGTCAGTATAAAGATTTGTCAAGGGAGCTTTTTGTGCCAAGAGGTTTTCAACTGACAAGAGGACATCCCTTGAGGTTAGAAGTAAAAAGATTCCACCTCAAAGAAAGAAAAGGGTTTCTCACAGTAAGGGTGGTTAATCTGTGACAGTGGATTCGATAGATAACTTTAAACTGGATTTATTTCAGTATTGATCCAGGGAGAAATCCGATCACCAGTATCCGGGGCCAGGAAGGAATTGTTTTTTCCCTTTGAGACGATTGGCTAAGTTTCACTTGTTTTTTTTTTCTGTTTGCCTTCCTCTGGATTAACTAATAAATAAAATAAAAAAGTTGATTAATAATTAATTAACAATTAATTAACAACTTATTAATTAATAACTAATCCTGCATATTGCTGATCAGTAGAGATCTTCAAAGGTTGAACTTGATAGACTGAAAGTCTTTTTTCAACCTTAATAACTATGTAACTATGTAACTATTTAGCCCTTAATTAACAAGGTGGTTAGGTGGCTCTTCAAAAATGGCTGCTTTTTATTTTTACGGGGAAATAAGCCACTGATTAGATAGAAGATAAAGGTATAGAAATTGTGATGAACTAGAAAAACACACTCACTTCCCTATTGGAAAAGATTATTATTTCAGTTAATGTCACTAGGTGCTAGATAGGTAGCCCTGATTGGAAATTGTATGCTTATTTTTTGGGGGGAGTTGTATAATTTTTTGTAAAGAGGATTTTGTTTAATACACAAATATATATATATATATATATATTGAAGGGTATGAAAAGTAATTAAGCCCCTTCAATATGGGTAGAGTTCGAAGCCCTAACGATAAAACATGGTGAATATCGATTTTTGTATATGAAATCGATACCTAGGCATTTAATTATTTTTTTTGTAACTTTAGAAGTATAAATTAATCTGACATTGTAGAGATGTTAGTCATCATAGGACACACCAATGAGAGGCTTAAGGAGGGATTGTTAGGTTAAGATAAGGGTGCACTAGGGTCTATTGATTTCAGCACAAGGCTACGATCCAGCAACCCTGAAGTTTAATAAGGTGTTTTTTAAAAAGCCCTGAGAGGGGGAAAGTTAGCTTGTACATTTAACACCTTATAATCAAATGTTTGAAGAATAAAATGTGGATATAAGATAATGGTAGGTGGGCAGTTAGCTTCTTAGAGACAGAACCTGGTTGCTCCCACCAGGTCTGGTCTAATATTTAGGTCATGACGGTATTTAAAATGTGCATACCGTCAGGAGATGAATATTGTGTATATATGTACAAATGTGATTATTATAGGTCAAACTGTACTCTAGAAACCAAGGGAATTTAGAAAACTGTGAAGGGTTTAAACTCTCCGGTCAAAAGACAAATGTCCATCCAACTGTTTAAAAAGGAGGATGCAGATGTCGTCTGCATCCAGGAGTCCCATTGGGGTAAAGGGAAGGAACCCGATCGAATTAATAGGACCTATAATATATGCTTTAACTCATGTTTTAAGAATAAAGCCAGAGGAGCATCAATTTGGTTTCATAAGAGGAGCAAAATTACTGGTAAGTATATAGAATCTGATACAGATGGGAGGTATGTAATATGGATCGGGCAAATTAACAAAGTAAAGTGCACTTTGGCCAATTTATATGCCCCAACTCTAAGCAAAATCAGTTTTTGGTTAAAATGCTAAAGCATATAAACAAAATTAAAATAGGTCATTTAGTAATCTGTGGGGACCTCAATATGTATATTAGATATAACATTGGATAGAAATTCACAGGATCGACCAATGCCAGATGCTGATACCTCCAGGAGAGCAAAACATTTTTAGGAAACACTGGATAGGTTTAATGTATATGATGTATGGAGACTGATACACCCAGAAGAGCTAGACTATACCTTTTTTTCGCACCGTCACAAAACCTATACCAGATTGGACTATTTCCTGTTGGACCAGACCACATTAGGGATAACGACAAAAGCTGTAATAGGTCCCATAATTTGTCCAGACCATGGTCAGATCAAGATCTATTTGTACGGCAGCCCTATGAGTGAGATAAATAACAACAAAATAATTGATGCTAACCTTTTTCAGTTGGAAAAGGACGAAATAGAAATTCAAAGAGAAATAGAGGATTTTTTTTAGCATTAATAAGGGCTCAGTAACATCTAGTATTACGCTATGGACTGCGCACAAGGCGTATATGAGAGTTTTTTTTAAAGCTAGATCTATAAGGAAGTCCAAAGAGAGAGGAACCCCGTTAAGAAAATTGTACATAGATTTGAATTTACTAGAGAGAAGGAATAAAATATGACCAGAACAGGACTCTACAATTAAAATAGGTAAATTGTAGCCACAAATTAAAAAAAAAATCATTTAGATTCAGAAGGTAGAAAATTCAGATGAAGTAGAGAAAGTAGTTTATTCTCTAAAGACTAACAAAGCGTCTGGTCCAGATGGCTTCCCGACAAGTTACAATGAAATATTTCCGAAACATCTGTACAGCTGTTTGACAGATGTATTTAATGAGATAAAGATATCTGGGAAGGCTCCAAAGGAAATGTTGGAGGCCGCCATTATAACTATCACCAAGGAGGGCAAAGACGAGTCGGTTTGTGCTAACTACAGACCAATTTCACTGTTAAATATTGACACAAAAATATATACAACATTTTTTGTTAACAGGCTGAATCCGTTAATGCAACAGGTAATAAAGCCAATCGTTCGACTGCATCAACTGGAATTTTATTGAAGCCACCCTGGAGGCATTTGGTTTTGGTAGAGAGGTTGCAAGAGCTATTATGGCTCTCTACTCAAACGTATAAGCTTTTGTACAGGGAATAGGTTTTCGTTATGCCCCTTTTTTGATAAAAAAAAAGGGACTAGGCAGGGTTGCCCAATGCCCCCATTGATTTTCGATCTGTGTATGGAATCTCTAGTTAACATCATAAGAGAAAACAAGGATATTAAGGGAACAGGAAATTGGAAGCCTAACCTCTACGATCTCCCTTTTTGCGGACGACGTGTAGTTACGTTGACAAACCCGTCTAAGTCTATAAAACATCTTTTTGCCAACAATAGAAGAGCATGTTCTCTTGTCTTATTACAAGATCAATACTCACAAATCAGAACTATTGAGGTAACATTTATCACTAGAATAGACCCGAATCTACTTTCTATAATGGACAACAACTTGAGAAAAATCTGCAAACCAATTTGTAAGAAAATTAGCAAATGGAGTAGGTTGAATTTATCCTGGGTAAGTAGGATTGAGATTATAAAGTTGGCTATCATTCCGAAAACAACATATATTTTGAGGAGCATTCCGTTAAAAACTCAAAAGAGTTCTATGAGGAAATTTCAAAGAGTAATAGATACATTTATAAACAGAGGGCGCAAAGCTAGAGTTAACATGGAGTGGATTAAGAGGAAAGTGAGATACAGTGGTTTAGCGTCACCAAATTTATTCGAGTATATAGAAACAATAAGTCTTAATCATTTTGTGAAATATAGAGATAATAAGGGTCCTCAAAAATGTATGGATATAAAGCGAGAGCTTTGGAAAGAGAATCCACTAGATCTGTTGGTATGGCAGAGGGAGCCTAAAAAAAAAAAGAACTAGGAAAGATGCCTCTGATTATTAAGAATTGTTTAGAACCTTGGCACAATATCAATAATAAGTGGAGGTTGAGTCTCTTTCCTCCCCCAGCAACTCCGCTACATTTACTTTATGAGATTAATAAGATAGAAAGGTTAATTGGAAGATCTGGAATTTATATACGATTGGAGATTTATGGTTGGATCGCCACATTAAATCTTTTGAGGATACTATGAAATTTAATAATGTCCCCAGTTCTTACTGGCTTCATTTCAGTACACTGAGACAATTAGGCCCTCATTCAATTGCGATTTGGCCAATTGAATAGCGCTCTAAACAAGCACATAGCATATTATTTTAAAAGACGTTTTTAGTTAGTGAAAACCTTGCTTTTGGATAGATGCTTACTAACTAAAAACTTATTTAAAAAAAATATGTTATGTGCTTATTTAAAGCCCTATTCAATTGGCCAAATTGCAATTGAACGAGGGCCTGAGTGAGCAAATCAGACTATAAGGAACTGACAAGGTGTGAGCTTACTAAATGGGAAAGGGAATATCTAAGGTGTAAAAGCGATATCTCTATTTCCAATTGTGGTAAAAGCTTAGAGGAGGTGAGAAACATAAACAAATCCCCTGGGATGTGCAAATGGTAAAGGGATTTTGGCGAAAAGTGGGAAGTAAAAACATGGTTTGAAGCCAGCTTATTAACTGAAAAGAACATTAAGTGTAGCTATTTGAGTGAAACACATTTTAAAGTGCTGAACAGATGTATAGAGTACCAGTGGTCCTAAATAAAATGCATGCAAATATGCACCCAGAAAGGTGTTGGAGGGGATGTTCAGAGGAGGGAACACAGTCCCACATGTGGTGGTCATGTGAGAGGATCCAAAGTTTCTGGAAAATGTGTACAAAACCCCTATCAAGAATTATAAACAGAGCAATGAAGCTTGCACCTCAACTAATCTTCCTTCACATTTTTACGGAGGAGATTGAAGTTGAATACAGATACATTTTTCTACATATTCTTTTAGTTATAAAATGGCTGATAGCTTTGAAATGGAGACAAGGCTTATTCTCTACTTGGAAGTTGACTTTCCCTCAGCAAACAGTGATCCTAGAAATAAAAGTCTTCTTAAATGGTCTCCATCGGATAATTATATTAATAACAAGACATGGTGAACCATGTTAAGGTAAATCCCCTCTGTACATTAAAGTTGAGATGTTTTTTTCTCTTGTTTTTTTTTCTGTTTTTTGTCTAGCATTTTGTACAATTGTTATAGTAAAAAAAAAGATTAAAAAAAATAAATAATAAAGTTAGGCTGACACCATTGATTGACAGGTGGGCCCCAAGCTAGAGGAAGGGTTGAGGATTGGTTAAGAGGACTGTTGAATTTTTTGACTAACAAAGGTAGTGAGGTGGTCATACATAATGTGGTTGATAATTCTACATCTGCCTAAAAAGAAGAGTTACAGTAGGTAGCTCTGCTGCTCTGCCTGAAAAGTCCTGTATTCCTGTGTTTGTCCTGCGGGTCCAAAAATGGTCTGGTTCTATCTCTGCTAGCAGGGATAATAACAAGAGCCATTGCATATCGCTGGGTGAGTCAGAACTAGGTTCTGGGTAAGCCCAATTGAAGAAGCGTTCAAGACATATATATATATATATATATATATATATATATATATATATATTATATATATGTTATATTATAGATTAATATATAATAAATATACATATATATATATATATATATATATATATATATATATATATATACTATATATATATATAAATATACATATATATATATACATATATATATATATATATATATAGAGAGAGAGAGAGAGAGAGAGAGAGAGAGAGAGAGAGAGAGAGAGAGGTATACCGTGCTTAAAGCTACCCCTTTTAGAGCTGATTTGTTATAGAGCTGTTTTTCCTGCCAGACCCTTTTAAACAGAATCCAGGATGGCCCAGAAGCTTCAACATGATTAATTTAAAGTTTATATTTCTGCTGATGTTCAGTTTGTGTTAGTGATATGTTTGCTGTTTCTTTGACGTTCAAACACAAAAAGTTTTCAATTGAAATTGTGTATTTTTTTCATGAGTTCCCTTTCCCTATCTTCCCAATGTTAAATTGCCCCGTTTAGAACTGTTTCGCTTAGCACTCCTATTGCCTGGAACCTATCTACAGCGTTAAACAAGGTATTCCTGTATATACATTTTATTTGGCAAAACTCTCCTTGTGTATAGAGGCTGATGTGATCACACTCCTTCTTGCCCAGTGCATAGGAGTGGAAGGTGGAAGTACAGAGTAATTCATGATTCTAACAGGAAAAAGTCAACATGTCTTTGTGTTACTGCCATAAAAGTATTCACAGCAACCGTTGCCCTGAGAATCAAAGTGTTAGCTAGATAACAGGTAGCTGTGCTCACATTCATTTTATCTATGGAACTTATGATTGGTCTTGTCATAGATAAGCATTGGATAGGAAATACAGGCACATGATAAATGTATTCAAATAAATAGCCCGAGTAACTCGGGCTCTCAATAAAAATATGAGCAATGTGTCAATCCCTAATGGAACTTTTGTGAAGGCATATGTGAAACAAACTATCTAATCTTTCAAGACTCACTCACTACAGGGTCTCTACCCGATGACTGGAGAAAAGCAGAGGTGATACCTATATTTAAGAAGGGATCAAGAGCAAATCCGGGGAATTATAGACCAGTGAGCCTCACATCTGTAGTTGGGAAGCTTTTAGAAGGGTTAATAAGGGACAGAATACAAGAATATGTCTATTTGAACAAGATCATCGGTAGCAGTCAACACGGATTTAAGAAGGCTAGGTCGTGTCAGAACAAGCTACCGTATATACTCGAGTATAAGCCGACCCGAGTATAAGCCGAGGCACCTATTTTACCACAAAATACTGGGTAAAATGAGTGACTTGAGTATAAGCCGAATTGTCTACCAAAGGAGGTGGTAACAGCGAATTCAATAGACAATTCAATAGACAATTTCAAAAAGCGGTTAGATATATTTTTGAATAAAGAGGGCATTCAAGGCTATCCTATATAACTAGCGAAGGAATATTGATCCAGGGAGAAATTTAATCTCCAGCTTCTGGGGTCAGGAAGGAATTTTGCTTTTTTCCCCTTATGAGACAATTGGCAAAGTTTCAATGTTTTTTTTCTCTATTTGCCTTCCTCTGGATCAATTAACAATTAATAAAAATAAATAGTCTACATATTAAAAAGATCAATAGAGATCTAAAAAGGTTGAACTTGATGGACTAACTCTTTATTCATCCTCCAATACTATACTATTAATAATTATTTAACAACAAATTAATTAATAACTAATCCGCATATTGCAGATCAGAGGAGATCTTATCAGGTTGAACTTGATGGACTGAATGTCTTTTTTCAACCTTAATTACTATGTAACTACAAATACTGTATATATTTACTATCAGTTGGAAAAAAAATAACAATGGTTTATTTCCTCTGATGTCATTCTCTAACAATGGAGACTAGAAGCCCTTTTACAGCAGATGAGATAAGCAGCTTCATAATGTCCTTTTTTTTTTCAAAATATATAAAAGTTTAAACAAACATAACCATACAACTGTCGTGGTTTTTATAGCGAAAATATTAAAAATTAATATTTATGAATATTAAAATAATATTTATAAATGTATTAAGTTCGAGTAACGTCAATTCATAAACAAATATAGCTTTTAAAATAAAACTGCGTTTATTTTCACAACACAATCAATTTTGTACGATAATAAGATTATTAGCAGTGTTAAAATTGTACACAGAATCATCAATTTGATTAAAATAAGATAATAATAATATGCTTAAGTATTTATGGAAAGACAAGCAATCTTATCATATACCAATAAAATCTTCCTAAGAAATATCAAGATACAATTAGAAATTCTTAAATTGATATCTCCTTTAGCTATAATTATAACACTAATCAATCAATATATAATCAATTTAGGATATCTGGCAGGATCTATTTCCATACATAAACAATACCAAGTAATAATAGTAGCCTAATATTATTAGTATTAATCACTTATAGAAATATTCAAAATATTAATATAATTTTAAATAATTTGGTAACTCTTTAGGTATTTAAACAATTACATCAGAGAAAATAGATATATATTTAACAGGTAATGTTTGGGTATTTTGGTAATATAATTGATATAGTAATAAAATAAGATACAAATTAAATTTATCTATCAAGGACTAAAATAAAAATACATTTGGTAAAGACTATATAAAGGAATATAGTAAAGGTAGCAATATATCAATATAATAACAATAAAGTTTAGTAGGATATCCCCTAATTAGGGGTATTACACAGAAAAATTGTCTATAAATATATTCATTATCAATTATATTATGAAAATATTTAGTTAGGCCTATGCATTACCAGAAGTTGAATGAATTGAATTTGAAGTATAAACGCCAATCCTTTTCCCCCAAAATCAGATGTTATAGGCAATGTTAAAAATCAGGAACCAGGTTAATAGAAATCTCAGGAGTGTCTCTTAGGGTCTCTGTGTGTGTCCCCCCGAGTCCTCTGTCTGTGTCCTCTCTAGACCTCTCCTTCTCTCCAATCAAATTGCTTAAAATTATCTAAAAGTCTCTTTCCCTTGAGAAAAAGCTAACTCAAATATATTCTTGGTGTATAATTTAATTAATGGGGAACAATGGACCGGATTTACATTGTGTGTAAGTTTCTGGGAAAATGTCTGAATTTGGGTTTCAGGATAAAAAGCTTGTTTCCCATGAGAACTTTTATAACTCCAACAGAGATATAAGAATACTTTAATGACCAGCCATTGTATTAGTCTCAGCCATGTTTGAAGGAAATTTGAGTTGGGTTACTGTTACAATTGAAAAAGTAAACACTTCTGTGTATATATCCATTGTTCTAATTATATCACCTGGATACACAAACCGTTTCATAAGGACAGATACTGAAATTAGGAGACAAAATTATATGTCAAAATTTAAAATCAACTAAAAGGGGTAATGTTAATATAATGGAATAACATAATAAACTGATATGGAAAGCTTAAAACATACTCTATCCGATGATATCAAACACTGCTGTATTTTAGGAATTTCTATATAAGTATTAATTAATTATAAAGGATATGTTTAATCAGACATATACAATTAAAATGGGGTATATATATATATATATATATATATATATATATATATATATATAGAATATTCTTATTTATATATTTAATAGGTAAAACCTCTGACAAATCCCCCTTTCTGGAATAATGTCTCTCCATTAGGTAGGTGACATTATTACAGATAAGATATGTAATTAAATAGATAAATGTATTCGCTTGTCTAAATATCTATTTCTTGATCTTTAGGGGTACATTTTCTGTATTAACGTGAATGGTGATAGGGTTACTTGACCTTATCTCTTACATATACCAATTTTATGGATTAATCCAGAGGAAGGCAAACAGAAAACCCAATTGTCTTAATTGGGAAAAATTAATTCCTTCCTGACCCCAAATATTGGCGATCGTATTCCTCCCTGGATCAATATACTCTCCATTATTAAACAGTATAACTCTGAATGTCCTTTTATTTAAAATAGATGCAATCCTGATTCATCATCTATCATTATCTTCCTGATAACCATTTCAACGGCTATGATTCAGTAAATGTTCCAATCGTTGATGACTGGAGTTTATGTTAGTTTATAAAGTATTCCTCAGATGCTTCAACATCTTCCTCACAGTGGCCTGTGAACGGATGACGTGGTCATGATACCACATATAGGTCTTCTTCATCTTTATGTAAGAAGTGTTGAATTGTTTTTCAATCATCCTCTGTGGATCGACACTGATGAAGATCTTCTGCCACGTTATCCTTCTCCCGGTTAGGGTGAATCCCGGAGCCTCTTTGATAAGGACGCCTGAGGAAGGACCAGGTTCCGCGATAGCTTCCGTCTGAACTTGTTGGCATTAGGATCATCATTATCCTGATACGAGCGGTCTTTACTTTTTGGCTTCTATGTTTAATCGAAATACAAGTGGTTTTAATTATTTATTCCTAACATGAGGGATTAGGTGGATAGATGAAGAGATAGAAGATTTTCATGCTTAAAAATGTTCAACATTTCAATAATCACAGTTCATCAGGGCAAGTATTCTCAAGAATTCTTAACTGAGATCTAGTATGACAGGTTCTCATTTGATTAATATGGACCCATTTCTCTACCATTTCACCATCTTTTGGGATCTGGATCTTATACACAACGGGTGAAATTTTATCTATAATGGTATAAGGTCCTTTCCATGAGGGTAAAAACTTTTTCTCTTTTGCCTGATTACGTAGGAAGTTATATAGATACACTTGATCTGTAATCTCATATTCTTTCTTAGATGTTTTCAGATCATAATACGTTTTAGTGCTTTCTGCATATTTCTCTAGGTTTTTCTGGGCAAATGCAAAAGCATGTTGTAAATGTTTCCTTAAATTCTCAATATACTGATGAGTAGTAGCGGCATTTACCAAATTATGGTCTTGGGTTCTATAAATAAGGTGTTGTGGGAGTACCATAGGCCTCCCAGTCATTAATTCAAATGGGGACATTTTAGTAGCAGTACTAGGGGTAGATCTTATCGAGATTAAAACTAAAGGTAATTTTATGTCCCAGTTCTTACCTGATTCTTTGACATACTTCTTATGGATACTTACAATAGATTGGTTGTACCGTTCTACCCCACCACTAGAAGCGGCGCGGTAAGCTATATGTAATTTACGTTTAACACCTAGGATTCTCCACATATGGCTCATTACCTCACTGGTAAAGTGACTTCCTCTATCTGACTCAATTCGTTGCGGTAGGCCAAAACGAGAAAAGACATGGTTAATCAACAAAATTGCGGCGGTTTCCGCTTTACAGTTTGTCGCCGGAAGGCATTCTACCCATTTAGTGAATAGGCATGTAACTGTTAACATATATTTATTACCCCTGGAAGTGGTAGTTACTGGGCCAATAAAGTCAATCTGTAAATCTGACCATGGCATGGAAATCCCCCTTTTCTGAAGAGGAGCCCTATGGGTAGGTGAATGGGGTTGAAACTGGGGACATACTAAACATCCTTGACAGTAAGTATTTACATCCATCAACATGTGTGGCCAGTATGCAAAATCACGAAGTATGTAAATATCTCGTATGTAATCTTTTCACCTCTGTGACCTGATGTTGGTGCATCATGAGCATGTTGTAACATTAAACCTCGGTATGCAGTAGGAACTACCCATTGATGTATCCCAATCTTAGATATGCGTATAAGTAAACCATCTAAGATGCTAAACTGTGATTTTGACTTAATTAGGATCCTGAAATCTTCCTTACTTGAGACATCTATTTTGTCCAGAGGATACTGTATTGGATCCTGTATATGGTTATAAAACTGACCTATAATAGGATCTTCTTTTTGACTATTAATCAAGTCTAAATTAGGATTATCTTGGGACCACTGTACTGTGGAGAGTTCTGTATCTTTCTGGGATTGCTGTCTAGTGATAGCCTGAATTTTTAATGGACCCATGAAGTGGTCCACTTCAATGAATTCCCCCTCTAGGGCACCTTGCTTTGCTAGTTTATCAGCTAGATCATTTCCCTCTTTATCCCGACCCTTTATCTTGGAATGTCCTTTTGTTTTCTTCCAATATATAGTCAGTTCATGAGAATTTACCATTTCATCAATAGCATGTATTAACTTACCATGTTTTATTGGTTTCTTTCGGACATTAGTCATATTATTTCGTTTCCATACTGGTAAATATTCAACAAAACTATTTCGGGCATATTCTGAATCAGTAATGATTACAAATTCCTTAATGTTATGCTCTATTGCAGTGTAAATAGCATAGTATATAGCTATCAGTTCTGCTATCTGACTACTCTTGGGTCCTATTTTATATTCTTTTGGAGGAACGGGAAAATGATCTGTCCATACATTTCCTATACCCGCAACTAGTTAATTTTCTGTATCCATTTTTACATAATAGGCACATCCATCTACATAAACTGTGGGTAAGGATTTAAAAAAGACCTCTTCATATATTTTATGAGGTGACAATTTATATTCCTCCATAAGGTCTGTATTAGGATCATCATCCTTAAAGGGGTCTGGGGCAGTACAATCATGTAAATCTGCTAATCCTTGGGCAACTAGATTCTTTTTATTTTGGGCATATCTAATCTCTAAAGGCCATCCTTGTAAGGATAAGGTCCAAGCAGTTATACGGCTATTTGACAGATTACCAGACCTAATTTTATTGCTATGAATACATTGTAAAGGTTGTTGTGCCGTTTCCACTATTATTTTCTCGCCTTGTATAAAATTTCGAAAATGTTGTAGTGCCCATACTGTAGCAAATAGAGCCTTCTCACAATCATTAAATTTTACCTCTACAGGAGATAGTGTTTTACTCGCACAAGAGATAATCTTGTTAAGTTGGTCATATTTCTGATATAACACAGCACTTAAACAATTATCAGTAAAACCAGTTTCTAAGAAGAAGGGCTTACCTCGTTCTGGATATGCTAGGCAAGGAGCCTGACTTAGCTTCTGTTTTAACTCATTTACAGCTTGGTTCTGAATCTCACCCCATTTCCATGGCTCACCTTTCTTTAACAATTGTATGAGGGGTCTTGTTATTTCGGCATAATTTTCTATAAATTTATAAGAATAATTAGTGATACCTAGAAATTATCTCAATTCTTTTGTAGTTGTAGGCATTTTAGTTTTAAGTAAGGCTTCTACCTTCTTTTTCTGTGGATTTACGCCATCAGGAGTTATCTCATGACCTAAAAAGTTAACTTTAGTACGGCACCACTGAGCCTTTTGGAGAGATGTCTTAACTCCTGCGTGTTTTAATTGTTCCAAAACATGTTCAATTTCTGTCATATGCTTATCAAATTCGCTACTCTTAATCAAGATGTCATCTACATAGGTTAATGTCCCTTGCTCTTGAGCATCAGGCATTGCCTTGTGCAAGAAGATGGCAAACTCATTCCCTGAATTTATAAATCCAAATGGAGTTCTAGTCCATGTAAATTGTTGATTTCCAAATGTGAATGCTAGTTTATGTTGGTCTTCTTCACTGACTTTAATAGTCCAATAACCTTGGGCACAATCAAGTGTGGTAAATAATTTAGACCCTTGGACTTGTGCTAAACACTGGTCTATATATGGGATAGGCCAAGCAGACATATGGACTCTCTTATTTAATTGCCTCAAATCAGCGCATAAGCGCCATGTCCCATTTGGCTTCAAAATACCTAGAACAGGATTATTATAAGAACTATGTACAGGACGTATAACTCCCCTTGATTCTAGATTCTTTATAATATCGGCTAATGATTCATAAGAGGCGAGGGGTAGTCTATATTGCTTAACAAATATAGGTGGCATACTGGGATCAGTTTTAATTTTAGTGACATGTAGATCCGTCAGACCACAATCATATGAGTCTTTAGAAAATACACCTTGGTAATTCACAAGCACTTGTCTTAATTTTTGGCGTTCAATATCATTAGAGCATCCATCGGCTAAAATTATCTGTTCTTCAACTCTTTTTTTAAACCCAGGGAATACCTCAGGTTGACTAATTTCATAGGCTTCCTCTAGTTGTGTAGATAGGTCAGTGGTAATAGAGTTTATCTGTATCTTATTAACCAAATTCTCTTCATATTCTTGTTGATTTATACTATGATTAAAAATTAGCTCATTATCTGTTATTTCACACTGTCCTTCCATGGAACTGAAGGGATAAATAGACTGCACAATAAATAATCCTTCTGGTTGAGTATCTAAACATTGGTCAAGAATTTTATCATCACTCATATATTCCTCTGGTATCAGACCAATAACTGAATTTGTAAGTTCAGAGGTGAAATAGTCTGCATCTATGGCCATTACTATTATAGATCCCTTCTCCATATGTATTGGATGGGATGCTATGTTATTTACTAGAATGACAAAAGATATTTGTGTCATAGTAATTAAAGGTGTATGAGTGATGCTAAGGCCTTTTTGTTGGGTTTGATAACTAAGATTAACATAGGCATCTGTGCCTGGGATCCTCTGCCCCCTTTTTACCTGTAAGGGCAAGGGGAATTGAATTGCGCCTTCTGGTACAGTGATAGTTTGTTTCATCTGTATGGTTATTGCATAAGGCATCTGTTGGGCATATTTTAAGGTTTCTGAATCATTACTGAAATCTAATGGGGACTCATTCAGCCTAGACCATAGAACATTATGGATTAAATCAATTTGAAAAGCAAACCGGTGTAATAAATCATTACTAATATAGATTGGATATTGGGAATCCTCTATCACCTGGAACAAGTGCACAATCTTTTTATCTCCTATTGAAAGGGGTATTAAACATCTTGCTATAATAGGATGGGTTGAGGTTTCATGATTTATTTTATGTATATATTGGTCATAGGGTTGAGAATTACGAATTAATTTTGGATTCTGTATTTGTTCTAATAGACTTTCATTAATGTAACTATCTTCATGGGTTAAGGCTATTTTGGCTTGTTTAGTATATCTCCTACCTATAATTTTTTTTGGGGATAAATAAACCCTCATCTCTTATTTCTATGTTAGCCATAATTTTGGAATGTTTAGTTATTTCAGATAGTTTAGATGTTTTCCTATTTAGTGAAATAGTTAGGACATTTCCTTCTATCTGAGTGTGATTTATGTGGGCCTGATTAATTTGGATCACATTTTTATCATTTATTTGTTCTTCAGAAATGTCATGGCATTGTATTATTGTCATTTCAGGCATTTGATTATTTTGAAAATGAATTTCTACTGAATCTTCTTTTGTTTCTATTACATGACAATTTCTTGGCATATTGGATTGTTTAACCTTTTCATAGTTTATGGGAAAGTTAACTTGTGACCATATTACTCCATCTATACAGTCTATTATTGGACTTAATCTCCTGAGTAGATCTGTCACAATTAAAAATTGAGACTCAGGAACATCTACCACTATTACTGGATGTTTTACCTATTTTAATATTCAACCATACATTACCTTTGGTCTTTATGGTTATGCCATCAAAATTCTTTACAATTCCAATGAATGATTTTAGAATAGTTTTCTTATTAGATCTACGTTCTATTTCTTGATACATATTTTGGGAAAGAACAGTTACTTGGGAGCCTGTGTCTATTAATCCTTTGATGTCCATGGAGTCTACATCTTGTATACTAACAGGAATATAGTATCTTCCCTGACATTGCTCCATCTCACATAGGAAATGGGAATGTTTTAACATATCTGACTTCTTCCATGATTCATTCTTATTTAGAGAGTCCGACTGTGGGGTATTATTTAACCAATTTATGGTAATTTCTGGGGGGTTATTGGCTAGATTAGGTATATCCTCTATTTTACCTGTATTATATTGCTCATTATCTTGGCCAGTTAGTAACCCTGTTTTGATTATTTCTGGCTTAATTTGTGATGTATCCTGAAAACAAAAAGGTTTAACCTGCATATTGTTTATACCGCTCCCTCTGACTTCATTGGTACCCCCTTCTTGCCCTGTGGGAGTTTCTGTGTAAAAAGAAAACTTAGGGGCAGAAGGAAGAAACATCTTATTATCACTTGTTTCAGGATTATTCATCACATTTTTGCAAATACCATTTAGTCACTGGTTTTGGTTTTCAGAATGTTGTCCCCTTTGGGCTGACTGGGCTCTCAATGCTTGATTCCCTGACATATTCATTCCTGCCATGAGAGCAGACACTTGTTGGGTCAGTAATTTAACCTGTTCTTCTAAGTTAAAGTTTTGTTCTACATTTTGGTTTTGGTTATACCTATTTGTGACTCTTTGGCTTTCTGAATTTCCTGAAGTACTGGGCCTTGGCGAACTCCATCTTCTCTCTATATTAGGGCTTTTAGGTTGCCACCGATAATCCCTAATAGGATTATCTCCGTTGTAATTTGGGTTTACATAAAAAGAGTTATTGTTTCTATTTTGGGGCCTTTCAGGGGTAACATTTATTGGTCTAGGTTTGGGTGTTATATATTTTGATTTACTTTGACTTTTAACCACATCAGCATAGGATTTAGTATTTGTCTCAAAAGATAACTCTGGTTGGGCTGATATTTCAGCTATTTTATGGATTTGGCCCTTTTCTTTACGTTTAAAACTATTCTCCTCATCCTGTTGAATCTCATATACCTTGGAACATTCGTTTACCGACCAGCTAAGTGGTTTAGAATCATCAAAGTCTCTGATTATATTTCTCTGCATAAACAATGGTAAGGCATGAAAATATATCCTCTTAAACTCTGCGGATTCTATATCTGCTCTTTTATTTGTCTGCCTATATGCATGTTTTAATGTGACTAAAAATTCTTTTGGACTTTCATCAGGTTGGCATTTTAGATTATGTAACGCTTTTAAGGCTGCTTGTGGGTTTCGGTACTGAGAAAATTGTTTTCTCACCTCTGCTCTGTATTGATCCCAATCTGTGATTTCACTATCTTGAAGGGAAGTAAAGAATGCTGTGTATGAATTATCAAATGACCAGGGGAGGTATGAGATTTTTGCATGAGACCCCCATACATTTAATTCAAGAAAAATTCTGTCTAATGTGTCTAAATGATTTTCAATGGATAAATTAGATTTAACATTTAACTTTAACATAGGGCTTCACCAATTTTCTGATAGCCTGTGCTGTCTCATGGAAAGATACTTTCTTACTGGTAGGGACTTCCTCAACCTGAACCTCCTCATATCTATGCCTATCCATAGCCCCTATGGGTAACTCTTTATGAGTATCCCTCAAAGGAGATGAATCGAGCCCATTATCATAATGTCTAAGATGTCTATCAATATTTATCTCTGGGACATGACTCTGTATATTATCCAGATCTGTTTTTAACTTGTCAATATCCTGCTGGTAATTTTTGATCTCTTTTTGGGTATTATCAAATAAATTTTGAATCCTTCTAGCTTCCTGGTAATTTTCAGCTTCTCTTATCCTTCTCTTAGTTATTTCATCAGTAAGGATGGTAAGTTTATCTTCTAATCTTGTTTTTTCTCTTTTTAACTCCTCACAGTCTTGTAAGTATTTTTGAGACAGTCCTTCAGCTTGATCCGCTTTTTGAGCTAAATGATTACATTGCTCAGACAACTCTTCAATTTGGTCATTTTTTTTATTTCCTTCTTCTGACAATTCTTCCCATTTTATTTGCAAATCCCCATATTTCATCTTTAATTTATCACAGATTTTTGCTAAGTCCTCAAATTGTTGTAATCCCTCTTTGGCATCGCCTAGTTGATTTTCTAACTCTCTCATTTCCAACACCTGACGTTCTGACATTTCTATCCTATCTTCATGTAAATCTCTTAACTTCTGACTTGTCTCTGATACCTCAATAATTTTCTTATTTAACATAGTTATAACCACTTCTTTTTCAATAGACTGATTCTTCCAGTATCTAGCAACCTCCATCCATCTAAGTCCTAAACGGGCTAAATGCTTTTTACGTCCTGAATTGTTTTGGATGGCATTAATGGCATACATAATAGTTTGTAATAAATCTTTCTCCTGACTCCAATCATCTGTGGTACCTACATCAATTTTTGGACTAACATTACTTAAATATTCTGACAATTCGGATTGATATTCACCCAAAGGGTATACACTTATTATTAAAGTTTTAATCAACATCTCATATGCTGCTGTACCCTGTTTAACCAAATCATCCATAGACAACACCCCAATCTTACCTTCTGCCATATTGTTTTTGTTTTAATAAACGCTGCTGTATCAAAAAGTTTTAAATTAATAAATATTAATTCACTTGTTTATAAAGACGTTATCTGGGCAACGCCTCCAATATAAAATGTCGTGTTTTTTATAGCGAAAATATTAAAAATGAATATTTATGAATATTAAAATAATATTTATAAATGTATTAAGTTCGAGTAACGTCAATTCATAAACAAATATAGCTTTTAAAATAAAACAGTGTTTATTTTCACAACACAATCAATTTTGTACGATAATAAGATTATTAGCAGTGTTAGAATTGTACACAGAATCATCAATTTGATTAAAATAAGATAATAATAATATGCTTAAGTATTTATGGAAAGACAAGCAATCTTATCATATACCAATAAAATCTTCCTAAGAAATATCAAGATACAATTAGAAATTCTTAAATGTATATCTCCTTTAGCTATAATTATAACACTAATCAATCAATATATAATCAATTTAGGATATCTGGCAGGATCTATTTCCATACATAAACAATACCAAGTAATAATAGTAGCATAATATTAGTATTAATCATTTTTAGAAATATTCAAAATATTATAAAAACAGATACATATGCAAATTATAAGGTATTAAATAATTTGGTAACTCTTTAGGTATTTAAACAATTACATCAGAGAAAATAGATATATATTTAGCAGGTAATGTTTGGGTATTTTGGTAATATAATTGATATAGTAATAAAATAAGATACAAATTAAATTTATCTATCTAGGACTAAAATAAAAATAAATTTGGTAAAGACTATATAAAGGAATATGGTCAAGGTAGCAATATATCAATATAATAACAATAAAGTTTAGTAGGATATCCCCTAATTAGGGGTATTACACAGAAAAATAGTCTATAAATATATTCATTATCAATTATATTATGAAAATATTTAGTTAGGCCTATACATTACTAGAAGTTGAATGAATTGAATTTGAAGTATAAACGCCAATCCTTTTTCCCCAAAATCAGATGTTATAGGCAATGTTAAAAATCAGGAACCAGGTTAATAGAAATCTCAGGAGTGTCTCCTAGGGTCTCTGTGTGTGTCCCCCCGAGTCCTCTGTCTGTGTCCTCTCTAGAACTCTCCTTCTCTCCAATCAAATTGCTTAAAATTATCTAAAAGTCTCTTTCCCTTGAGAAAAAGCTAACTCAAATATCTTCTTGGTGTATAATTTAATTAATGGGGAACAATGGACCGGATTTACATTGTGTGTAAGTTTCTGGGAAAATGTCTGAATTTGGGTTTCAGGATAAAAAGCTTGTTTCCCATGAGAACTTTTATAACTCCAACAGAGATATAAGAATACTTTAATGACCAGCCATTGTATTAGTCTCAGCCATGTTTGAAGGAAATTTGAGTTGGGTTACTGTTACAATTGAAAAAGTAAACACTTCTGTGTATATATCCATTGTTCTAATTATATCACCTGGATACACAAACCGATACTGAAATCAGGAGACAAAATTATATGTCAAAATTTAAAATCAACTAAAAGGGGTTATGTTAATATAATGGAATAACAGAATATACTGATATGGAAAGCTTAAAACATACTCTATCCGATGATATCAAACACTGCTGTATTTTAGGAATTTCTATATAAGTATTAATTAATTATAAAGGATATGTTTAACCAGACATATACAATTAAAATGGGGTATATATATATATATATATATATATATATATATATATATATATATATATATATATATAATATTCTTATTTATATATTTAATAGGTAAAACCTCTGACACAACCCTAAACACAACATTTAAATAGAGGTAACAAAGTAATACTTATGCTTTAATAAAATGAGAGAGTTGTTTTGTTTGTTTTTTAACAAAAAAGAAATACATATACAAAAAAAATAATTAAACATACATCATAAAATCCCAGGGACCTTGCGCGTTTCATCAGCGCCACCCGTATGCACGCGTTGCGATCGCCCACCTGACCGCATTAGGCTAGTGGCTTGCAATGCTGGTGTTTGCCACACAATGTGAAGCTCCCCCCCCCCCACTAACTTGCAGGCCTTGCGATGAGCCCCTTTGGCGCTCATTACAGGCCTCAGCCAACCCTCCACTTTCATGCTTCGCAATGAGCACTTTCGGTTCTTATCGTGAGCCCCGCAATGAGCTCCTTTGGCGCTCATTGCGTGCCTCTCCCCCCTCTACTTTACGGGGCTCGCGATAAGCGCATCGTCCAACCCGCAACTTCGGAACCTTGCAATGAGCTCCTTCAGTACTTATCGCAAGCCTCTCCACACTCTGTCATCCGATTTGCGACCTTGAAAAAAAATTACGTCTTTACGGCCATCATTTTTTTTCTTGCTTAGCCTTTTTCAGACATTCAAAAAACGCCAATTGAAGAACAAATTAGCTTTCAACCTCACTTCCAGGCTCCCTGCCTCTCCCCCTGTGCTGTGTTTGTGGTTATCAGTTAATTTTACCAATTGGCGTCTTTTGTGGGCCTCAGAACGGCTTCCGAGTTACAAACTTGAAAAAAATGGCAGCCGTTGAAGCCGTAATTGTTTCGAAGTCTTGCCTTCCTTTTTCAAAGTCGCGTGGGCTTCACAATGAGTGCCTTTGGCGCTCATTGTGAGCCTTTTTCTAAGTTTTGCGGGCCTCGCAATGAGCGCCTAAGGCCTAAACTTTTAACATAGCGTTACCAACAAACTCGCTATTATATGTGATCCTTCATATATGTTTCTTTTACTCATTATTTTAATTATGGGGAAGGCAGGGAGCCCGTAAGTGAGGTTGCAAGCTAATTCACTATTCAATTGGCATCTTTTGGCGGCCTCCCAACGGCTTCCGAGTTATGGGCTTGAAAAAAAAATGGCGGAGGTTAAACCAGCAATGCCCGCAAGTGGGCCTCAGAGGTTTAACCGTCTCCATTTTTTTTCAAGCTTGTAACTCGGAAGACGTTCAGAGCTTCTCCCCCACTCTACTTTAAGGGCCTCGCGATGAGCGCATTCGACGCTCATTGCGGGACCCGCAATTGAGTGGCTTTGCCTCTCATTTCAGCCAGCGGCATGCACTGTGCGCATGTTCAGGCCCCTAACTTTGCAAGCATAACACACAAACTTGCAATTACAACAACTATATATATAATCCCTCATATATGTTTCTTTTACTCATTACTTGAATAATGGGGAAATTTGCTAGTAGACTATGTATGATATAGTTATATCAAAATGCGTGCTATAATACTTTTCTGTTTGATAAATGTGAGTCTAACTAAAAACACATTTAGACAGTGAAAATGTCCTAAAGTACGTTTTTAATAAAAACAAAAATAAATTTTGCTGTATCTGCTAATTCATATAGGCATCACTAATACTGTATAGTTTCCATTGTGTTTAACTCTGGCCAGCGCATGGCACAGCGGAAACCATATTGACTTCTGTGCGCAGCGAGCAGCGAGCGTGTGGAAAAGGATGGGAGAGAGACACAGGGGAGGAAGAGGGTGGGAGTGAGAGAGACACAGGGGATGGAGAGGGTTGGAGAGAAAGACACACAGGGGAGGGAGAGGGTGGGAGAAGGTGAGAGACTATATTGACTGCTGTGCGCTGCTCGCGGCGAGCGTGTGGTAAAGGATGGGAGAAAGAGACAGGGAGGGAGAGGGCAAAAGAGAGAGACACAGGGGAGGGAGAGGGCTGGAGAGAGACACTCAGGGGAGGGACTGGGTGGGAGATAGACACACACAGGGGAGGGAGAGGGTGAGAGAGAGAGACACGGAGGGAGAGACACATGGGGGAGAGAGACAGGGAGGTGGTGAGAGAGACAATGAGAGGGTATTGCACATCGCAAGGTGGGTGGGAAAGGATGGGAGAGAGACACAGGGAACGAGGAGGGTGGGAGATAGAGAGACACAGGAGAGAGAGAGAGCGGGAGAGAGAGACACTAGGGGGAGAGAGACGGGGAGGGGGCGGGGGAGAGGGTGTGAGAGAGACAGGGGAGAGGGTGGGAGAGAAACATGGTGGGGAGAGAGAGAAGGAGGGAAAGGGGGAAAAGAGAAGAAGGATGGAGGGTGAGACAGAAGGATGGAGGGAGAAGGTGGGAGGGAGAGACAGAAGGAGGGAGAAAGAGAAGGAGGTAGGGAGAGAGAAAGAGCAAGTGATAGGGCACTGATATAAATAGGGCATAAAGACAGAGAGACAGCGAGGGAAATAGCGCACAGAGAGAGAGGGTGCTTAGGAAGAGAGAGAGAGAGAGAGAGAGCAGATCATACAGTATATTATACCATCATTTTTGACGGGAAATCGACTAGTCTACGATATATTGGTGGAGGTTGCATGAATGGAAGGGGCATTTACATGCCTGAATGCACTTGCAGTTATATTTGCCATGTCTTGGTGTCAAACAGCAACATCTCCACTTACGTAGCAAATCCCCCAGCATGACTCTGATTGTGTCATGGGTAATTCCATTTTAGACTGCTAGTCTGTTTATAGTTTGAATGGGGGGATTATTATATGGGGTCTTACTCTGCCTTTGAGCTCTATTGTCAAGTGGCTATGTGGAGAGTGTGTTTTAACATAAATGAATACAGATTGTATGTGTATTCATTGGTCCTACCAGCTTTCTCATCCTTTTATAAACATGGATAAAATGCAAATTAAACAGACTAAAACTGTTAAAATTAAAGGATGTAAATATTTATTTTAAACTGTATAAAAACATTTTGTCTATTATCAAGTCATGTTCTTGAAACAGTATAAAATGAATATTACTCTTAAGTGGGCCTTTCCATAAATTCTCACTTCAATAATATACTTTAACATAATAATATCCACAATTCATTTTTTCCCATTCTTTGGCCTTTTTAAGATGATATTATTTACTATATATTATATAATATTTGTGTGTATCCACAGAAAATGGGAATTTTGGATAATTTCAGTACCTGAACTTAGGCATCACAACATTTATTTTCAATTTGTAGGATCCTCTTATACAGCCATTATGAACTTTTTCAAAATCACATGGTACGGTTTTGAGACCAGGGAAACAGAGTGAATAGATGAGTATCATGTTGCGGGTTAACGAGATATAACTCATAAGAGGGGGTCATGAGACATGTGGGATCGGTGGTGGAGCTTGTGAAAGAAGGGCCCGGTGCAAGAAAGATAAAATGTTGTGATTAGAGATTAGATTTGGGTTCTACAGCACTATATTCAGTAACCCTTTCCTGTAACTAGCAGAAACAGTATTAAACATTTACAGCCATATTAAATTGCTATTTGGCCAACTGAATAGGGCTCTATATAAGCACAGAGCATATTTTTTTACAGAAGTTTTTAGTTAGTGAAGACCTTGCTTTTGGATAGTTCACTAACTAAAAACTTCTGTAAAAAATATGCTCTGTGCTTATATAGAGAGCCCTATTCAATTGGCCGAATCGCAATTTAATAAGGCTGTTAATATGTAATCAATCACATGATTAATTTATTGCATGGACTGGTGTTTTATTTTAAATACAAATATGTGATAAAATATGACATTGTAAAGACATTCTTTCTGCAACATAACATAACAAAAAATCTAGGTAAAAGAGTAATACTTTGAGAAAAAAACTTAAGTTAAATTGATGATTATTCTATTAAGAATTATAAAAATAAACTATCACCCCAGATGGGACTCGAACCCACAATCCCTGGCTTAGGAGGCCAGTGCCTTATCCATTAGGCCACTGGGGCTTGTGATGACTTACTGTTTCTGCATGTATATAGGCAACTGGTATTTATTTCCATAGATTTATATTTGTTTTGTAGTATAAATTATCTATTTGAATAAATCTGTCAATATGCATCCATGTTGTTACCCACTGAAATGTATTCACTCAATAAAATAATTAAAATGAATTAAAACTATAACAAAAATGCAGTTGTAATATTATATTTCTCTACTTAGAAACTGTTATATTCTTTTGTTTATGGAATCCTTCACTTATGTTCATAAATATATTGGTATAAAAGTGAATATATCAACATGTCAGAAACTGTTTGAAAATACCAGAACTAGAATAGTCAATATTTTATTTACTATTTATATATTTGGATGAATTTTTAATTTACCAACGTTATCATATTACACATAACTTTTAACATTATAATTGTCTATCTCTGGCACACATTCATGTTATATTAATGTAAATAAAAGTAAGTGCCAGAATTCTGTTAAATGCATTCACAAAATAAAATGCCAAAACCCGGGATCGAACCAGGGACCTTTAGTTCTTCAGTCTAACGCTCTCCCAACTGAGCTATTTCAGCTGCTGAGAACTACTCTTTTTTTTGTAATATAACAATTAATTACAGGTTACATTTGTCCACCACTTTCTACAGATGTTTAACAATATCTGTAACAGTGAGCTGTATATGTTATCATAGAGTGCTTTATTGGTAGCTCTTTTATGAACTCACTGCATTCAATGTCCACATTGATATAAGTCAGGTTTACACTTTTGTAGATCCAATTAAAGTATAATAAAGGAACCTATCATAATAATTATTGAACTGACATGATGTAGATCTATAAATAGAGCTGAGAGATAGATATAATTATTTTATAAATAAAAATAACACATCTATAGTTTAATGTTACACTGATTAAATTAGTTTTTGATACTTAAGGACCAAAACCTGTGCATTCTGATAGGGATCACAGTAATTACATTCCACAATCTTTTTAAAAATGGTCCTCAATATTCAATAGTTACATGCAAGGTAGCGTGGCCGAGCGGTCTAAGGCGCTGGATTTAGGCTCCAGTCTCTCTGGAGGCGTGGGTTCGAATCCCACCGCTGCCAATAATTTTATTTCAATTTTCAAAATGAGAAAAAATGTCAATTAATTTGTACTGTTGCAAATAGTGGAGTATTCGTAGAGTCACGTTAATAAGACAAAGACAGGTCTTGATTTTCATTCTCTAAAGCATCTTTTAAGAGCAATAAAGAGGGAACATGTTTTTCAAATGCAGCCACCCAAGAGTTGTGGAAAATGCAATTAACCCTTGATTTATAATTTAATGTGTGTAAGGGAACAAGGGAATGCTCTCTCACTTCAGAAGAAAGTTGCTTAACATTGGAAGTCAATGAGAGGCTCATGAATAACAATTTTGCCTTATGCATCACTATCCTAGGGACCTTTCCTTTTATATATGTCCACACAGTTGTGAATGACGCGGAGGCTGCACAGGCTCCCTGGGTCAGCCCGTAGCGTCGCGTGACCCAGCGGAGCCTGTGAGGCTATCAGCCAATGAAGCGCATCGGGAGGTGGGACTCAGAACGTTTTCGGTCCTATGTAAGGCCAAATGCAGTGGTATAATGGTGTTGCTTTCTACTTTCAGGGGAACAGAAGCAACTATGGATTGTGGGCCATTCATACGTGTACTGGGCCCACAGGTTAGCCGTAGTTACCGAAGAAAAGGCACAACTGGGCTTTCCTGTTACGGACTTGCGCGTACAGTGGTGTGGCTCAAAGCGTGAGGTCACTGTTCGTGGCCGGGCTCCTTCCCGGGAAGGAAAGGACTAAATTAGTCATTTAAATAAGTTATGGTTGTTGTTTACATTGTTTCAAAATAAAGCTGTGGCCCGTTGTTTCTCCCAACTCAAGTTGTCGTGTCAGTTATTTCATTACCTAGCCTAAATGGATCATGCATGGGTCATGAATGCCGCGGAGGCTGCACAGGCTCCCTGGGTCAGCCCGTAGCGTCGCGTGACCCAGCGGAGCCTGTGAGGCTATCAGCCAATCAGGTGCGTCGGGGGGCGTGTCGGAAGCCAGTTTCGCGCTGTTGAGCACAGCAGCGCGGTCTCCTCCCCCGGAAGGAAAGGACTAAATTAGTCATTTAAATAAGTTATGGTTGTTGTTTACATTGTTTCAAAATAAAGCTGTGGCCCGTTGTTTCTCCCAACTCAAGTTGTCGTGTCAGTTATTTCATTACCTAGCCTAAATGGATCATGCATGGGTCATGAATGCCGCGGAGGCTGCACAGGCTCCCTGGGTCAGCCCGTAGCGTCGCGTGACCCAGCGGAGCCTGTGAGGCTATCAGCCAATCGGGGGGCGTGGGGGGGCGTGTCGGAAGCCAGTTTCGCGCTGTTGAGCACAGCAGCGCGGTCTCCCGACTGGAATCCCACCCACCCACCCTGTATGTTGTTGTTAATAGATGTATATGGAGTATTCTTTAAAAAAAAAAAAAATAAATAAAAAAAAAAAATATATAATATAAATAAGAAATATTGAAATTAATATATATTTTGGTTAAAGAATTCGGAGAAGTGGCTATTGTATGTTGTGTAATGTTAATTTATGACTTGGCGGCGGGAGGTGAGTTGCCCGGCCCACTGGCCTAAGGGGTCGATGGCCCCACCTCACAGGGCGTGCTTAAAGATAAGCATTGGGGCTTTGGGCAGGGCTCAAAGCGTGAGGTCACTGTTCGTGGCCGGGCTCCTCCCCCGGAAGGAAAGGACTAAATTAGTCATTTAAATAAGTTATGGTTGTTGTTTACATTGTTTCAAAATAAAGCTGTGGCCCGTTGTTTCTCCCAACTCAAGTTGTCGTGTCAGTTATTCCATTACCTAGCCTAAATGGATCATGCATGGGTCATGCGTTTCGGGGCTGTCTCGCCATGCCAATGCGCACCAAGGACTTTGCTGAATTTCTTTGTAGGGTTGGGATTTAGGGTTAGGGCATGGTTTAGTGTTAGGGTTTATGGGTAGGGTAGTGATAGATAACAAGCTGTATAGTAAAAGAGTTGGGCGTGGAGCGGCAGACAGATAACAGGGAAGTTCCTTATCAAAGCACTTATCTTTTTTACATTACTGTGGACTGACACTATTAAAGCTTTACACAAAAAAATGTACATTTATTATATAATAAAAAACATATAAACTTCACAAGGCCCCAAATTCCCAGGTGCTTGTATGCACTTAAAAGAGTATCCTCTTTATATACTACAAGGACTTCTGTACCAATGTAATGTAAGTTTGGAAGCTTACATTACAGTGGTACAGAAAAAAATTATCAATTTGTTACCCTAACCTGCATATTTATAGAAAGTGGGAGAAGCCCTGACCAGTGTTCATTATTTATCTAAACTGCAAAAGTCTAGCATCACTAAACTGCAAGGTGCTTCCAAAGTGAGGTAATCTTCAAGTAATTTGTTTCACTGAGCTTTGAAGGATTTACTAAGAATAGTGTTCTCCATACTGTCTCATTCATAGAACCATTAGGCTCCAAAAACATCGATGGAGCACCCCTTTCCTACACAAAAATAATCTATAGCTGCATCCCATTATACCATAATATTAGACATTGTTTACACAGATTTACAGCCTTACTAAATTGCGATTCGGACAATTCTAAAGGGCTCTATATAAGCACAGAGCATATATTTTTTACAGAAGTTTTTAGTTGTTGAAGACCTTGCTTTTGGATAGAAGTTCACTAACTAAAAGTTTCTGTAAAAAGAACATGCTCTGTGCTTATATAGAGCCCTTTAGATTTGTCCGAATAGCAATTTAATAAGGCTGATAATTTTTTTTATAAGTTAATGCAAGTTATATGCATTATGTTTATAATGAATGCAGTACTGAGTTAGAAATACCATGACATTCTATTTGAACATATATATACTGTACAAAAATATACTATATATAGTAAATAAATAGTACATTGTTTTTTACTTTAGAATGTATAACATTAAATTATTGCTCTGCATTCTGGGAAACTGGGTAGGTGACATGCTCATTGCGAGCTCCTCCCACCAAGGCGCTCATTGCGAGCCCTGCAATGAGCGCTTCTTGTAAATGTTGTCCAACCGGCCACTTTCGTGCCTCGTGCTGAGCGCCTTTGGCACTCATCTGAAGCCAAGCGATGAGCGCATTCAACGCTTATCACGAGTTCCGCAATGAGCGCCTTCTGTTTCCCCCCTCTCCCTTGCTTGTGTCTGCGTCCCCCTCTCTTCCTCCCCCCAGCCCCCCGCCCCCCCTTATTTCCCTCCCGTGTCAATTTCCCTCTCTCTCACCCCTGTATTTCTTTCCCCCCTCTCCAGTCTTTTTCCTCTCTCCCTCTCTGCTCAAGTTTGCGTGCCTTGCGATGAGCGCCATTGCTTTTATTTTGCAAGTCTTGCGGTTCTCATGAGCGTCGTTGGTTGCATTTTCCAAGTCTTGCATGCCTGGCGTTGTTCAGCTAAGTGTTACAGCCTTCTGCCTCATTTTGATCCATTCTGAAAGCATTTACGTTTTTTCAGCCGCAATTTTTTTCTTCGCTTATGCAATTTTTGATCTCCATAAAAAGGCAATTTAGCCTCCAATTAGCTTGCCATTTCACTCACAGGCTCCCCCTCTCCCCAAAGTCTTGCATGCCTCGCGATCATATGCAAAGTCCTACGTGCTTCATGCCGAGCTTGTTTCAAAGTATTGCGTGCCTCGTGCTCATTGTGGTCCTGGCAATGAGCGCCTTCAGCACTCATTGCAGCCTCCGTCATTTCAAAATTACAAAGTCTAAAGTGCCTCGCGATGAGCGTCTGTGGCGCTCATTGTGCATGCACAAGCCCGTAACTTTTAACATAGCATCACCAACAAACTCGCAATTACGACAACTATATATATGATGCATAATCCATTATATGCTGTGCTTTAAAGCATATGCTATCTGAGTACTAGAACATATTTATGCAGTCAAGAACGAATACAAATCTCCAGTGGCCTGACATTTAAAACTCACACACAATAACTATATTGACTTACTCAAATTTTGTATAGTTGACAAGGCCAGGCTTGGAACCCACAATAGCGACCTAGACAAATTGCTTTTGCAGAAGGCGTGCAAGTAGCTTTTCATTCTCAAAATCCTTTATGGCTTAATGAAGGCTTCTCCTTCAGTGCTTTTATATAAAAAAAAAAACATTCAAAAATGTGAGAGATCTTATTTAAAATTAAGTCAAAGGATTGACATTTTTACACCTAAAAAAATATGTTATTTATTTCTATTTTTTTTTTATATACTGTCTATAATATGGAGATTATTACATCAATTATCTTTAAACATAATTTTACCTTTTGATATGAACTGCATACAGGGGTAATGATTAACGATGATGGTAATTCATATCTATTATCATCACCCAATTTATAATAAATACTAGCGACTTGCCCGTCAAAAAATGACGGCAATGTGATGTATATGTTTGTGAAGTTGTTTAGTTATTTAAATATATTTTTGACCCTTGTAAGTATTGTGATATGAAGATGTATTTTTGTAAAACGTTGATGTAATGGTTTTTTAAAATGAAATTTGTATCTGAAGAATTGTTCACTTTAATATACATAGAATGCATATAAAAGTAAAAAGACTTTTTTAAACGTACCAAATTTAAACATGAAGTTTAAAATATATGTAAGCAATAACCTTGAAAGTATATATTTTTAAAATGGAACTTTATTTTTTATGTAACTTTGTGATTTTTGCAAAACATTTGTCTAATTTTGAACATTATAAACAGGAACATAGTAAATACATTTTGTAACATAATTTTGAATTAAAAGTATTAACATTTGAATGTAAAAACAGTTTAACTTGAAATTAATGAGTATTAACATTCAATTTATATCAGTATAATTGTTAAGTTTAATATACATTGAATGTAGAGGAAGGCATAAAGTAAAAACTCTCCTTAAACCGTACGTAATTAAAGTAATTCATTACAGAGCACATAAACTGTCGATAAACATTAATGTATGTAGTAATCTTAAGATAACATAGAATATTTACATTGTGATTTAAAAGGTGCTTGAGCTCTTAACATGAACTTTGTAATATGTTGAATGAAATAACTTGAAAATATTGTTTTTAAACTTGTAACATTAGAAACATTAACATAGTGACTTAACATTTTAACATAATTTTTCATAGAAATGCAAGGCAAGTATTTTGTGAGGCGAATTATCCATAAACATGACTTCCATTAATTATGACTGAATTAAACAACCAATTGTTTTGTATTTTTGAATGTTTTTTCAAAATGTTTGCATGGCTTTAGTTTGTATCCTGCAAAGTCATAGTACTTCATAGTAGACAATGTTTTTAGTAAAAATACGTCCATCTTCTAATAAATCACCTTGACTTTCATTGTTTTCAATGTAAACTTTAATAGCCTGTGGATTTTTGCAGCGTGACAACGCAACGTACAATTGACCATGTGCAAAAACTGGTTCTTCCAAGTAAATACCCACAGATTTGAAAGTTTGACCTTGTGATTTATTAATGGTCATGGCAAATGCCATAATAATGGGAAATTGTCTTCTTTGAAGTATAAAAGGGAGACTACTTTCACTTGGTGCTAAATCTATTCTTGGTATGAAAACTCTCTCTCCTTTATGTGTCCCAGTTAAAATTTCAGCATCTATAAAATGGTCCTTTAATTGTTGAACAATTAATCTTGTGCCATTGCATAGGCCTTTTTTGGGGTTCATATTTCGCAGTAACATGATAATTGCACCTTTCTTTAGCTGCAAAATATGTGGTGGCATTCCAGAAGGAGTTAAAGAGTTAATGAATTCAGTTGAAAAGTTTGCCTGACTTTCATTGTCATCAGCAAGTACAGAATCAGCACTGTGATAATTTCTTTGTGGTGCATTAATTTTTTTTAAGATTTCATTATTGAGTATTAATGCATCTTTATTTTTACACGTCAGTATAACTTGGTTGGCAAGCTCAGAATATTCTTCGTTATTTATGCTCCCTTCAAATATAGCCGATATAATATCTTGTTGACAAATCATATGAGGTGGGATCTCTACAGTGTCGTCAGGTAAATGTAGTATTTTTTCTGTTCTGCCTTCTCCAATTTTAATAAGCCAATTATTGAAATCAGTTTGGCCTTCTGATCTCATATTTTGTTGCAGTTGAAGATGGGTAAAATGTTTCCATACTGTACTTGACTTTATACATGTTTCAATAATGTCTGTTCGATTTCCATGTACAACGACAGGTAATGTTTGTCTAAAATCGCCACCCAACAACATTACCTTTCCACCAAATGGAAAAATATTATCCATGACTTCACGAAGCAAACGGTCAATACATTGGAGGGCATAGCATGACATCATTGTGGCCTCATCTATTATAATTAATTTACATTTCTTCAATTTCTTTGCTTGTAAGGATGTCATGCGAATATCTGACACAGAATTTTCCAAAATAGGCACTGGCAGTTTAAATCCACTATGAACAGTTCTTCCACCTTCTAATAAAAGTGCAGCAATTCCAGTAGTGGCAAACGCCATTGCTATTTTTCCTTGTGCTCGTACTGAACTCATTAATAAATTGTACAAATATGTTTTTCCTGATCCGCCAGGTCCATCAAGATAGAAATAACGCTCTGTCACCATGTCATGATCTATAGCATTTTTAATGGCATGAAATGCTTGCAATTGTAGTGTATTTAAAGTTGCAAGTCTTTCTTCTGTTCTTTCTGCTTGTAGTTGAATGTCATAGTCTTCAAAGTTAATGTCATCTATTAGACCTGGATCAGGCAAATTAAAACTTGCACAACTTAATCCATGAGTTAAAAAGACTTCTTGGATTTCCATTAAGGCTTTTAAGTGTGCAATGGGTTCATTGTATCGTCGCATAAAGTCTTCAGCCATATTACTTTTAAAAGTCTCCCACAAAGCTAATGCATTTGGAGCATTTGAGAAGATACAAATAAAAGCAAATTGTTCTCTCATCTGTCGTGGCATTTGACATTGTGCTGCTTCTTCTAAACATCTTTCCCACTCTGTATCATCAGCGAGTAAGTTTCTATGTCTTGCAGCTAAATGGAAGGATTCATATACAATGTCATTAACAGTTCTTAATTGTTCAAAACTTTGTGCTCCTGGAACATTTAAAAGTAATATCCGTAAGCAAAATCGTTCAACATCTCTTGGACTGACTGTGTAAATTCGTGGAATTATTTTATTGCCTCTGGTTTTTCTTGCTCTCCATAATCCATTTACAAAAACATAGTGATATGGAATTTCAATATATAAGTATTGTGTTGCTTGAGCATCAGTGGAATTTAATGCAAACCATGCAGTTAGTGTAGTGTGACGATCTTCACTTTGGGCCAATGCATTAATTTCATTTCCAGCATGGAAATAGACTAAATGTCGTTGTGGCAAATGTACTGCTAACCTATATACTGCATGTGATCTATCATGCATTTCAAATTTTAAAAGCCGCCACATAGCTTCTGGCGCACTGACATAGCGAGCATCTACATGAGATGCAAGTTCATCATGTACTAACTCACTACTTTCAGGGTTGTCTGCACTTTTGACGACTACAGTAGCTGCATCGTAACCTTTGTAAATATATTTGTAGACATATTTAATGGATTTGATGGAAGTGCAGGCTTCTACGTTGATGTGGGCGTTGTACTTCATGAGTAAATGTGGATTGTAGGGTACTACATATCTATTGTCCACTTTTTTTCCACGAATAATGGCACTATCTCCTTCTCTTCTTTTATAAAGTGGATATCCATCACAATTTGCATATGTTTTGTCTCTATAATCTTTTGGAAAATCTTTTGAACATTGATTATTTTCCATACATGGTGATTGTGGATTATGGTCTCCACAGGGTCCATGAATCATGCGATGAGTAACAATCTCATATAGTCTACCATATAGTTCTGGATCTGGTAGTTCAGCAACTATGACTGCATCCACTTTGTCCGAAGTATCTAATTTATCTTTCTCTTGAAGTATTATGAGAAGATGTGCATGTGGAAGGCCTCTTTTTTGAAATTCAATGGTATATACATAAGCAAGACATTTGCCAAATAACTGATTTATAGTGAAGTCACGTATTAATTCATTTAATTTGATCTTAAAAACTCTGGCTACTAAATCTGGTCGATCTGAAGCACTTTGTCCAAGAAGTAGATTTTGATTAATTTCTGGCCATTGTGGATTACATGTAAATGTCACAAATAAATCTGGTTTTCCAAATTTTGTCACAATAGCCATAGCATCATTGTATCTTTCTCTCATATTTCGAGGAGATCCTTGAAAGGAAGATGGTAAAATGATGGCTTTGCCAGCTGTCATGTCTCTGCTTGTAGCCACGTCAGCAACATAGTCCATGAGTCCACAATATTGTTCTACACGTAGTTTATCTTGTTGATATTTTATAAAGTTTAAATTATTTGCCTCAACTTGCAAATATGAATCAATAATCCATTGTTTTGTTAGTTTCCCACCACATAAAATTGGATTAAATTCATCTGTAATGGCAATTTGAGCAACTTTAAATTCAAGCATAGAAACATTATTTCGGATTCTAGCTTTAGCATTTGGGTAACTGGGAAGGCTTAATTTTGGTTGCCAACCTGTTTCTCCGTGTGGGAAAAAGATGGGATATGTCATTGGATCTAAATTTGGACTTAAGATATTAATATTAATAAATGGTTGGTCCTCATTTCTGGGATATACTCTAATGTCTCTTTGAAATGGTGGTTCTCCTTCATCATTCTGAAAGACCATTGCAACCTCATTTGATGTTGGCAAGTTATAACGACGTTTATCAGTATGTCTGTCTCTTTTAAGCACCATATTAACCTTTGGCATGGGTAATTGATGTCTTTGTGCATGAAGTAGTTGTTCATTTTCTACTTCTGCCAATTTTTTGTAAGCTTTAGTGTAGGGATTGTTGTCCATAATGTTATTTAGCTCTATAAAAACACTGGGTAAGCATTTTTTATTTTCTTCCATCTGCATACGTTGGTCAACAGCTTCCATTGTATCTAGGACATATAGTTGAGCGAATTTTCTTTGCTCTCCTTCCTCTGGATGTAAATGTGAAGTCCGATGATAAATTTGTCCTTGGACTTTAAAACAGTAAGGACCATGTCCTGGTACATTAGCAGCCAATGTTGCCCCCATAGATGCAAATGATATGGCACTATTGTAGGATCTTATGTTTGTCTTAAAATTTTTGTAATTTGGAAAAGTAGGTTCAGTCATAATATTTTGTAAATAGGTTGGAAATTGTTTCCTTTCTGGAAGTTTGAACTTTCCTTTTTGACAACAACTAATAAATTGTCCATCTCGGGGTCTCTCCTGTTTAAAATAATAAGCCTCACAAAATTGACATTGAGTAGTCATGTCCCCACAACTATGAACCTCTACTGCTAAAGACTTCAGTAAAGGACAATTTGCAAAGCATATTGGATGTTGACTTTCATATTCATCAGATGAAAAGTCATGAAATGTTTCAACAACAGGTTCTAAATGTTTAGTTTTTTTCGTAGCTTTTCTTGGTATATGTTGGACTTGTTTGGTTGAAATGTCCTGTAAGTTTTTAGTAAGAGTTTGTAAATGCTTTGTTTTTGTAGTTGCTTTTTTTGGTCTGTGTTGACTGGTATCTTGTAAAATGTCATCTGATGTTTTAGGAACAGTTTGTAAATGCTTTATTATCTTTTTATTTTTTTTTGTTGCATCTTTCATTTTTGCAGCTGATATTCTTTTATTTGCAAGTCTTTTGCGTTCTTTTTCTCGTCGAATTTCTTTCTCCTCCGGTGTCTGCTGGGCGGCCCATCTCTCTTGTCTTTCTCTAGTTTGACGTCTTTTCTTCTCTTCTTTGGTCTCGTTATCAGCCATATTAATCTGTAAAGGAAAAAAAAGTAAATGTAATTGTGTATATTTAAAATTGTAATTCCTGTTAAAGATTCTTGTGCACAATTGGTGAACTAAAAGGCAAATCATTAAGGTATCATTTATATTTAGAATGTATCATTTATATTTCGTTAAATTTATAATTCGTGTCCTCACTGGCTAAGAATGTGGCCAATAGAATAGTGCTGTAAATAAGCATGTAACATATGTTTTTAAAATAATGGTTTTATTTATTAAAAACGTTGTTTGTTGATAGATATTTTCCACTGCAAAACTTCTTTGCTAAAAAAAAAGTGATGTGGTTATTGAGCTATGTATTGCATAGTAGCAATTTAAATAAAATAAGGGAGATATTAAATTAATTATTTTATTTTTCTGTTGACACAGATGCAACTGAAAGCAGTTTCTTTATTTTTATACTTTAGTACTTATTATACTTTACCTTGGTTGAAGTGTGATTTAAATCCGAATGTTTGTTGGTCCTCGGTTCAAAATCGGTGTCCAATGGTGTGGTCCTCTGTTGGAAGTCCTCGTCCGATGGTGTGGTCCTGTGGCGATAGCCCTCGTCCGATGTTGTGGTCCTGTGGCGATATCCCTCGTCCGATGTTGTGATCCGTTGGTGAAAGTCCTCGTCCGACGGTCTGGTCCTGTGTTGAAATTCCTCGTCTGCTGGTCTGGTCCTGTGTTGAAATTCCTCGTCTGCTGGTCTGGTCCGAGTCCTCGTCCGATGGTCCGGTCCTGTGGAAAAAGTCCTCGTCCGATTGTCTTCACGCAGTATCTGTTGTAATATAAAATAGAAAATGTTGTTTGAGTGAAATGTCTTTTAAATAATTGAAAAATGTATTAATTTGACTGTATTGTATCAGTTATGGTTATTTTTTTCTCTCTTTTTTTTTTTTTTACTTTCTGTACAATCCCACAACTTTTGTTATTGTTCTTGAAGGTTCTTAGTAAGGCTTGTGGGTTGTGATATATTAAATAAGAATAGAAATTTATTTTGCTATGTGTTTATGTTATTTTTTGTACAATCCTGTTTTGTGCACAGCACTTGTGGTATACTTATTTAACCTTTATTGTGATGCTTATAGTTAGTGAACCATGAAATAATATAATTAATGTAGTTTGCTATGTGTTTGTGTTAGTTTTTGACAATCTTGTTTGGTGCGCACCACTTGTGCAAAAGTTATTTATTCTTGATTGTACTGGTTATAGGTTGTTAAACATTAAAGAAGAATGTTAATTTAGTTTCCTATGAGTTTGTGTGATTTTTTGTACAATGCTATTAGGTGCGCAACACTTTTGTTATTCTTATTTTTTCTTCTTTGTAAGGCTTATAGGTTGTTAAACATTGAATAAGAAATTCAGTTTTGTGTGTAGCAGTTTGTGTCTCATTCAATTGCGATTTGGCTAATTGAATCGTGCCCTAAATAAGCACATAGCATATTTTTTTAAATAAGTTTTTAGTCATTTAAAAACTTTATTTTGGATATATTTTTATGTCCTCATTCAATTGCAATTTTGCCAAATGAATAGGGCTCTATATAAGCACATAACATATTTTTTGACGTAAGTTTTTAGTTAGTGAAGACCTTAATTTTGGATAGAAGTTCAGTAACTAAAAAGTTCTGTATAAAAAATATGTTATGTGCTTAAATAGAGCCCTATTCAATTGGCCAACTCACAATTGAATGAGGCTCTTAGTAACTAAAAACTTATTTTAAAAAAATTGTTATGTTATTTAGAGCGCTATTCAATTGGGCAAATTGCAATTGAATGAGGGCCTTTGTGTGTACCATATGTTGCATAGTTTGCCCCTCATTCAATTGCATTTTTTACAATGTAATAGTACTCTAAGGCCGTCATTGAATTGCAATGTTGAAAATTGAATAGGGTTGTAAATAAGCACATCATCACATATATTTGTTAAAATAGAATAAGGGCCTAAAAGTGCTTATTTATAGCCATATTGAATTGCCCAAAATAGCAATTGAATGAGGGCCTTTGGTTACTGCATTTGTTATATTGTGAGCTCCTCATTCAATTGTGTTTTGGCCAATGGAATAGAGCTCAATATCACCACAGAGCATAATTTTTTATGTAATTTTGTATTTAGTGAACTTGTATCCAAAAGCAACGTGTTCACAAAAGAAAAAGTTCCTTTAAAAAATATGCTCTTTGCTTATATAGAGCCCTATTGAAATGGGCAAATCACATTTGAGTGAGGCCCTTGTCCATTAAAGATATATAGGTCCTCATTGAATTGCAATTTTGCCAATTGAAGAGGGCTCTATATAATCACATAACATATTTATTGAGCAAAGTTTTTAGTTATTGAAAACCTTGATTGTGGTTAGAAGTTCAGTAACTAAAAAGTTCTGTATAAAAAATATGTTATGTGCTTATATAGAGCCCTATTGAATTGAGGAAGTCGCAATTGAATGAGGCTCATGGTTCTTTCTTGTTTATACTTAATACTTTACCTTGCTTGAAGTTTTGAATGACAGACGGTCCCCTCCTGCCAATCTTAATGCGCCGGTCTTCTTGTAGTGTCTTTTTGAAAAAGAAAGTGAAATAGTTATTTGTATATTTATAATTTTTCATGTAGCAAAGCATGGCCTTTTGAGCATGTAATGTCTTGTTGTATCTTACCTCTTCTTCTTTGTTGGTGTTCTTTAAAAGGGATTGTGCTTCACAGTGCAGGGTGCAAATTGTTGAGAGACGCTATTGATGCAGAGTCTGTTTGAATATTCCAAGAAATAAAAAGATTCAGCTTTATATGATCTATTGAATTGCAGTAAATAAATGTCATTGAAATATAGTCGTGTAATTTTTTTAAATTAACCTTATTTGTTGTTGGGGGCTACACACATATGTCACATACATGAAGCACATTCCATAGTTAAATGTAATTATTTTGTGTACGTGTGACATATCAGTATACATGACTCATATTTAAATGGTTAAATTAACCTTATATTTGTTTTTTCCAACACACATAAATGTGTGTGTGTGTGAGATGTAACTATAGACGATACACATATATGTGCGTGTGACATATCAGTATACATGACATATAATGTCATTTAAATGTAGTTACAGATTTTGTTTTAAGCTAATTTTGTTGCAGTGCCAATACACATAAATGTGCGTATCACATGTCACTATACATTATACACATATATGTCCGTGTCACATGTCACTATGAAGGGGCAATACACATAAATGTGTGTGTCACATGTCAATATACATGATACACATATATGTCCGTGTCACATGTCACTATGCATGGGCAATACACATAAATGTGCATGTCACATGTCACTATACATTCTATACATAATATCCTGATAATAAAATGTAATATATTATAGCTTACCTCTCAGTTGTAATTTGCACAATGTAAAGTAGTAAAGTAGTAAAGAATTGTCTTCTCAAGTAAAAGCAGCAGTTATCTCAGAAGTCACTCCGTTGATCACCTGAGGAGAAATGTATTTTTTTGTTTGAAATAGGCAGTATTTATAAACTTGTAGAAAGTTCTGGAAAGTGAGACCGTTAGAACGCAATACGCATGCGCTATTTGCGTTCCAGCTTACAATTTGCATTCCATCCGCCATTTTCTGCGTATTACTGTTCAAAATGGTGTTTAATATGATTGTGATACGTTCCACATAGTATGTGTTTCATTATTGCGAGTAAGTGTAGTGTAGTTACGTCTGAAGCCTCGTTTTCGTTTTGTTCGTCGGCCATTTTTTCTCTCGCTTAGCGATGGTATTAGTGTCTAAAGTGTTTTATTTTGATTTAAATGTAGGTGTAACTTGTTTTTTTGAGGTGCTGGCTGGTTCCTCTTGCTGTAGGTAAGCTTTTTATGTGTTTGTTGTGTGTATTTCTTAAGTTTTAAATGTTTGTATGTCGGCGTGTTGCGTCCGATGTTTGCGAAGTCGTAATGTGTGGTAACGTGTCTCGTATGGTGTTTGCGTGTGTAGCCTCGTTTTCGTTTTATTCGTCGGCCATTTTTTGTGTCGCTTAACAAACTATTTAGTGTGTAAACTCTTTTATTTTGAGTACAATTAAGTTGTAAGTTGCATTTTTGAGGTCCTGGGTGCTTCCTGTTTGTGTAGGTAAGCTTTTTATGTATGTGCTGTGTGTATGTATTGTGTTTGTAATTTTGTAATGTTCGCGAGTTGCGTCCGAGTGTTGCGAGGCCGTAATGTGTGTGAACGTGTGTCGTATGTTGTTTGCGAGTGTCGTAATGTGTTGCGACGTAAACTTTTTTTGAAATTTTGCAAGGGTCGCAGTTGCTGCAACTGAAGACCTCGCTTTGCAAAGTCCTCAGGTGCTGGCATGGAGCGCATGCGGCGCTCCAAGCCAGCAACTGAGGCCCTCGCTTCGCGAGGGTCCTCAGTTGCTGGCAAGGAGCGCCTTCGGCGCTCCATGCCAGCAACTGACAACCTGGCACAGTGCCCTCGTCGCTACGCGAGCCCGCAGCGTTAGCAACAACTCGTACGCTCACAACTATATATGTGATGATATAATATTATTTAAGTTTAGCTAATTGTTTAATATACCCAGTACAGGGTATCTGAGTTCTGGAAAGCTACTTTGCACAGATTATTACTGTCATAGTTATGTAGGACTAGCGACTTGCCTGTCACAAAATGACAGTCAATAACATTTTAAAGCTGGGAATGGTGTTTGCCACACGATGTGAGTCTCTGACACTCTTAACTTTTTTGTTATCTACAAAGAAGTACAACAATTATAATAAATGTTTTTCTTTTTTTAACATTCAACTTGTATTTCAACAACCGTTAAACCATAATAACCTTTTTAATTGTCATGTATGCAGTAATAATATAACAATGGATAAAATTTGTGTGAATACGTATTGTGAACCATTACATAATGCTTTGTAACATGCAATTTATATTGGAAACAGCGGTCAACCAATTATTTTGAACAATACAAACATTTTTACTTCTGAGCTATGCATGAGTAACATAACAATAGGTCACCTTTGTGTGAATGAGTATTTTAAAGCATGACAGAATGCTTCTTATGATGCAACTTGTAGTTGAACTACTGGTAAAGCACATAGGTATTGAATCCAGAGGAAGGCAAACAGTAAAAACCCCTGTTGAAACTTAGCCAATTGTAGCAAAGGGGGGGGGGGGGGGGGATGTATTCCTTCCTGACCCCAGTAACTGGATGAATCCTCTATATTTAATTACCGTATATATTAGAGTATAAGCCGACCCAAGTATAAGCCGAGGCACCTATTTTACTACACAATACTGGGTAAAATGAGTGACTCGAGTAAAAGCCGAGGGTGGGAAATGTGCTGCCCCCTGTGTCCCCCTTCTCTCCCGTGTCTCTTCTCCCCTCTCCCTTACCTGTGTCTCTTCCCCCTCCCTTATCACCCTCCTCAACCCCCCTCCTCAGTCTCAACCTCCCTCCTCAACCCCACTCCTCATCCTCAACCTCCCTCCTCATCCTCAAGCCTATCATCCTCAACCCCCCCATGCTCAACCCCCTCCTCAACCTCAACCCCCCTCCTCATCCTCAACCTCCCTCCTCATCCTCCCTCCTCATCCTCAACCTCCCTCCTCATCCTCAACCCCCTCCTCATCCTCCCTCCTCAACCCCCCCTCAACCTCACTCCTCAACCCCCCCGCAATCTCACTCCTCAAAGCCCCATCCTCATCCTCCATCCTCAACCCCATCCTCATCCTCAACCCCCCATCCTCATCCTCATCCTCAATCCCCCATCCTCAACCCCCTCCTCACCCCCCCATTCTCAATCCCCATCCTCAACCCCCCTCTTAAACCCCCCCATCTTCCTCCCCCTCCTCACCCCTCCTCAACCTCAACCCCCCTCCTCAACCTCCCTCCTCCTCATGAACCCCCTCGCCCCCCCAACCTCAACCCCCTCCTCCTCATCAACCCCCTCCTCAACCCCCCATCCTCAACCCCCCCATCCTCACCCCCCTCCTCAACCTCCCTCCTCCTCATCAACCCCCCTCCTCACTTTCTCCCCTCTAAATACCTCCCCCTCACTTACCAGCTTCTTCTCTGGCCTCTGCTCCGTCTTGACCCCGGCGCGCATGTGACGTCACATGCGCGCCGCGCCATTAACATACACCGGGTGCCGGAAGGAGCAGAGGCCGGAGAAGAAGCAGATAAGTGAGGGGGAGGTATTTAGAGGGGAGAAAGTGAGGAGGGGGGGTTGAGGATGAGGAGGGGGGTTGAGGATGAGGAGGGGGAGGGAAAGAGACACGGGGGGGTTAGAGAGACACGGGGGGGTTAGAGAGACACGGGGGGTTAGAGAGACACGGGGGGGTTAGAGAGACACGGGGGGGTTAGAGAGACACGGGGGGGTTAGAGAGACACAGGGGGTTAGAGAGACACAGGGGGTTAGAGAGACACGGGGGGGTTAGAGAGGCACTAGGGGGAGTGACTCGAGTATTAGCCGAGGGGGCACTTTTTAGCATTAAAAAAGGGCTGAAAAACTCGGCTTATACTTGAGTATATACGGTATACATATAAATTTTGAACAAATGATTATGCTCCTACTGACATAAACCCTTAATAACATGCAATAAAACAACTTTTCAAACCTTGTAAAATACAATGTTAACAATGCAAACATTAACGTAATTTAATTACATTTAAACTAAAATTGTCAAAAAATACAATGATCTTGAATATTGAATCCCGAGAAGGCAAACCAAAAAAAAAACAGTGAAACTTGGTCAATTGTTTCAAAGTGGTCAAAAAAATGGATTCCTTCGTGACCCCATTAACTGGCGATCAGGTAACTCCCTAGATCAATACTCTCTCTGTAATTAAACATTTAAATTTTACAACAAATGATCATCCTCCTGCTAACATGAACCCTTAATTACATACAATGAAACAACTTTTCAGTCCTTTGAAAACTCAATTTTAACATTCCAACATGAACTTAATGTGTTAAAATGTAAACAGGAATCTTACAGAAATGCAAGGTAACTGCTTTTTGGGGCCAATACTGGCAAAAGTGACTCCTAAGACATTTCAACAATTTTTTGTTTTAAAAAGAGAACAGCAGACTTGTAATTTTGTCTATGGGATATAACCACTGTTTATATATTTTTTTTGTTGTTGTTATTCTTGTAGTTCTTGAAAATGGCACATAGAGTTTCCTATGTGAAATAGTGGTCCTCTAAAAAGAGACCGTCAGACATCAAAGTTCACCCGCGGGGGATAACCACTGTTCTCTATGTTTTTTGCCATTTTATAATAGTGGTCCTCTAAAAAGAGCCAGAGTGACATTAAATTGCATCCTCAAAATAAAACCCCTGTTGGTATGAAAACTCTTTCATCTTTATGGGTACCATTGAGAATTTTTGCATTTATGAAATTATATTTTAATTCTTGAACAATTAATCTGGTCCCATTACATAATCTTTTTTTGGGTTCATATTTCACAGTAACATAACAATTGCACCTTTCTTTAGCTGTAAAATATGTGGTGGCATTCCAGATGGAGTTAATGAATCAATAAAGTCAGTTGAAAAGTTTGTCTGAGTTTCTTTGTCATCACCAAGTACAAAAGTACACCAAGTGTGATAATTTTTTTTGTGGTGCATCTATTCATTTTAATATTTCATTATTCAGAAGCAATGCATCTTTATTTTTAGATGTTAATATTACTTTGGTTGCAAGCTCTGCATAATCGTCGTTAGTAATTGTATTTTAGAATATAGCCGATATAATGTTCTGTTTGCAAAACATTTGCAATGGAATTTCCATGGTATCATCGGGTAAATTATTAATTTGTTCTGTTGTTCCTTCTCCAAATTTGATGAACCACTCATTGAATTAATTTTGTCCTTGTGATCTCATATTTTGTTCTAATTTGAGGTGAGTAAAGAGTTTCCATAGTGTACTTAAATTTATACATGTTTCTACAATGCGAGATTCCATGGACAACAACAGGTAACGTTTGCCTAAAATCTCCTCCTAACAACATCAGCTTTCCACCAAAAGGCAAATCATTATCCATGACTTCCTGCAACAAACTGTCAATACATTGTAGCGAATAGCATGACATCATTGTAGCTTCATCGATTATAATTAATTGACTTTTCTTAATTGTTTTTGCTTGTAAAGATGTCATTCGAATATCCGACACTGATGTTTCCAGAATGGGAACTAGCAGTTTAAATCCACTATGCACAGTTCTTCCACCTTCTAACAAAAGTCTGGCAATGTCAGTTGTTGCAAATTTCAGTGCTATTTGACCTTGTGCGCGAACGAAGCTCATCAATAAATTATATAGATACGTTTTTCCAAATCCACCAGGTTCATCTAGATAGAAATAACGCTCTTTGAGCAAGTCATCCTCTAGTGCACTTTTTTATGGCGTTAAATGCTTGCAATTGTAATGTATTTAAAGTTGCAAGTTTTTCTTGTGTTATTTGGTTTTGAAGCTCAGTGTCATAGTCTTCAAAGTTTATTTAATCTATGCGTCTTGGATATGGCAGATACAAATTTGCACAATTTAATCCATGAGAGAGAAAGACCTCTTGGATTTCAATTAATGCTTTTAATTCTGCAATAGGCTCATTGTATCGTTGCAAAAAGTCTTCAGACATATTTGTTTTTAATTTGTTCCACAAAGCTAATGCATTTAGAGCATTTGAGAAGGTGCAAATGAATGCAAATTGTTCTCTCATCTGCCGTGGCATTTGACACAGTGCTGCTTCTTCTAGAAATCTTTCCTATTCTGTATCATCAGCCAGGAAGTTTCTGTGTTGCGCAGCTAAATGAAATGTGTCATAAATTGTGTCATTAACAGTTCTCAACTGTTCAAAAGTTTATGCACCAGGAACATTTAAAAGGAGTAAACGTAAGCAGAAACGTTCAAGGTCTCCTGGATTTACAGTGTAAATTCTAGTTATAAATTTTATTTCCACGTGTTTTTCTTTTTCGCCATAATCCACTTACAAAATGCCAATGTATAATAATTCCCTTGCCTCCAAGTCAGTACAATCTAATTGAAACCACGCAGTTAGCGTAGTTTGGCGATGCTCACTTTGTGCCAAAGCACTTCTTTCACTTCCAAAATTAAAGTAAACTAAGTGTCTTTGGGGCAAATGTACAGCAAATCGATATACTGCATGTGAGCGATCATGCAATTAAAATTTTAGAAGACGCCACATTGCTTCTGGTGCACTTACATAGCGAGCATCTACATGAGATGCAAGTTCATCATGTAATAACTCAGTTTGTTCTGGATTTTCTCCACTTTTGACCTCTACAGTAGCTGCATCATAGCCTTTGTAAATATATTTGTAGACATATTTCATGGATTTTATAGAAGTGCAAGCTTCCACATTAATGTCTGCATTATACTTCATGAGAAAATGGGGATTGTATGGCACCACATATCTGTTTGCAACTTTTTTTCCACAAATAATGGCATTTTGGCCTTCTCTTCTTCCATATAATGGATAGCCATCACAATTAGCATACGTTTTGTCTCTATAATCTTTTGGAAATTCTTTAGTGCATTTTTTATTTTCCATACATGGTGATTGTGGATTAATATCTCCACATGGTCCATGAATCATGCGTTGAGTTACAACCACATATAGACTACCATGTATTTCTGGATCTCGTAGTTCAGCAATAATCACTGAATCCACTTGATCACCAGTATCCAATTCTCTAGAGGAATTAAAAGAATATGAGCATGTGGAAGGCCTCTTTTTTGAAATTCAATAGTATAAACATAAGCAAGACATTTGCCAAATAACTGACTTATGGTTATGTCACGTATTAATTCAGTTAATTTGATTTTGAAGAATTTCTGGCCACTAAATCTGGTCTATCGTGAGCAGTTTGTCCAATTAGCAGATTCTGTACAATCTCTGGCCATTGTGGATTACATGTAAATGTAATAAATAAATCTGGTTTTCCAAATTTAGTTACAATAGCCATAGCATCATTGGAAAGAATAAGGTAAAATGATGGCTTTATTGCCAGCTGGCAGCTCTCTGGTTGTAGCTACCTCAGCAACATAATCCATCAGTCCACAGTACTGTTCTACTTGTAGCTTATCTTTTTGATATTTGATGAAATTTAAATTATTTGCCTCAACTTGCAAACATGAATTAGTGACCCATTGTTGTGTCAGTTTTCCACCACATAAAATGGGAATAAATGGCAGTTTGAGCCACTTTAAATTCAAGCATGGAAATATTATTTCTGACACGTACTTTAGAATTTGGGTGATGGTCAAGTGCTTATTTGGGTTGCCATCCGGCTTCCCCATTGGGATAAAAATGGGATATGTCATTGGATCTATATTAGTACTTAAGATATTTATGTTGATGTAAGATTGGTCGTCATTTCTGGGATATATTCTCATATCCCTCTGAAATGGTGGTTCTCCTTCATTATTTTGAAAGACCATTCCAACCTCATTTGATGTTGATAAGTTGTAACGTTGTTTATCAGTATGGCAATCTCTTTTAAAAACCATATTGACTTTTGGTATTGGTAATTAATGTAGTTCTGCATGAATTAGTAGTTCCTGTTCTATTTCTGACATTTTTTTATAAGCTTGAGTGTCGGGGCTATTGGCCATAATTTTATCAAGCACTATAAAAACAATGGGTAAGCATATTTTATTTTCTGGAAGCTGCATACATTGTTCAACAGCTTCCATTGTACAATGGTAAATTTGTCCTTGTACTTTGAAACAGTAAGGACCAGCTCCTGGCACATTAGCAGCTAGTGTTGCACCCATAGACGCAGGATGTGTGGTGCGTGCCACATGAAGTGTTACTGAGTTTGTGTAAGAGTTCCGAGTGCGTTGTTGATTTTTAGGTGCTTGGCCTCATTTTCGTTTTTTTTGGCTGCCATTTTTTTCTTGCTAAGCCGATTTTTAAGTGCCAAAACTCATGAAAATCGTCTTAAATTTGCGTGCAACCCCACTCCCAGACGTCCTGGCTGTCCCTGTGTGCAGTTTGTGTATTTTTTTTATGTTTGTTTTTTTTGTGTGTGTTTTTCGATGTGCGCTGTTTGTCAGTTAACTTCGTATTTTTCTACCTCAGATTTTTTTTTATAAGTCCCGCGGCTCGTAATATATTTTTTCTAAGTCCCGCTTTCCTTTTTAAAAATGATACCGGACGTAATTTTTCAGCTCGATTTTTTTCAAACTGCTACAGGGCTCGCACTGTGAATTGGATAATTAAACTTTCTGTTGAGCTGTAGTCCCGTGGGTCGTAGGGATGAGGCCTACGGTGCTCATCTCCACCGCACAATGAGTGCCTTTTGCGTACAAGTCGTACAGGGCCGTAGGGATGAGCACCTATGGCGCTCATCTCCACCAGTGCAATGTGCGCCTTCTGCGCACATTGCCTGCAACTGCAGCCCTTGCTTTGCAACAACCCGGAATGCCCACAACTATATGTGTGTTACAGATTCCATGATGTCAATTAGGGAAGTATTATTATTATTATTATCATTTATTTGTAACGCACCAACATATTCCCTAGCGATATACATGGGTATATAAGAAATCTGACTGTCTGCCTATGCCATTTGTGAATTCAATGGCTGAGAAAACAGTTACATGCTATATGTAATTAAGCCTTTTTTTAAACATAGGAATCAGTTTTACCCATGCATTTAAAAAAATCCGCAATAAATTAAAACATGGAGTGATCAGAGAATGTAGGCTAACAAGCAAATATTCATCAGAATATCACATACTTAACAAACATTATGAATAAACATGTTATGTTATGTTCACTGTACAATACCTGAATGACAAATATACTTACAAAAGCTCTATTCTGTAGTCACATTGCGCTCTTGAGTCTGACACAAATTGGTTTTCATTGGTAGGAACTTCCATTAAGTCAGTTCTAGTTAAAAGTGTTATATTAGTTTGGCACTTTATAAGTGTGTGAGACTCATTCCGAAGGCGATGAAATGCCGGTTCAAAAATGACAACAGAGTTTAAATCCAAAATTTTCTAGTGAGAGCATAATCCATTAAATGTACCTCTTTTATAAGGCAGGCAGTAACACAGACTCAATCTGTGTATAACAACACTTTCAAAATAATATAGAATGAATATATGTCATAATATAGATAGATAGATATAGATATAGATATAGATATAGATATAGATATAGATATATATTGTGACAGGGCCGGATTTGGCTACCGTTTACTCCTGTGATAAACCACAGAGTCCCAATATACTTTTATCTTTGCTTTAATAAAGTGTTTCAAAACAAACAATAGCTTAACTTCGGCATAAAAGAAACATCTACAAAAACGGGCTTGCTTATTTTCAGGAACACCCTGACTAGCCCTGAGACCGCTTCTCAGTCTGCAGGTGAAACAATACCTTTTCACACAGAGTGGTGGTACCTTTAAGTCCAGTCTCTCTCTCCTAGCTGCAATGGATCCTCTGCAGGTCCTCTCCTCTTAGAGAAAACGGTCTCTCTAGTACATCTTGTTGTAGTCACACAGACTGCTCTTCTTAAGGGCAGCTTCCTGTGCTGCTCTGGCACCCACTCTGTAAGTCCCACCCGGTCCTGTTCAGGAGCTCTGTCTCTTTCTCCTCCCATGTCACTCTGAAATCCTCAGTGTCTCTTGTTCTGATGCTGGCTGTACACTCCAGGCAATCCTCACTCACGTGTCAGTGTCTCTCTGTAGTTCAAGCAGTCTCCCTTACTGCCTTACTTCAGCGCTTATCTCAGATCTCAGGATCCAACAGCAGCTGAGCTGTCTAAGGTTCTCTCTCTCAGCTTCTCCAAACAGACTTCAGCTTCACACACAGCTCACAGTCCTTAGGCCAGAGCCTGATCAGCCGCCTTCCCATGTCTGCTTTCCAGGCTTTAAAATGAAGCTTCAGCCAATTAGGAGTTCTCCAGGAGTTTAACTCTGTCACTCATTTTAAGAACTATTCATCCTTTTGTATCTGGCACCATCCTTTTAGGGGGCATATGGTCACAATAGTGCTGTCACAGTGTGCTGTTGATGTATCAATGCCTTTGTCACTGCACATTTTGTTTCATATACACTACATTCCACTCTTTAAGCAGCTCCGTTTAGTAATGACATATCAAGCCATTAATAGTGCTGTCATGTAGCTGGGATGAGCTTGACGAAGTGATGTCACGCCCAGTAAGTGGTTAGGCGTGTCCTAATCAGGCTAATGGCAGCCGAACCCTGTAGAGCGTGTGCAGCATAGGAGGTCTCTACCTCCTGTAATGTTCCTGTAATGCTCTATGGGCACTATACCTTTTAGACTATATCATCCAGGCTACAAATTTAGGGGTTGGTGACTGGAGGTACAAGTGGATGAAGATGGTAGGAAGTGAATCAACCCGATAAGTGGTGTGCAGCAGGAAGAGCAGCCACAAGGAGAGTCCACGAAGCATGTACGGAGGACGCCACATGGAGAGTGTTACACTACAGCCCTTAATCGTAGATTTGCAGTGGGGAGCATTGGAGCACCGGCATTACCCAGAGTGAGCTGAAGGAGTAGAGTGAGCTGAGAAAAAGGTAGCAAATAAGCTGTGCAAAAAAAAAAATATATAAGAAAAAAAAATAAGTGAGTAGAAGGAGCTGCACATAAGGTGGGATGCAAGTGAGAGAGACAGCCCCAGAGTGAGTCCAAGGGCTGAAGTAGCAGCATAATCAATTTCCTTCTACCCCATGGACCCAGTGGACAAAAGTAAAAAGGGGGGAATATTGGCTGAAGATTTGCTTATAAAATTAAAAGCCATATAAGACACAGACATAGCCTTGCCCCCCTCTTAAGATGTTTAAAGATCTATTACTCTCACCTTACAACTTGTCCACATGATCATATTCCTTCACAGCTAATCCCTCCCCTATCCACCGCACTTATCCCAGCTCTCACACATCTATTCAACCTCTCCCTAAACACTGGCAGGTTTCCATCCTCCTTAAAACACGCATAAAAACCCTAAAAACACATAATTACACCCATTCTCAAAAAGCCCTCTTCTGACCCAGCTTCTGCCTCCAACTACCGCCCTATCTCACTACTTCCCCTGGCTTCTAAACTGTTTGATCGGCTTGTTTACAATCGCCTCACTCGATTTTTTTCTTCCAATTCTTGACCCCTTCCAATCTGGTTTCCGTGCCCAACACTCAACAGAAACAGCCCTCACAAAGGTCACCAATAACTTGCTAACTGCCATATCAAAGGGTCACTTCTCCATTCTAATTCTCCTGGATCTCTCTGCTGCCTTCGACACAGTTGACCACCCTCTTCTAATCCAAACTCTCCGCTCATTTGGCATCCAGGGCACAGCTCTTTCATGGTTCACATCCTATCTAAAAGATTGTATATTTAGCGTCTCCTTCTCTGGCACCTCTTCTTCACCTCTCCCTGTCTGTTGGCATTCCCCAAGGTTCTGTCCTAGGCCCCCACCTCTTCTCCATCTACACCTCCTCCCTTGGCACCCTCATAAAATCCTTTGGATTTCAGTATCATCTCTATGCAGATGATACTCAAATCTACCTCTCTGCACCCGATCTATCCCCCTTCTCTTCTAGCTCATGTTTCCAACTGCCTCTCTAGCATATCCTCCTGGATGTCTACCCGTCAACTCAAACTCAACATGTCTAAGATTGAACTCCTAATCTTTCCACCCTCTACTACAGTTTCCACTCCTCAAATATCTCTTACTGTTGACAACACCATCATCACTCCCACCTCCCAGGCCCGTTGCCTTGGGGTTCTACTGGATCCCGCCCTCTCTTTTATTTCTCACATCCAATCGATAACAAAATCTTGTCAGTTTCACCTAAAAAACATCTCCAAAATTCGTCATTATCTTACAGAAGACACAGCTAAAATTCTAATACACTCTCTCATCATATCTGAAATCTCGACTACAGCAATTCACTCCTTTCTGGCCTACCCATCTCTCGTCTGTCTCCCCTCCAATCCATAATGAACGCCTCCGCTAGACTCATCTTCAATACCAAACGATCAGTGTCTGCAGCTCCTCTCTGTCAATTACTCCACTGGCTTCCCATAGCTTCCCGAATCACATTTAAAATCATGACCCTAACACATAAAGCCCTCAACAACAGTACACCCCCTTGTTTCAAAATACTCTGCCAACCAACCCCTTCGTTCTGCTAACGACCTTCTTCTTTCCTCCTCTCTCATCACCTCCTCTCACTTCTGTCTTCAAGACTTTTCTCGTGCTGCCCCTACTATTTGGAACTCCTTGCCTCACTCCATTAGATTATCTTACTGCCTCAAAACCTTAAAAAAATTACTAAAAACACACCTGTTTAAAAAATCATATCACCTTCAGCCTTTATAATTACAACTGCACACTCCACATCTTAACACTCCCACCCACAATCTACAGTATAACACAGAGACCCCTCCAATTGACTAAACAAATTGCATTCACGTTGCCATTTTGTATTTGTCACTCTCTTGTATCACACCTAAACCCTTAGATTGTAAGTTTGCGAGTTTTCAATCGTGTCTCCGTGTCTTGGAAACAAGCACTATGTGCATTTGATTATATGCTCAAAAACAGGGCCCTCCATTCTTTATAAGGTGTTAAGTTTGTTTTTTGCCATGTACTAAACCCCTGTACAGTGCTACGGAATATAAATAAAGATAATAATAATAATAATAATTACAAGTTGTCCCCTGTATGAAAGAACAGCAGTTTTGCTATAAATGCCACAAATAAACAACAGGTGGCATAATTGCGAATGGAAAAGGAACTCATATATTAAATCAGAGGTATTATGCGTTAAACTGAAGCTGGTTTGGAAGCTATAAGCTAAAAATCTGGGAATACATAATAATAGTATTATAAGTATAAGTAGAGTATAAGCCCCAAAGCTGGTCGAATTGTAGAAATGGCCGCCTCCTAGCTGATACACCTATAAAGCTCTGAAAGAGAAAGATAAAATAAGGAGTGCTGTTATAAACCGTACTCACAGGAGAAACACCCCTAGTTAAAAGTCATTGACTTTTAAGAGAGATTATCACAGACATATTGCACCTACCGAATAAAAACACATGGTGAAAGTTTCAACAAAACAAATGATAAAAAGATTAAATGGAGGTGACAGATTTATAATATCGTTTGTGTGATAATTAACTGGACTGCTGTGCCGGATTATATCAGGACTATGGTGAACAATACAAGGGAGTGCAGAATTATTAGGCAAATGAGTATTTTGACCACATCATCCTCTTTCTGCATGTTGTCTTACTCCAAGCTGTATAGGCTCGAAAGCCTACTACCAATTAAGCATATTAGGTGATGTGCATCTCTGTAATGAGAAGGGGTGTGGTCTAATGACATCAACACCCTATATCAGGTGTGCATAATTATTAGGCAACTTCCTTTCCTTTGGCAAAATGGGTCAAAAGAAGGACTTGACAGGCTCAGAAAAGTCAAAAATAGTGAGATAATTTGCAGAGGGATGCAGCACTCTTAAAATTGCAAAGCTTCTGAAGCGTGATCATCGAACAATCAAGCGTTTCATTCAAAATAGTCAACAGGGTCGCAAGAAGCGTGTGGAAAAACCAAGGCACAAAATAACTGCCCATGAACTGAGAAAAGTCAAGCGTGCAGCTGCCATGATGCCACTTGCCACCAGTTTGGCCATATTTCAGAGCTGCAACATCACTGGAGTGCCCAAAAGCACAAGGTGTGCAATACTCAGAGACATGGCCAAGGTAAGAAAGGCTGAAAGACAACCACCACTGAACAAGACACACAAGCTGAAACGTCAAGACTGGGCCAAGAAATATCTCAAGACTGATTTTTCTAAGGTTTTATGGACTGATGAAATGAGAGTGAGTCTTGATGGGCCAGATGGATGGGCCCGTGGCTGGATTGGTAAAGGGCAGAGAGCTCCAGTCAGACTCAGACGCCAGCAAGGTGGAGGTGGAGTACTGGTTTGGGCTGGTATCATCAAAGATGAGCTTGTGGGGCCTTTTCGGGTTGAGGATGGAGTCAAGCTCAACTCCCAGTCCTACTGCCAGTTCCTGGAAGACACCTTCTTCAAGCAGTGGTACAGGAAGAAGTCTGCATCCTTCAAGAAAAACATGATTTTCATGCAGGACAATGCTCCATCACACGCGTCCAAGTACTCCACAGTGTGGCTGGCAAGAAAGGGTATAAAAGAAGAAAATCTAATGACATGGCCTCCTTGTTCACCTGATCTGAACCCCATTGAGAACCTGTGGCCCATCATCAAATGTGAGATTTACAAGGAGGGAAAACAGTACACCTCTCTGAACAGTGTCTGGGAGGCTGTGGTTGCTGCTACACGCAATGTTGATGGTGAACAGATCAAAACACTGACAGAATCCATGGATGGCAGGCTTTTGAGTGTCCTTGCAAAGAAAGGTGGCTATATTGGTCACTGATTTGTTTTTGTTTTGTTTTTGAATGTCAGAAATGTATATTTGTGAATGTTGAGATGTTATATTGGTTTCACTGGTAAAAATAAATAATTGAAATGGGTATATATTTGTTTTTTGTTAAGTTGCCTAATAATTATGCACAGTAATAGTCACCTGCACACACAGATATCCCCCTAAAATAGCTAAAACTAAAAACAAACTAAAAACTACTTCCAAAAATATTTTGATATTAATGAGTTTTTTGGGTTCATTGAGAACATGGTTGTTGTTCAATAATAAAATTAATCCTCAAAAATACAACTTGCCTAATAATTCTGCACTCCCTGTATTCCAAAGAAGGAAGTCCTATTACTTTGGATGGAACTGTGAAAAATATTCATATACAATAGAGACTATCTCTCTATGAATTAACATGGTTTATTACTAGAATTTAAGAAAGGTGTGAAAAAATCTATACTACGATTGATCTGCTCTGGAGTTGGCTTTGTAAGGGGCATATATATGATAGAAGAGCAAGTGGGGAGGCTTTAGATATTGACTTAAAACACCAGATAATAGATATTGCTGAGACTTTACTCTATATTACAGTTGAACAATATGTAACATTGCAAGGCATAACTATTGATAACGGGTGATTGTATATTGTTCTAGATTACTATGCTTAAAATTCTCTTTTAGCGGAGGCCATATTTGTTAAATGCACAAGGTGGTAGATAGTAATACACTTATTTAGAATATTAGAGGTGTCCTTTTAACTGAATTTAAAATGAAGAGGGATTCCCAAAATGCGAGATCCAAAAATAGAGATAAAAAGAATGTGGTTAAATCCCCTAGTAAACTCTCTGAATCTATAGATAATTTGTAAAGTAAGGAGAAAATCCATACTGGATCTTTATCCCCATTAGAGGATTAATTGACTCTAACAATGATGAAATCCTTGTTTAGAGAGTTTCAGAAAGCAATTAAATAGGAATTGTCTCTGGAAATAGCAAAAAACACTAAAGCTATTAGTAATCAAGCGAATAGATTACAAGAGTAAGAAACTAATTATAAGGTAATGGTAAAGGAACATCAAGGAATTTTAAAAGAGAGAAGCAAGAGAAGAAATTTAATATTTAAAACAGAAATATGTTAGCTTCGAGGATCAATCAAAAATAAATAATTTACGTATCAGGGGGATCTCAGAATCTATTCTCAATAAAGATCATTATACCTATATTAGGGAATTTGGGGATTTTATAACAGGAGGTTACAAACAAGGGTAAGATTCCATAGATAGAGTTCATCGGATTCCCTTGCCGAAATCAATAGGAAGGGAAACTCTGAGGGACGTTATAGTAAGAATCCATCATTATGCATATAAAGAATTAATATCTAAGAATGCATATCAAAAGAAAACATTTTCCCACCCATATGATCAATTACAAATGTTCTCTGATTTATCGGGGGAAACCCTGGCAAAACATAGAGAACTTAGTTCACTAACAAAAATTTTGAGAAATAATCATATAATTTATAGATGGGGTTTTCCCACTAAGTTACTAATTTCATATAAGGATCAGAGGTTTGTGATTGTTGATTTAGAGGAAGGAAAAAAGCCATTCTCAACGAATGGAATCTTCAATATAGGGGTCCCTGATGAGTATGAGTAATGAAAAAATAGAGGGTTTAAGTTACATAAATAGATTTGCACATAGTTAGTTTAATAGCTTATTGTGGTACACACTTAATTGACTAGGGTTCAAGCGTACAATGAGCACATAAGCTTAGGAGTAAATAACACTGTGTTTTTTCCGTTATGATAAAGCTTATTTCAAAACACATTTGAATTGTATAAAGATATAAAACAATGGTTACTAATTCACGGCCTATATGGGCAATATGAAAAATGCATGATTAGCACTTTAATACTTATTATTATAGAGTTTTGCGGAGTTGAATTCTTAGAAGTACACACTAGATTGACTAGTGTTTAAGAGTATATTGGGCACATAAACTCAGGGGTAAATAACACTGGGCTTCTTTCCAAGATGATAAAGTTTATTTTAAAACACATCTGAACTGTATAAAGATATAGAAAAATACAAAAAAATGGTTATTAACTCACTGCCTATATGGGTAATATGTAAAATATGAAAGTAGCAGTTTAATATTTATAATTATAGGGTTCTGATGGAGTTCAATTTTTAGAATCACACAATTAAGGCACAAAATGAAGTAAGTGAGAAAAGACAATAGACTTCTAAAAAGGGAGGTCAATTGGAAAATATGCTTATAATATGTAGTACACATATAATTTATATTATTTAGGTGTGAATAAAGGTAATAACATTTTGACTGATACTTCCACATCTCAGGAGAAATTGATTCAATGAGATATAAGGACAACAGAATTAGGGACTGAAAATCTACCATCTTAGGAGAAAGTGGTTGGATAAGATATATGGGTCTCTGAGGCTTAGAAATATGGTAGGCTCTTCAGCTAAAGTAGGCTGCCAATACATCTTTCTTAACTGAATTCACTTAATCCGATCTGCTTATCCTTTACTGACTTCCCAAATAAAAGTGTGGTGCCAGTCAGGATGCATAGATCTGGATCTTCCTCAAAAGGCGCAATGAGGAATATGTGTGTATTTGTATTTTATGTTTTTTGTAATTAAGGTCTGTGTGGAGTTGGGTTTCGGTCTGAATGGGAAATAAAGGGGACAATAAAAACTAAAAGAATCTGCATTTTAATATGGAATTGAAAATACTGTATATACTCGAGTATAAGCCGACCCGAGTATAAGCAGAGGCACCTATTTTACCCCAAAATACTGGGAAAACTTAGTGACTCGAGTATAAGCCAAGGGTAGGAAATGTGCTGCCCCCTGTGTCCCTCTTGTGCCCTCTGTGTCCCCCTCTTGTGTGCCCTATCTGCCCCTTTCTTGTGTCCCTGCTCTCTCTCCCCTGTGTCTCTTCCCCCCATCTCCCTCCCCTGTGTGTCTTCCCCCTCTCCCTCCCCTGTGTTTCTTCCCCCCTCTCCCTTCCCTGTGTCTCTTTCCCTCCCTTCCATGTGTCTCTTTCCCTCCCCTGTGTCTCTTTTCCTCTCCCTGCCTTATCACCCTCCTCAATCCCCTCCTCAACCCCCCTCCTCAACCTCCCTCCTCAACCCCCTCCTCATCCTCAACCCCCCTCCTCATCCTCAACCTCTCTCCTCAACCCCCTTCCTCATCCTCTCTCAAGCCCCCTCCTCATCCTCTCTCCTCAAGCCCCCTCCTACTCCTCAACCCCCCTCCTCATCCTCAACCTCCCTCCTCAACCTGCTCCTCATCCTCAACCTCCCTCCTCAACCCCCTCCTCAACCTCCCTCCTCAACCCCCCTCCTCATCCTCAACCCCCTCCCCAACGCCCCTCCTCAACCTTTCTCCTCAACCCCCCTCTTGTGTGCCCTATCTGCCCCTTTCTTGTTTCCCCCCTCCCTCTCCACTGTGTCTCTTCCCCCCTCTCCCTCCCCTGTGTCTCTTACCCCCTCTCCCTCCCCTGTGTCTCTTCACAACTCTCTCTTCCCTGTGTCTCTTCCCCCTCTCCCTTCACTGTGTCTCTTTCCCTCCCTTCCATGTGTCTCTTTCACTCCCCCTCCCATCCCTGTGTCTCTTTTCCTCCCCCTCCCTTATCACCCTCCTCAACCTCCCTTCTCAACCCCCTCCTCATCCTTAACCCCCTCCCCAACCCAGCTCCTCAACCTCTCTCCTCAACTCCCTCCTCAACCCCCCTCCTCAACCTCTCTCCTCAACACCCCATCCTCATACTCAACCCCCCATCCTCAACCACCCCATCCTCATCCTCAACCCCCCATCCTCAACCCCTCTCCTCAACCTCTCTCCTCAACACCCCTCCTCAACCCCTCTCCTCAACCTCTCTCCTCAACCCCCTATGCATCCTCTCTCCTCAACCCCCTCCTCATCCTCAACCCCCCTCCTCATCCTCAACCTCCCTCCTCAACCCCCTCCGCATTCTCAACCCCCTCCTCATCCTTAACCCTCCTCCTCAACGTCTCTCCTCAAGCCCCCTCCTCATCATCAACCCCCCTCTCCAACCCCCCTCCTCAACCTCTCTCCTCAACCCCCCTCCTCAACCACCCTCCTCAACCTCAACCCCCATCCTCATCCTCAACCCCCCCATCCTCAACCCCCCCCATCCTCAACCCCCCCATCCTCAATCCCCCATCCTCAACCCCCAGGTCCTCATTCTCAACCCCCCATCCTCAACCCCATCCTCATTCTAAACCCCCCATCCTCATCCTCAACCTCCCATCCTCATTCTCAACCTCCCTCCTCAACCCCCTCCACATCCTCAACCTCGCTCCTCAACCCCCCTCCTCATCCTCAATCCCCCTCCTCATCCCCAACCCCCCTCCTCATCCTCTCTCCTCAAGCCCCCTCCTCAACCTCCCTCGCCAACCCCCCTCCTCAACCTCTCTCCTCAACCCCCCTCCTCAACCTCTCTCCTCAACCCCCATCCTCATCCTCAACCCCCCATCCTCAACCCCCATCCTCATCCTCAACCCCCCAATCCTCAACCCCCTCCTCAACCCCCCTCTTCAACCTCAACCCCCCAATGCTCATCCTCAACCCTCCATCCTCAACCCCCCATCCTCAACCCCCTGTCCTCAACCCCCCATCCTCAACCTTATCCTCATTCTCAACCGCCCCCATTCTCATCCTCAACCCCCCCCCATCCTCATCCTTAACCCCCCTCCTCACTTTAGCCCTCTAATTACCTCCCCTCTCCCTTTCCCCTCACTTACCTTCCATCTGCAGCAGCTGCTGCTCCGCTCCTCCGCGCTCCTTCTGGCTGCGTCTGGATCCGGTCAATAACGTGAAGCGCATGTGACGTCACGTCATTAGCATATTTCGGTGGTTTAGGATGAGGATGGGGGGGTAGAGGATGGGGGGGTTGAGGATAGGGGGGTTGAGGATGAGGATGGGGGGGTTGAGGATTATAGGGGAGGGAAAGAGAGACACGGGGGGAAAGAGAGACACAGGGGGAAAGAGGGACACAGGGGGAGAGAGAGACACAGGGGGAAAGAGAGACACGGGGGACAGAGAGACACGGGGGGGGTGACTTGAGTATAAGCCGAGGGGGCCCTTTTCTGCCTTAAAAAAAGGCCTGAAAATCTGGGCTAATACTTGAGTATATACAGTAATTATACAGATATGGGATGAAATAATTAAAAAAATAGAATCTTTATTGATAAGGGGTAACAACGGCGATATTCTAAAAAACAATTTTTATGTTAAAAAATCCCGGATTGCAAAAAGAAAGGTAAAATAGGCTGATGTGATCTGATGTGTGAACATGTACCCACTTGATAATATTTTAAACTTTCAATAGAGGGGTAAATAAGTTCACATCTAACAGTACTTCAAGGGGATAGTAAATGGCTTATCCAACTCAATTGATCCTGTCTTTATAAATGCGAATGCAGTAAGTATGCAATATAAGTTAATAAATATAATGCTGCTGGATGATTTCCATACAGGTGACCCTTATTTGCTAGGGTTCACAATGTGGAGTTCCTGGGATAGTCTGGCGAGATATATATATATATATATCTAATAGATGCTGTACTTGTTTGCTTATATGAGATCTGTTTACATAAATCTAAGTTGTTTTTCAAAGATCTGAATATTCCATATTCATCTGCCTTATAGAAAGGGCACAGTTTTATCGTAAGAATTCCTTTATCCTGTGTCTTAAAGGGCTAAAATATACGTAATGCCCTCACAAGAATTCTCCTCTTATAAGGATTCACTTATATTTTGCCCATATCCCATTACAAAGATCAGCATGATATGGAAAAAACGGGTTACTAAAGGGTAAATGATAACCAGCAGGCTAACTCTATGGCCCATCTATTATTTGCTTGGTCTATCTCATATCGGAGCAACAGCATTAACACATTTGGAAACGGACAGGAAGGGTAAGCATACATCCTCTAAATATCTAAGATACAGTACTGTTATTTGAAGTGACACCGGCGTGCCCTTAGCTGCAAGGCATGCCACATTATCAAAGGCCGACGCGTTTCAACGTCATCAGACATCTTTGTCAAGGTAAAATTAGCTGAGCCGTCTGGCCCTCTTTTAAACGCTGCCTTAGCTACGGCAACCAATTGGCACTGTCCGGACATGCGCAGTAAATTCAGGAAGCGCTAAACGCGATGTGTTGATATAGAATAGAGGTATATAGTAGGTATGAGACATGCGCAAAAGGAGTATAGAGAATATTGAAAACGCTATAATTGTATGGAGAGAGAGTTTACTATAAACAGCCCATTTTGTGCATTAGGGCTGAAGTGACAAGAAAAGAAGAAAAAGGAGCTAGTTGTCATAAATAAATAAGGGTGGAATCAAGCCACCTATGCAAAAGTGGCGCAGTATATTATAGTGAATACATAAGTCCAAAAATCATGCTACATAGTGAAAATGCTGAGATTAGGAAGATAATATATTGAAGTGAAGTGAAGTCTTGTAAGGATATTCAAATTAAGCAAGCAGATAAAGGGGGCAATCTTGTAATACTGAGCAATGATGAGTACAAAAAGATGTGTAATAGAATTTTGGATGATAGATCCACCTATGAAGTATTAGCAAAGAATCCAAATCTTGAATATAGACTAGCTTAAAGTCTATACTAGAAAAAGCTAAAATGGAGAAGACTATTGATGAGCAAACATATACTTTTCTTTTACCAAAATTCCCTTGCATCTAGACCTTTTATGCACTACCAAAAGTGCACAAACAAACAGTACCTATCCCTGGTAGGCCTTTAGTATCAGGAACGGGAAACCTCTCATCTAATGCCAGTATTTTTGTGGATCACTATTTACGTGATTTAGTACAAAACTTGCCCTCATACATACAAGACACTAATGATATCCTGAAACAACTTGAACATCTAATAGTACCAAAAGATACTTGGCTAGTAACTATTGACGTTGAAGCACTCTACAGTAGTATACCCCATAACCTTGGCATTGAGGCAGTCAAACAATTCCTGAGTACGAAAAGCACTAACTTGAGGAAATGTAATAATGTTATCACTCAACTCTTAGAGTATGTCTTAAAACATAATTTATTTTTGTTCAGTGACAAATGGTTCCATCAGATAAAGGGAACCGCAATGGGTTTAAAATCGAAGCAGACAAATTAAAACAGAGATTTCGAGAGAGAGGATACTCAAATAAATGCCTAAAGAAAGCATTTCAATATGAATTGGGCTGTAACAGAACAGAGTTGTTAAATAAACCTTATAGGAAAAACACTCAAACAACAGACAATACATATCAAAGATGTATTATGACATATGGGTATGAGTCCGCCTCAATTAAAGATATTATATCTAAACATTGGCATTTATTAAGAAGTGACGAGGATTTGGTAGAAATACTTCCACAAAAAATACCAATTACATACCGAAGGGGAAAAAATCTGAAAGATACATTAGTACACAGCTTCTTTAAAGAGAAAAAACATAATAAGACATGGCTTAATCCCCCACTAGGATGTTTTAGATGTGGGAACTGCAAATTCTGCAGATATATTAAACCCACAAAAACCTACGAACATCCATCCAGTGGGGAAAGATATGTTTTAAAAGACTTCTCAAATTGCTGTACTACAAGTGTAGTTTACGTGGCTACATGTTTATGTAAAAAAATCTACGTAGGGAAGAAACAACGCCAACTGCGAAGACGCATTGGCGAACATATCTATTCTATTAAGAAAGATCTCGACACTCCTCTAGCACGCCATGTTAAAACTTTTGACGGCGGAAATAGTGAAGTTCTAACGTTTACAGCCCTTGAGAAAGTCTATCAAGGCCCCAGACAGGGGGACCTAGATAAAAAAAAACTTCTCCAACATGAAGCAAAATGGATCTATAAATTAAAAGCTTTATCCCCAAAGGGATTAAATGAAGGATTTACATTTCTACCCTTCATCTAAATAGATATGCAAAAGGATAAAACATTCACAAAGAGTGACTATTATTCTTTAAATCCGCATGGCCCATGTGTGGCCTAGTACAATTTTCTCGATAATAGATTAGGAGAATTCTTTTACTGGTAGATTGTACAATTTTTTCAAGATTTGGAACCAAGAGGATATTTAGTCACGTCATGTATTATTCATTAAGATGGGTTCGATTATACATAATAAGCACTTTTTATATGGCTGATATATAGTCATATTCCACTCCCACCTTCCTTTCCCTACTTAGAATTCATTCTCTTGAGTGAATCTTTCACTTAGATTATAAAGGGGTTCTCTCACCTTTATCCCATCTTAGTTTCTATAGATGAGTTTTTATTGCTATTATTCACTCTTTATATAAGAGATCAATATCTCTCTTTTAATTTTCCGTTTGATATATTTATTTTTTCTAGAATCAATTAAAGATTATATCTCACAACACACATTTAGGTCTTATATAGACCACGCTAGCAATTATAGAATACCTTTCACTTCACTTCAATATATTATCTTCCTAATCTCAGCATTTTCACTATGTAGCATGATTTTTGGACTTATGTATTCACTATAATATATACTGCGCCGCTTTTGCATAGGTGGCTTGATTCCACCCTTATTTATTTATGACAACTAGCTCCTTTTTCTTATTTTCTTGTCACTTCAGCCCTAATGTACAAAATGGGCTGTTTATAGTAAACTCTCTCTCCATACAATTATAACGTTTTCAATATTCTCTATACTCCTTTTGCGCATGTCTCATACCTACTAAATACCTCTATTCTATATCAACACAGCGCGTTTAGCGCTTCCTAAATTTACTGCGCATGTCCGGACAGTGCCAATTGGTTGCCGTAGCTACGGCAGCGTTTAAAAGAGGGCCAGACGGCTCAGCTAATTTTACCTTGACAAAGACGTCTGATGACGTCGAAACGCGTCGGCCTTTGATGACGTGGCATGCCTTGCAGCTAAGGGCACGCCGGCGTCACTTCTACTAACAGTACTGTATCTTAGATATTTAGAGGATGTATGCTTACCCTCCCTGTCCGTTTCCAAATGTGTGAATGCTGTTGCTTCGATATGAGATAGACCTAGCAAATAATAGATGGGTCATAGAGTGGGAGTTAGCCTGCTGGTTATCATTTACCCTTTAGTAACCTGTTTTTTCCATATCATGCTGATCTTTGTAATGGGATATGGGCAAAATATAAGTGAATCCTTATAAGAGGAGTATTCTTGTGAGGGCATTACATATATTTTAGCCCTTTAAGACACAGGATAAAGGAATTCTTACGATAAAACTGTGCCCTTTCTATAAGACAGATGAATATGGAATATTCAGATCTTTGAAAAATAACTTAGATTTATGTAAACAAAGATCTCATATAAGCAAACAAGTACAGCATCTATTAGATATATATATATATATATATATATATATATATATATATATATATATATCTCGCCAGACTATCCCAGGAACTCCACATTGTGAACCCTAGCAAATAAGGGTCACCTGTATGGAAATCATCCAGCAGCATTATATTTATTAACTTAGATTGCATACTTACTGCATTCGCATTTATAAAGACAGGATCAATTGAGCTGGATAAGCCATTTACTATCCCCTTGAAGTACTGTTAGGTGTGAACTTATTTACCCCTCTATTGAGAGTTTAAAATATTATCAAGTGGGTACATGTTCACGCATCAGATAGCCTATTTTATCTTTCTTTTTCCAATCCGGGATTTTTTAATATAAAAATTGTTTTTTAAGAATATCGCCGTTGTTACCCCTTATCAATAAAGATTCTATTTTTTTAATTATTTCATCCCATATCAGTATATAGACTGTTAATTAATGGGTAGCAAATACCTTGGGAACTTAGCATTCCTATAAAACCTTGAGATATACAGTAATAAGCCACAATATACAGGGCTTAGATGACCCAGGGAAAAGGTTATCTGCTTTTAGAAGATTTAAAAAGGAAAGAGCACATATACTATGTAAACAAGAAACTCACTGGAAAAGCAATGCGGTTCCTACATTTCAAGATGAAGTTTTTGTTAAAAGTTATAATTCAACATTTAAAAAAAAGGCCTGTGGGGTGTCAATATTTTTAAATAAAACTTTGCACATCTTGGAAGAATTTGTAAAGATAGATGATGAGGGAAGTTATATATTATGGATAGGAAAAATTTACTTTCAGAAGTTCACGATCATGAACATCTATGCTCCGAATGAAAAACAAAATAAATTATTTAAGCACATATTTGGATTATACTTTTTATTTATGTAGGCATGAATCATAGTCGAGAATGGTTTTAAAAATAAAAACAAATGTAAAATCCTTGCTAAGCCTCAATGGAGGCTTAATAATTCCCTTCTAGAAGAAGAAGCAGAGAGGTAGTTATTGTGTGAGGAGATAAGAAACTTTTTTGAAATGAATGAACATTCTGTCACTTTAAGAACTGTATTATGGAATGCTCAGAAGGCCTTCACTAGAGGCATTTTGATAAAGCGTAATTTCTATATTAAAAGACAGAGAGGGTTACCCTTAACATCCTAAGATATATAAAATTATCCCAATTACAATCTGAAATAAATGAAAGCTTAATAGAATGTTAAGTAAAGAGATTAAATAGATTTAGGGACAAATAAATAAAAAAATATCAGATAAATCCCTTTGGAGACTTCAGCAAAAGTTATTCCATTATGGTAATAAATCAAAGAAAATGTTGGCAAGAAAATTTAAGAGTAAGATGAAAATTAACAGGATAAGTGCTATCCGTCAGGAACAATATATAATTTCAACTCCAAAAGGTATAGAAGAGGTATTTGCAAAGTATTACGAAAAATTATGCAATTGGGAACAAGGTAGAACTGAAGAAGACCCAGACGTAGCCAGAATAGAGAGTTTCTTCAAAAATGTAAAACTCCCAAAGATCTCGTATCAGGACTTGGAAATATTAAATAGAGTAATTACAGTAGAGAAATTGCTTTGGCAGTAAAAAAATTAATATCATATTCATCGCCGGGACCCGACGGTTTTAGCAATCAATTTTATAAGACACGTTTACCCGTTATTCTAGAACAGTTGAGGGACATGTTTAATGAAATTAAAGAAACAGGGATAGGCCCAGCAAAACTGTTTTCTGCGAATATTATAACGGTACCGAAAGCAGAACAGGACCCAAAGCTTTGTTGTAATTATAGGCCCATCTCCCTATTGAATTCAGATGTAAAAATGTACGCAAAAATGTTGGCATCTAGGCTAAATTTGGTAATGAAGAAATTAATTTCCCCGGATCAGGCTGGCTTTGTAGTGTGGAGGCAGGGAGGGCATAAAAGGCATTTGACTGTCTTAGCTGGAGATATATTTCTCAAACTTTAGATAAATTTGGCTTTGGGGAGTTTGGTAGGAGAGCAATAGGTGCCTTATATTCAAACCCAACAGCTTCGGTGATGGGGCCAGGGTATATTTCTAGAGACGTCCCCATTAACAATGGAACAAGACAGGGATGCCCGTTATCACCGATATTGTTCGCCCTTATGATCGATCCTCTGGCCGAAGCAATAAGGGTCTTGGTAGAAATTACGGGATTTATCATAGGGAAGCATGAACACAAAGTACTTATGTTTGCTGGTGATACGGTTGTGTGTATGATCAATCCAACAGCAGGGACAAAATATAATTTCAATTCCAAAAGGTATAGGAGAGGTGTTTGCAAAAATTATGCAATTTGGAACAAGGTAGAACTGAAGACAGCCCAGAAGTAGCCAGAATAAAGAGTTTCTTGAAACATTTAAAACTCACAAAGATCTTGGATCAGGACTTGGAAATGTTAAATAGAGTAATTACAGTAGAGGAAATTGCTTTGGCAGTAAAAACATTTAAATCATATTCAGCGCCGGGACCAGACGGTTTTAGCAATCAATTTTATAAGACACGTTTACCCATTATTATAGAACAGTTGAGGGACATGTTTAATGAAATTAAAGAAACAGGGATAGGCTCGACAAAAATGCTTTATGCGAATATTATACCAGGACCGAAAGCGGAACAGGATCCAATGCTTTGTAGTAATTATAGGCCCATCTCCCTATTGAATTCAGATGTAAAAATGTATGCAAAAATTTTGGCTCTAGGCTAAATTTGGTAATGAAGAAATTAATTTCCCCGAATCAGGCTGGCTTTGTAGTGGGGAGGCAGGGAAAGGAAAACTGTGGGAGGTTGTTGAATTTGATCTCTGTTTCAGGGTCGGGGAAAATTCCTACAGTTTCCTCTCTCTTGATGCAGAAAAGGCATTTGACCGTCTGAGCTAGAGATATATGTATCAAACGTTAGACAAATTTGGCTTTGGGTAGTTTGGTAGGAGAGCAATAGATGCCTTATATTCAAACCCAACGGGTTCAGTGATGGGGCCAGGGTATATTTCTAGAGCCTTCCCCATTGCCAATGGAACAAGACAGGGATATTGTTTGCCCTTATGATTGAACCTCTGGCCGAAGCAATAAGGGTCTTGGTAGAAATTAAGGATTTACCATAGGGAAGCAGGAACACAAAGTACTTATGTTTGCTGATGATACGGTTCAGTGTATGATCAATCCAACAGCATCTCTAAAAGCTCTGCAAAGAGTCCTAGCATTATACAGTTCAGTGTCTGGTTATAAGATAAATATTATAAAATCTGAGGTCCTAGCGATTAATCTGCCACTCGAGTTGAAAAATATTCTTTCAGGAAAATATTCATATAAATGGTTTAAGAATAAAATCACACATTTAGGAATAGAATTTACCTCAAATCTTAGAGAAATTATTGATAATAACGATAATAGATTATATTAAAAGCTTAATGCTTTAATAATTTCATTGAAGGATAAGAAAGCCTCTTTTGCGGGTAGGATTGCCATAACCAAAATGTCTTTATTGCCAAAGATAAATTATCTTTTTTGATGCATCCCTTTAAAATTACTAAATCATCTATTAAAAAAATGTCAGCTATGAATTGACAAATACATACACAAAGACAAGCCAGTTGGAGTCGAGAAAGATATTATGTTTAGACAATCTGAAAAAGGAGGCTTTGGCTATCCAAACTTGAAACTATATTATGAAGCAGCAATGATGTCTCATATTGTTAGATGGTTTGACCCGATTGATAGTAATGCATGGAGCCAGCTGGAAAATGATATGATGAAAGGGAATGGAATTAAGTGATTGATATTATTTGAATTTTTGAATTAAGATCTGATACAAGGAGCAACAGTGATAGGTGATCTATTAAGGGTTTGGAAGAGTATTAAAAATAAATATGCTCTGATGTTCTTTCCGAGCCCTATAATGCCCCTTTACCTGTTGGTAAACAAGCCAGACGATACTACAATTAATCTTTGGTCAACGTGGGGTCTAACGAAGCTACAGGATTTATATATAGAGGATTTATTGGCTCTGTTTGAGCAATTAACAGTAAAGTACATTCTCCCTAGGAGATTTTGGTTGGACTATATAAAAATAAAAATGTCCCTAAATAAAAAGAAATCTAACGTTAGTCCTTTGCCAGTGATTAAACCCGTGCAGGCTTTGATGAAGTCTAAAGATCGGAGCCGTTTGATATCTAAATGTTTCACTATCTTGAGACATTCTTTTGATAAAGAGAATACATCAAAATGGAGGCATGGGAAAAAGACCTAGGGTGTGTTTGGCCCTTAGAGAGATGGTATATAGTATTGGGTAACACCAAGAAGTTCATAAAGAATGATGCTTATAGGGAGGTATTTTCCAAGGTTTTAAATAAATGGTATATTGTACCCGCAAAAATTGGTCAATTTACTTGTGATGAGAAAAGTATACAATGTTGGAGAAACTGTGGGCAGGTTGGGACTTATCTCCACGTATAGTGGGAATGTACCGGGGTTAAGGACTATTGGCATATGTGTTCTGGTCAAATTTCTAGACTTTTGAAAGAGAAGGTAATTTTTAAAGCTGAGAATGTTATATTACATATTTTCCCTGTGGAAATGTCTTTAGAAATATAAGCATTTATCAAGCAGATTTTGATAGTATCTAAATGGTTAATATTGAGAGGTTGGAACCAAGAAAAAGTTCCAAATTGGGCAGAGATAATTAATATAATTTCTTGGAATCACCAATTTGACAAGTATCTATTGGAAAATATATATTACTAAAAATAACAGGTACAAATGGAAACTCTGGGACACATTTGAGTCTCAAGACAAACTATTAACTTGAAATTTGGGCCGTGCCCCCCCCCCCCTCCAATCCCCGAGTGGCACACAGACCATCAGTGTTTATTGTCAGATGGTTTGTTTGTTTTTGATAATGTCTGATGTATTTTTTGTGTCTTGCTAGTATGATTCGTCTGATAATTGGAGAGCAAAGTTTGAAGGGAAAAGAAAAATGCTTTTCTTGTCTTAATCATATGAGGAATATGTAAATATGTTTGAATGCTATTGAAAGTACAATGCTTGTGATATGTTCTATACATTTCTTTTTTCGTGAATAAATAAAAAAAATAGTGCTGTCATGTAGCTCTGGGAATGTAACAATGTCTCTGCAATGCCCATTACAGCAATTTTGTTACCTAAGGCTATATATGAAATGGTCCCTTGCATATGGATCACACAGTTTGTATAAGACATCAATGCTTTAACCTTGATTTATTGCCTTTTATTGTGTTGACTAGTCGTTTGCCCGTCATAAATGAAGGGGTAATATTTTTTCCACACCCCTGTTCCCCTGTATCTCTTTCCCCCCTGTACCTCCTGTGTGTCTCTTCCCCCCTGTCTCCTTCCTCCCCCTCCCCCTCCCCTGTGTCTCTCCCCATCTCCTTTTTGTCTCTTCCCCCCATCTCCCTCCCCTGTGTCTCTGCCCCGCTCTACCTCCCCTGTGTCTCTTTCCCCACTCCTCCATCTCTTGTGTCTTTTTCCCCTCTGTCTCTTTCCCCCTTTACCATGTCTCTTTCCCCCCTCCTCCCTCCCCATGTCCCATTCCCCCTCTGTTTCTTTCCCCCTTTCATCTGTGTCTTTTTCCCCATCCTCCCTCCCCTGTGTCTTTTTCCCCATCTGTCCCTTTACCCCTCCCATGTGTGCCTTTCCCCTGTGTCCCTTTCCCCCTCTGTCTCTTTCCTCCACTCCTGCCTCCCCTGTGTCTCTTTCCCCCTTTCCCCATGTCCCTTTCCCCCTCTGTCTCTTTACCCCTTTCCCCATGTGTCTCTTTCCCCCACTCTTCCCTCCCCTGTGTCTCTTTCCTCCTGTGTCTCTTTGAACCCCTTTCCCCTGTTTCCCTTTCCCCCTCTGTCTCTTCCCCCCTTTCCCCTGTGTCTCTTTCCATCTTTCTCCCCCTCCTGGCGTCGAGCGTTTGCTCATGTGTGGATAACGCTGCACGTTTGCACATGCGTGGCTGTGGTGTGTACTGAATTTCCGTACAAATAGTTTCTGGAGCTTTACATACACTTTAGAAACTATATTAGTGATTGCATTGCATAACCTATATAGACCCACTACTAGTAAAACCATCTACTTATTATTATCTTTATTTATATCGCGCCAACATATTCCGTAGCGCTGTACAGGGGTTGAGTACATAGCAGAAAACAAATTAAACACCTTGTAAAGAATGGAGGGCCCTGTTTTTGAGCATAAAATCAAATGTACATAGAGCTTGTTTCCAAGGCCTGACACAAGATTGAAAACTCGCAAACTTACAATCTAAGGGTTATGACTTCTGATCTGATTGGACCAATATTCTACAAGAAATAGAACAAAGGTATCTCAATAAAAAGCTGTATCCTACCCAGTGTGTCTCCTCAAAGCTGGCTAAAGAATATAATACATTATTTTGGCTATTTTAATTTGCTACTTAAAAGTCTCCATGTTAAAATAAAAATAAAATAAAAAAAAGTCAAAGTGATATTTGTCCATCAATTAGTCTTCCTAGTCCTCTCATCCAGCCTTAAGACTTTTCATTTTTTGTAATCATTGCAAATTACTCCATAAGGGGTTACACATGCTCAATGTATTGGAAGTGACAACAGAAATGTTAGGAATTGCTTGTAGCCTGTGTGCTTCCTACACATGTGCAAATATCCAGGAACAATTAGTAGATGTTAGCAAAGATACAGAATAAAGCTAATGAGGTGGGTATAAAAAGACTGTCTAGCTCTAGCAGATAGAAATTGCAAACTTCACTGTAAGCTTACTTTAAGAAAATACAATTAAATTGCATTTATGTCATTTTTTTTAACCTGTGAATTAAAAAATATATATTTATTTTAAGATTTGTGGAAGAAAAATAACTACCATTAATTAGTTAAATTGTTCAGCATCATCACTCCAAAAACAAAAAGGTGTGTATTTTTAAACACATATTAAGAAGCTAACTATTAAGTTCGTTTTAGACAATAAACATGTTGTGCATGGGATAAAATACTACAAAAAGCATTAAAAGGCAAAATAGCGATTTAATATTTTGCAGACAACTGTATATATGTATATTCATATGTAGACCAAATTCTGCCATATATGGGATAAACACATCTGTGCAAATAAACATATTTTGTTTCCAAATCTAAACCAAAACATAATAGAAATAGGAGAAAAAGCTTGTCATGACTAGTTTTGCAACATATTCGAATGTGAAATCAATTTTGCATATATTGGGAGAACAGGGAAAAGAGAGCACCCCAGATGGGACTCGAACCCACAATCCCTGGCTTAGGAGGCCAGTGCCTTATCCATTAGGCCACTGGGGCTAGTATGCTGTTACCAAGGTCTCAGTTTTTTTTTATTGTGATATGAAATGTATATTCATCTGTTTTTTTGTTATGTTAGCAACTAATGCGATTTATTGAACATATTAATATAAATACTTGCAATTCTTGCAGTATTTAAAAGAAAACTGATCTACTGTATCATTGATCCTCACAAAATATATAATTAATTTATCAATACGCTTAAACATACATTGTTACATTAACACTCTTTACATTTAACCACAAAAAGTATGTACAACTGATATTGAAAACTTTTTGTAGTGATACATTATGTGAAAGAATAAAAGTTAAGATGACCTTGAGAAGGAATCCTGTATTCATATTAGTAATAGAAAGTATATTAGTACAAATGTATCCCTTGTAGATATAACTACATAAAAAATTCTATTTATTGGTAATGTAAAAATAAAAGAAATAGAACTGCCGAAACCCGGGATCGAACCAGGGACCTTTAGATCTTCAGTCTAACGCTCTCCCAACTGAGCTATTTCGGCAGATGGTGAGCAATGACGCCATACGGCATCCTTTCTTATATAACTAAATATTTATGTTCGAACTTTTAATATTGTTTTACTCTTGATTTTAATTTGTGAAACGAACAATTATAATTGTTTGATGCATTGCATGTATTAGACTTACTGACCCTAAACAATGATTCAGTTATTAAGCTTTTCAGTATCTTGTATAAGTGAGCCAAGTTCATACAAAGTACACTCTGTATATCAGATTAGTATCAAGTTATATATATATGGTAGCGTGGCCGAGCGGTCTAAGGCGCTGGATTTAGGCTCCAGTCTCTCTGGAGGCGTGGGTTCGAATCCCACCGCTGCCATTACTTTTAATTATGTTTTATGGCACTACAAATACAATAACATATCAAATGTATTATAGTTTGGTACTAGTAAGCTTTGGAATAATATAACAAATTTACCCAACTAGTCTAAAAATGTACTTACTGATTTGCATTGTTATAAAAAACAGATGTTGTTTAGAATGTAGTAAAACAAAGCAATCACAATGCCATGTATATGTCACTTGTTCCTTTATACATTTACACATTTTATACGTTTGAGTTTTCTAGTTGATATTGTTTTACACAAATTATTTTTTTTACAATTAAATATTTAAACAAATATAATTACGCATTCATACAATATTTCATTATTTTCCCAAACTAATATTCAATATATAATAATGTTTTTACATGCTTTAGGTATATTGTGCTTGATGCATGTAAATAAAAATATCCTACTAAATCTAAAAGTGAGTTAGCTTTCAGTTGATTGGTTCAAGTACTTAAGACAATAAAAGTAGAATTTAACATGACAAAACCCAGGACTTTAAGATTTTCAGGCAAACACTCTACCATCTGCACTCTTTCAGCACTTATGTAGATCTAATTTCCAACTTTTGATGACTTTTATTTGGACTTAGTTAAAGGGGTTCATTTACTTTTACAGTAAGTTTTCATGTATTCTTGATTTATATTACTAAATATAATTTTGTAACACTGTTACATTCATGCTCTGTGGTCTGGTTTAATTGATATTCTTTTCGCTTTACAAGGTTTAATCTATCTACTCTACTTTGTTTTGGGTTTGTGGCTTTTTAGTTGTTCAGTCGACTGACTCTCCATGACGTGTATGGACACGCCAGGCACATCTGTCCGTCAATGCCCCTCTGAGCTCATTCAAGCTCATGTTCATTGCTTCAATTACCTAATGTGTTCATCTCCACCTCTTCCGTCCACTTCTTTATATGCCTTCAATCTTTCCCAGCATCAGTCTTCTCTAGAGAATCATTTATTCTCATGAAATGGCCAAAATATTTAAGTTTTAGCCTCATGACCATATCTTTCAGTGAACAGTTTGACTTTATGTCTTGTAGTATTGATCATATTGCAGTTTTCTCCAGCATCACATTTCAATTGCATAATTTCTTCAGCTCTCAGCCGTCTTTATGGTCCAGCTCTCACATCTGTATGTTACTCCTGAGAATTCTATAGTTCTATCTAGGTGGACCATTGTTGATTGTGTACTTTCTTTACTTTTTAATAACTTGTCCAGACTTGCCATAGCTTTCTTCCCCGGAAGCAACATGTTTTAATTTCATGGCTGTAGTCACCATCTGCAGAGATCTTTTGTAAATCTTGTTTATACAAATAGACCGTTCATTTTGCTTGTTAAATTTAAATGTTATCTAATAAAAGTTACAATGTATTGTATTTTTGTATATACATACACAATATGAAATCTGTGTGCACAAACAATGCATGATTACACACTGCTCATGCCAATGAGTGCACTCATATCCTACTAGTTCTTGCATGTTTCTGTTTTTCTGTGTATAGAGACATGCAAGTGGGGCACATTTATTTGCACTCCATTTCCTTGCTCCACCACTAAAAGTTAATTATATTTATTCAGCGCTTGTCATTAAGTGTAGAAACAGTACAAGTATTTATTTTATTATAAGTAACTAAAATTTATTAATTTTCCTTCCTACTGTTCAGCTCCTTTCCAGACCCAAACATAGAAGACATACTGTAGTAAAGTTAATGTGAGATATATATATATAGATAGATAGATAGATAGATAGATAGATATACCACAAGGCTTTGTGCCATATAACTTAATATATAAGTAAGCTACAGGCAGGGAAATATAACTTAAAGAACATCAAATTGTTTCTCAAACAAAAGAAATGTTGTAACTAAAGGTTCCCGGAACATCTAGAAGCCTGTAATAACCTATTAATAGGTTGTTTTTTTTTTGCGTCTCCCGAACGGCTTTTGAGTTACAGACTTGAAAAAAATGGCAGCAGTTAACCGTGTAATTTTTTTGAAGCCTGTAACTGAGCCACTTGATATAGATTTATGACCTCTTGATTTGTAGAACTTTTATAACGAAAGGTGTTAAGTTCTATAACTCATAGTTAATAGTCATGGATTATGAGTGAGGCCACGCCCCGGAAGGGGTTAGTCTGTATGTGTGACTAGCCGGGCAAACTTTGCCGAAGGTCTTGCGGAGGGTGAGTGCATGCTTGTATTGCTTCTGCTGCAATTACTCCCAGAATATAACAACTGCACGTGAGGGCCAATTTGAATGATAGAAGTGGAGGAAAATAAGAAAGCTGCTGTGAAGTGTCCCCCATATGATGGGTTTTGAAGAATAAGCTGGGATTTTTTTTAGCCCATATAAATAGGCCCATTGGGTCTTATTAACCAACATTGTCCAATTTACACCTATTGTGACATTTTCTATCGGTCTCATGAGGCTGGGGGGAACTTGATGGGAGAAAAGCGACTCTGCAAGCAAGATATATTATATATGCCTTTTGGTATTTAAAAAGAAAAAGATGGAAAAAAAAAGGAAAAAGAAAAAAAAAAAAAAGGGAAAAAAATGGACTGCTAATTTAGAAGTAACATATAGATGGTACACTTTAATGAATTTAGATAATGGGGAAAATACACCATGTTTTGATTAATACTTTTAAATTACTATTTTACTACGGGAAATTTAAAGAGTAAAATATAAACTCACTAGTGGTTGGGTAATTTTTTAGATGTGAATATATATTTTCACTTTTTTTAATATTAACACGAGGGAAACAATAAAGAAAACACTAACCTAGATAATGGGTAAAATATATTAGTATTTAACGATGACACAAAGAAAATTTACTTTTATAAATTAGTGAGCAAAATACAATTCAGTAGTTTATTGCTATAAGGGAAGGGGTTCACAACTGGAGTAGGGAATTTAAAGGGAGAGTTCTGTTTGAAATTCTCTCAAATTAAAGGGAATAATATAAACATCTAGAGTAGGATTTAAAGCTTGGACAACCAAGATAATAGTAAAAAACAGATAGAGTGTACAATAGAGCTTCGGCTAAGGCTTTCAGATGTATTTATCTGACATTGTTGCATCACAGGAGGGACTCTTGCTCTTCAAGGAGGACTGCCTCCCGATATGCCTTAATGAGTTGAGGAGGGATGAATGTTTTATGTTTGGTTTATGTATTGGTGTATATTTGTATTTGTGGACTGGAATTAAAGTTATTCCAGGGGAGCAGGGACTGACCATCATTTCTACTGTGATGCTAACAGCATGTCATTAAAGATAGTAACGCAAAACGTTCAGGGACTGAATCATCCAGCTAAACATAGTTTTTTTCTAAAGAGCTTTCTGCAGCAAAAAGCAGATATAATCTGCTTGCAGGAGACTCATTGGCAGGGAGCTCCAATTAAATTTTTTACTACACATTATAAAGTCGCATACAATTCAATGTATAAGAAAAAGGCAAGGGGTACCTCAATTTTTTTTTAGTAACAAACTTATGGTCACAGAGGAATTTGTGGAAATAGATCAGGAGGGTCGTTATATATTATGGATAGGCACAATTAACCACCAAAAATACTCAATATTGAATGTATACGTGCCGAATAGATCCCAAATTAAATTTCTTAGTAAAATCTTAAAAAAGTTTAATAAACTGATACAGGGATCTCTTATCGTTTGTGGAGATTTCAATATGCTCTCAGACCCAATTAAAGATAGAAAATCTGAAAATCGTTCACCTCCAGACTCATCAGTGATAAGATTGTCGAAACAGTTTATTTCTCTGATGACAAAATATCATTTAATTGATGTTTGGAGAGTATTGCACACCAATGAAAAGGATTCTACTTGTTTTTCTCCAAGACATCATACATATTCTAGGTTAGATTATTTTTTTGTTGATATCAATACACTTAAAAGAACTTTGAGAGTTGATATTGGGCCAAGAGTGTGGTCGGATCACGCTCTAGTTAACTTTGTTTTCGAAAAATTCTTCCATTAACTCAAAATCTTGGAGATTTGATTCCTCACTCATTGACTCAGAGACAAGTCGGGATTATCTTAAAAAATAAATTGATTTCTTTTATCAAGTAAACTCGGCTTCAGTAGAATCTAACATTACACTTTGGAACACACATAAAACTTTTATAAGAGGGATCCTGATTAAATTGCAAAGTCAAAAGAAAAGAGAAAGAGGAACTCCTTTGAGAGAATTATATATCCAATTATATAATCTGGAACTAAGAAATAAAATTAATCCTAATGCTTCTGACTCGATGTTGATTAAAAAAATCCAATTGCAGATTAAATCCATTAATCAGATGAGAACTGATAAGTCTATATGGCTTTTACAACAAAAAAATTACCATTATGGGAGTAAACCAAGTAAAATCTTAGCAAATAAACTTAGATCTCATGCTACTAAAAAAAGGGTTGATTATATTTATCACAATGGAATCTATCTTAATAACCCAGTCCAGATAGCAGAAGCATTTGAACAGTATTATTCTAGGTTATATAATTTGGAATTGGATCCTTCTTTTCAGAAGCCATCTCTGGAGGTCATTCAACATTTTTTGAATGAAATAGATTTGCTGCAAGTTTCACCAGAGGAAGTTTTAACACTAAATAATGATTTTTCCGAAAAAGAGATTTGTGATGTTATTTCTAAATTGAAGTTGGGTACGGCCCCAGGCCCAGATGGTTTTGGAAATCATTACTATAGGTCTTTGGTAACAACCTTAGTCCCCCATTTAATAAATCTTTTCAATGAGATTAAAAGAAACAAGGTATTATAGGAATGCTAAGTTCCCAAGGTATTTGCTACCCACACATTACTAGTATATATACAAATTGGGATATAATAATTTAAAATTAGAATTTTTATTAGTAAGGGATAACAACGGCGATAAACTTTAAAAACAATGAGGTATTAAAAAATCCTGGATTGGAGAAAAAAGTTTAAAATGGGCTAACTGATGTGTGAAACTTTACCCATTTGATATTATTTTAAACTCTAAAGATAGAGGGGTAAGTGATTCACACCTAACAGTATTTCTAGAGGATGGTGAATAGCTTATCCAATTCAGTATATCCTGTCTTTATATATTTAAGCACAATTAACATGCAATTAGAGTTAGTGAATATAATGCTGCTAGATCAATGCCATAGAGATGACCCTAATTTGTTAAGTTTTCACAAAGTAGATTCGTAGCACTGACCCTGGTTTTTTAAAGGGTCTACTGTGTGGAATTTCAAAATTGGCATAAAATATATGTCTAATACATGCTGTATTAAGCTTCTACAGGACTTTGTTCAAATGGATCTCAATTGTTTACCACAAGTCTGAGCATTATGTCTTTATCTGTCTTGTAAACATGCCACAATGTTATCACAGGGATTGCTCTCTTCTGTGTCTAAACGGGCTAGGATATAGTTAATGTCCTCACAACAAAGACTTCCCTTATAAAGATACACTCGTATTGTGTTCATATCCCATTGCAGGGATCAGCATCATGTGGAAAGCAGAGATCCTAAAGAGTGAACGATATCCAGTGGGCTGTCTCCCACTCTAAGTACTGTCAGAAGTATGTAGAAAATATCTCATATGGAAGTAACAGCATTCACACATATGGAAACGGACAGGGAGGGTAAGCATACATCCTCTAAATATCTAAAATACAATACTGTTAGTAGAGGTGACGCCGGCGTGCCCTTAGCTGTAAGGCATGCCACGTCATCAAAGGCCGACGCGTTTCGACGTCATCAGACGTCTTTGTCAAGGTAGAAGGTCACTGAGCCGTCTGGCCCTCTTTTAAACGCTGCCGTAGCTACGGCAACCAATTGGCATAATTCGGACATGCGCAGTAGATTCAGGAAGCGCATAGCGCTGTGTTATTGTGCAAGCATGTAGTTGATGCGCAGATAGGAGTATAGGAGAGGGTAATAACACTATATATATATCAAGAGAGCGAGTATGTAATAAATGGCCCATGTCATTCATAGGGGCATATATAAGGAGTAAATGTATTATCATACTACAAGCACTTATACATGCGCAGTAGATTCAGGAAGCGCATAGCGCTATGTTATTGTGCAAACATGTAGTTGATACGCTGATAGGAGCATAGGAGAGGGTAATAATACTATATATATATAAAGAGAGCGAGTATGTAATAAATGGCCCATGTCATTCTTAGGGGCATATATAAGGAGTAAATGTATTATCCTAGGTAGATAAGGGTAGGAGCGGGCCCCCTCTATAAAGTGGTGCATAATATAGTGACAAAATTGTGTTGAACTAGTAGTTCTTGTATAATTGACAAGGTATAATAATCCTCTAGTTACCAATGAGGTCTAATAAGACCTAGTAATGGTTAATGAAAAGGACAAAAGCAGTGCTGGGAAAAATGTGTGGCAAACTCTAAAGTGAAAAGATAGGGATATAAATCTCATAAATGGAAATTGATAAATAAATCCATAAAGACTAGAAGAAATAGAGAAAAAGGGGGGGGGGGGGAAACGAGGGACTCAGCCCATTATATGTGTGTGTTGAATAAGGGATAAACTCTGTCAAAGAAAAATTGGATGAGGGAAAGTAAGAGTGAATATATCTAAATGTCACTCATGGACAAGTGCTTGTAGTGTCAATGTAAATCCAAATGGGGGGACGAAACATGACTGTAATTCCTCTTGGTTGTGAAAATTCAAGAGGATTAATCATACTCCGAAAGAGTAGTGCTCCTAAACTATAGCTAGAGTGAAATAAATATTTGGGCCTACCTAGAAACTGGAAATCAAAGAGTGATGTGGACTCTTTATGACAGGGTTCTCCCTTAACATACCTATTTAAATGAAGGGTAAGAATGTAAATCCTTCGTTTAATCCCTTAGGTGATAGAGCTTTTAATTTGTAGATCCATTTTGCTTCATGTTGGAGAAGTTTTTTGTCTAGGTCACCCTGTCTGGGGCCTTGGTAGACTTTCTCAAGAGCTGTAAACGTTAGAACTTCACTATTTCCAACATGAATCATTTTAACATGGCGTGCTAAAGGGGTATCAAGATCTTTCTTAATGGAATAAATATGTTCCCCAATGCGTCTTCGCAATTGGCGTCGCGTCTTCCCTACGTAGATCTTTTTACATAGGCACGTAGCCACATAAACTACATTTATAGTACAGCAATTTGAGAAGTCTTTTAAGACATATTTTTCCCCACTGGATGGATGTTCATATATTTTTGTGGGTTTGATGTATCTGCAAAATTTGCAGTTCCCACATCTAAAACATCCCTGTGGGGGATTGAGCCATGTATTATTGTGTTTTTCCTCTTTAAAGAAGCTGTGTACTAATGTATCTTTGAGGTTTTTTCCCCTTCGGTATGTAATTGGTATTTTTTGTGGGAGTATGTCTACCAAGTCCTCATCACTTCTTAGTAAGTGCCAGTGTTTAGATATAATATCTTTAATTGAGGCGGACTCGTACCCATATGTCATGATGCATCTAGGATATGTATTGTCTGATGTTTGGATTTTATTCCTATAAGGTTTATTTAGCAACTCAGTTCTGTTGCAACTCAATGCATGTTGAAATGCTCTCTTTAGACATTTATTTGAATATCCTCGCTCTCGAAATCTTTGTTTTAATTTATCTGCTTCAATTTTAAACTGAGTTTCTGAACTACAGTTTCTCCTAATTCTTAAGTATTGCCCCTTAGGTATACCTTTCTTCAGGGGCTCAAAATGTTGACTATCCCATAATAATAGTGTATTTGCGGCTGTCTCTTTTCTGAAAGTGGTAGTTGAGATATTTCCTTCATCGTCTTTTTGGATGAGTAAATCTAGGAATGAAATCTCTGATCTGTGGATATCATATGTAAAACTCAAACCCATCTCATTTTTGTTTAATGAATTCATAAGGGTTTCAAACTCAAGTTTAGTGCCATCCCAGATCACAAATATATCGTCTATATAGCGACGCCAAATCATTGCATGTACAATGAGAGGTTCTATGTCTGGGTCTGAGAAAATCTTTTCCTCCCAGCACCCTAGAAAAAGGTTCGCATAACTAGGGGCACATGGGGTACCCATTGCGGTTCCCTTAATCTGATGGAACCATTTATTTTTAAACAAAAAGAAATTATGTTTCAGGACATACTCTAAGAGTTGAGTGATGAAATTATTGAATTCCCTCAAATTAGTACTTTTCGTACTCAAGAAATGTTTCACTGCTTCAATGCCATAATTATGAGGTATACTGCTGTACAGTGCTTCAACATCAATGGTTGCTAACCAAGTGTCTTTTGGTACTGTTAGGTGTTCCAGTTGTTTTAGGATATCATTAGTATCTTGTATATATGAGGGCAAATTTTGTACTAAGTCACGTAAATAGTGGTCCACAAAAATACTGGCATTGGATGATAGATTTCCCGTTCCAGACACTATAGGCCTACCTGGAATAGGTACTATTTGCTTGTGTACTTTTGGTAGTGCATAGAAGGTCGAAATACTAGGGAATTTTGGTAAGAGAAAAGTATATGTCTGTTCATCGATAATCTTATCCATTTTAGCTCTTTCTAATATAGACTTTAAAGATAGTCTATATTCAAGATTTGGATTTTTCATTAGTACTTCATAAGTGACTCTATCATCCAGAATTCTATTGCACATCCTTATATACTCAACGTTGCTCAGTATTACAAGATTACCCTCTTTGTCTGCTTGCTTAATTTGGATATCCTTACATGACTTGAGTTCCTCAAGGGCTTGATATTCCTTTTTAGTCAAATTGAAAGTTTTTTCCAATTTTTTAAAATCTAAACCTTCTATATCATTTGTTACCTGTTGTAGGAAAACCCAGATATTAGAGTATTCCTTTAGGAAGGGCGTGAAACTACTTTTATTCTTCCATATTTTTATTTTATCATGTGTTTTACCTAGCTCAAAAGAGGCATTTTCTTCTAGTAAAGACATTAGAAGTTTGAAGGTTTCAATATCTTCTTTATTTATACCTAGCTTCATATGTTCTTTATCTTGTTTGTTTTTGAAGAATTTTTGAAGGGCCAATTTCCGAGCAAAAAGGTTTATATCCTTAATATGAGTAAATTTGTCAGATCTTGATGTTGGAACAAAACTGAGACCTTTTCTTAGTACTGATTCGTGGTCATTGTTTATGGTAAAGTCTGATAAATTGATAATTTTCAAACTATGATCTTTTATAGGACTACTATTGGACTTATTCTCAGTCTTTAGTTCTTTTTCCTTAGGTCTCTCCTCTCTGGGCCTTTCACAGGGAACTGGCTTTCCTCTAAAAAACCTTCATTGTTGTAGTTGTTAGGCATTCTAGTCTGTGCAAATTTTCTTGTGTTATATGCCTCCCTTCTATAGTGCATACCAGGTCGTCTGCCTCTTGAGCTATGAATAGAGTGTTCGTCTATGTCTGAATTGTCATAATCAGAGGAGCTTATGTCAGAATTTCTTTGCATCGGTATAGAAGTGGGAAATTTCTTGAAAATTCTATTTGTTTGAAAATCCGTTTTGTCTCTTAGGAATTTTTTCTGTTTACGGTCTTTAATGTCTCTCTTGAATCTATCAATATTGTCATTTAATTTTTTACATAATAGCTCATATTCTATAGAGTCACTTTGTTTGTTGAATTCCTGCTGACATAATGTAATCTTAGGTTTTAGCAATTCTAGATTATGCTTTTCTGTCTCAATAATCAGACTAATTAGTTCAAATGAGCATTTTAGAAGGATTTCTTTCCATTTATTTACAAAAGTTTCATCACTCAAATTTATCGCAGGATTGAGATGTAGTCTTAGGCCTCTGGGAACATACTTGTTCTTAAGATAGTTTTGTAAACTACTTATTTCCCATACTGACCGTACTTGCTTTCTCATTACTTTTAAAAGATCTCCATAGGTATTTCTTATATCTTTAGTACCTTCAGTTGTTAATTGTGGATTACCACTGAAGCTTTCTTCAGCTTCTTTTAGGAGGGATTCAATGTCCATATTGTGGATAGGAGTATTAGTCATAATGAACAAAAAAGAGTTGTCCTTGGGATATAAATCTCTTGCAATAGAGTGCTAGTCCTTTGAGCCAATTGATGGAATAATATTGAGTATAATAGTTATTTTCTGGTGCTTCCTTTGTGTGGATTAAACCACTAGTCTATGAATAAGGGTATTATAGGAATGCTAAGTTCCCAAGGTATTTGCTACCCACACATTACTAGTATATATACAAATTGGGATATAATAATTTAAAATTAGAATTTTTATTAGTAAGGGATAACAACGGCGATAAACTTTAAAAACAATGAGGTATTAAAAAATCCTGGATTGGAGAAAAAAGTTTAAAATGGGCTAACTGATGTGTGAAACTTTACCCATTTGATATTATTTTAAACTCTAAAGATAGAGGGGTAAGTGATTCACACCTAACAGTATTTCTAGAGGATGGTGAATAGCTTATCCAATTCAGTATATCCTGTCTTTATATATTTAAGCACAATTAACATGCAATCAGAGTTAGTGAATATAATGCTGCTAGATCAATGCCATAGAGATGACCCTAATTTGTTAAGTTTTCACAAAGTAGATTCGTAGCACTGACCCTGGTTTTCTAGGGTCTACTGTGTGGAATTTCAAAATTGGCATAAAATATATGTCTAATACATGCTGTATTAAGCTTCTACAGGACTTTGTTCAAATGGATCTCAATTGTTTACCACAAGTCTGAGCATTATGTCTTTATCTGTCTTGTAAACATGCCACAATGTTATCACAGGGATTGCTCTCTTCTGTGTCTAAACGGGCTAGGATATAGTTAATGTCCTCACAACAAAGACTTCCCTTATAAAGATACACTCGTATTGTGTTCATATCCCATTGCAGGGATCAGCATCAGCGTTTAAAAGAGGGCCAGACGGCTCAGTGACCTTCTACCTTGACAAAGACGTCTGATGACGTCGAAACGCGTCGGCCTTTGATGACGTGGCATGCCTTACAGCTAAGGGCACGCCGGCGTCACCTCTACTAACAGTATTGTATTTTAGATATTTAGAGGATGTATGCTTACCCTCCCTGTCCGTTTCCATATGTGTGAATGCTGTTACTTCCATATGAGATAGTTTCTACATACTTCTGACAGTACTTAGAGTGGGAGATAGCCCACTGGATATCGTTCACTCTTTAGGATCTCTGCTTTCCACATGATGCTGATCCCTGCAATGGGATATGAACACAATACGAGTGTATCTTTATAAGGGAAGTCTTTGTTGTGAGGACATTAACTATATCCTAGCCCGTTTAGACACAGAAGAGAGCAATCCCTGTGATAACATTGTGGCATGTTTACAAGACAGATAAAGACATAATGCTCAGACTTGTGGTAAACAATTGAGATCCATTTGAACAAAGTCCTGTAGAAGCTTAATACAGCATGTATTAGACATATATTTTATGCCAATTTTGAAATTCCACACAGTAGACCCTTTAAAAAACCAGGGTCAGTGCTACGAATCTACTTTGTGAAAACTTAACAAATTAGGGTCATCTCTATGGCATTGATCTAGCAGCATTATATTCACTAACTCTAATTGCATGTTAATTTTGCTTAAATATATAAAGACAGGATATACTGAATTGGATAAGCTATTCACCATCCTCTAGAAATACTGTTAGGTGTGAATCACTTACCCCTCTATCTTTAGAGTTTAAAATAATATCAAATGGGTAAAGTTTCACACATCAGTTAGCCCATTTTAAACTTTTTTTCTCCAATCCAGGATTTTTTAATACCTCATTGTTTTTAAAGTTTATCGCCGTTGTTATCCCTTACTAATAAAAATTCTAATTTTAAAGAGATTAAAAGAAAGGGACATATTCCTTCAGAAATGTCAGAGGCTCTGATCACTATACCAAAAAAAGACACAGGTTTATTGGAATGTAAAGACTTACGCCCCATTTCACTTTTGAACATTGATGTAAAAATTTATGCTAAAATGCTGGCGGATAGATTGAGTGAGGTTATTCACAAACTTTTATCAATAGATCAAACTGGATTTGTACGGGGACGTTTGGGCTCCGACAATACCAGGCGCATGTTGGATTTGATTTCATATTCTAAACATAAACTTCTCCCAACGGTGTTTCTATCAATGGACGCAGAGAAGGCCTTTGACCGGGTCGGATGGGATTTTATCAGGTGTGTACTCCAGAAATATGGCCTTGGCTCTTTTGGGTCTAAGTCCATTGGAGCATTATACTCTTCCCCATCCGCTTCGGTCATTGGAAATGGGTTTAAAACGCAGAGATTTGCAGTTACTAATGGAACGAGACAGGGGTGTCCCCTTTCTCCCATAATCTTTGCATTGATAATGGAGCCCTTGGCGGTTTCTATAAGAGATAACCCCTCTATTCATGGAATTACAGTTGGTGAGATACAGCATAAAATAATGCTGTATGCCGATGATGCGGTTGTGTTTGTGTCTAACCCCATTGACTCTTTGAAAACCTTGCATGTAATAATAGATAAATATTCTAAAACCTCTAACTATAAAATTAATATCTCCAAGTCACAGGTTTTGGCTCTTAATTTAGCCAGTCTGGAAAAAGATTACTTGAAATCCATCTACCAGTATAATTGGCATTCTAATACCATAACTCATATGGTAATCATATTTTATAATTCTATCCAGTTAATAATTAAAAACAACTATAAGGAGCTATTAAATAAACTTACAAAAATTGTTTCCTCTTGGAGACCTTTAAACTTAACTTTAACAGCTAGAATAGCAGCAGCCAAAATGTCACTTCTTCCAAGATTAAGCTATATATTTAGATCTATTCCTATACCTTTATCCAAAACTTTTATAGTACATTTTCAACAAATAATAGACAAATTTATCTTTCAGGGGAAAAACAACAGAATAATTTCCAGAACATTTAGGAAAGGGGGACTAGCATACCCAATGATTCAGACCTATCATGATGCTACAATGTTTTCACATGCAGCCAAATGTATAGAAAGTTTGAAAGTGGCAGGTTGGCTGCAGGTTGAAAGATGTTCTGTAGTTAAGGATTCTTTAGGCTGGTTGATGTTTAGGAAGGAGTTAAAAAAAGAACTCTTTTTAGAAGGTTCTGATATTGTTCGGGAAATACTTGAATTTTGGGATAAACATAAATTGAGATCTCAATTAATGCCTTTTCCTAGCCCTATCCTTCCGATTTTATTATTAGAGAGAGAATTAAACTTATCATTTTTGGGTTGTATGGAGAGCGTTTGGCATTTGTTGTTTGAGAGACTTATATATTGGCAACTCTTGGGCTCCTTTTGAAGACTTGAAGGAAAAATTTGGGCTTCCTCATAAAAGTTGGCTTGAATATAATAGACTTCTGGCTGCGTTCAGAGATTCAATCTATTCTAGTTTTAAAGTTAGATCTTTAACTTCTTTTGAAAAACTAATGTTTCTAGAAAATAGAAAGCACTTAATATCTAATTGTTATAACATCTTGCGGGAGTAAATGGATAAATGCCCTTTTAACAAATCTAAAATTTGGCAACATTCTTTTAATCTCTTTTGTTCAGAAGAATAATGGTCCGATTCATTCATTCTCACAGATCAAATAATTAAAAATACATCATACAGAGAGCTACACTTTAAATTAAGTACTCAATGGTATTATGTTCCAACAAAAATGGCCCAGATTACTAAAAAAGATAATCTGAAGTTCTGTTGGAGGAACTGTGGTTTGGTGGGTTCACATGCCCATATATGGTGGAGTTGCCCAATAATTCAACAATTTTGGGAAACTTTTTTTGGGCATATTAGGAATATTTTGGGCATTACCATTTCCTTTTCTGTAGAAGATGTTTTATTTCAAATTTTTTCGAATCAGCTTGCTCTGGACATAATTGCGTTTTTACTACAGATATTCATGGCATCTAAACTGTTGATAGCAAGGAGATGGGGTCAGTCTTCCGTTCCCTCTTGGGGTGAAATCACATATATGGTAGATAGAAACAGAAATCTTGAAAAATCTCTTCAAGAGCAAGGTCTTATAAAAATAAAACTTTATAAATGGAAAATTTGGGATCAAAATAAAGATCTTTCTCGGTTTTGATCTAAGTTTTAATATCTCTGGGACTTAGCTCCCAGAAATTATAATTTCTGGTACAAGTTCACAATATGTATTGTAAATGTATGTCTTGTCTTTTTTTTTTGCTGTGTATTCTGTTTTATATGTTTATATTGTAATTGTCTGCTTTTGATACCAATAAAATATAAAAAAAAAAAAAAAAATAGTCATGGATTTTTTTTTTTTTAACCATTCATTTTTTATTGGTCACTTTTGAAAAAGGTTCCACAGTATATCAGTATGCCATGATTCGCAGATCAGGCAATATCATTCTATTTCACAGCTTGTATAGGTGGATATTTTAACTTAACTGATTAAGACACCTCATTAACCACCTTTTCCGTTTTCTAAACATTAAACATTTTTGGATTTCTCCTTAAAGTCTATACAGTAACTATCTCAGTAGTCCTCAGCTCGCAGGCTAGGTTAGCAAGGCCTACAATTCATTTAGTAAGTCAAACCCCGGACCGTGTAGGCCTTTTCACCTGTGACCTCTCCTCACCCTTACCTCCTTGTCACATTCTAACTCTAACCCGTAGAGCTAAATCACCTTGCTGTAAATAACTAAACAAATAACAATAAGTAAAATAGCCTGAGTTTAGGGGAATGTAGCCCTCTTTATCCCTTTAGAGCCTAATACTCTCTACTGGGGCTATGTTTTTCTTTTATGATCATCTCTGGGTGTTCCTATTATATTAACCTTAACCCATTTGAGGTCTGAGATTCATCATTATCTTTCCTTGCCCTTTTCCATCCCCTTTGTAGTTAACCTTTTCACCACAGGTAACACGTAAAACTTAACACAGTCTGGTCCTTTGAGTTGTCCTGAATGGTGGAAAAACAAATTATCTTTCTTTATGTTAGCTTATTACCTTATCTCCTCTCTGCTCCATCGCTCCTCGGCGGCCCCCCCCGACTCCTCAACCGCCTCCTCCTCCTCCTCTCCCTCTTTTTTCCTTTTTTTTTTTTCATCCCTTTATTTATTAATTTAATTATATCCCCCTCATTTCTTTCTATCATTGTTCCCCCTGTTCATCCCCTATTAACTAGCCATGGATCCCATATGTCCCTGTATTTCTGGACTGCATCTGTTAATATATGTGTCATGTGTTCGTTCACTGCTATATAAATTATTTTGCTCCTTATTGCCTGTAGTTCCAGTGTGTCTGATTTCCATTGCTTTGCAATGTGTGATTTGGTGGCTAGGTACATATACTGGAAAAGTTTGTTTTGAGTAGGGGATAACCCCAAGTCCGGAATTCCTAGTAAGCAGGATTCCATTGTGCCCCCTACTTGGGTTCCCAATGTTTCAGAGGCCAGATCTGTCACTGTTTTCCAAATCTGTGTTACTTTGGGGCAGTCCCACCTCATATGTATAAAAGTTCCTAGGGTTTGGCACCCTCTAGTACAATTTCTCCCCCGTGTTTTGCTCCATTTTGTCAACCTCTCCGGGGTCAAGTATGTTCTGTGTAAAACTTTTATGGCTGTTTCTAGTAGTGTTTGGTTTAGGGAGCCTTTGTAAATATTTCTCCACGCTTTCTCCCATTTCTCCCTATCCCAATGTTCACCTAGATCGTTCTCCCATTCCTCCATATATTTGTCCTTCGTTCCCTCTGAGGGTTCATTATATATATCATAGGTTCCCCCAATAATTCCCTTTGTTAAGGGGGCTTTCTGGCAGTTCGTGGATAGCCACGTTTTCTTGGGAGTCCCCAGTGTTGTAGTTATCCTAGGTGTTACCAGGTGTTTGATTCTACAATAGTTGAAGTGTTGGCTGATGGGGATATCGTGATGGTCTCTTAAAAAGTCAAATGTTATGGGGGTCTCTGTACCTATCCATGCTCCCAGTCTATCTAGTTCCCTGGATTTCCACCACCAATTAGCTTCTGGGCCAAGTCCCAGCGGTGACAATGGGTAATAAAGCACTGAAGAGTCATGGATTATTAAAGATAATTCATGATAGAGAGAATACACAAAAAAACACATTTTTGTGGTAATTAATATCTTAGCCACAAATTAACAAATTAAAAACGCAAACTTTATTAGAGTTTATTTTAAAAAGTCTTAATTAAAATTTGAACGCTTAAGATCTGAGTTATTTCAAACTCAGTATGATGTCACTTCTAGTTGTTGAATATATATATTTTATTTTATATATATATATATGACTGTGCATGGTTTAACTTTATGGGCTATTAAGGATGCTTTATGTTTGTATATTAAAGGTACATAAAGTGCTTTATGATTAATACCTTCTTATTTTCCTTAATTATAATAATAAAGTGCTTTTGGTGCTGTGAAAAAATTCAATCATGTTGAAAAACTTGAACTCAATCAAAAAAATAGTGTTACAGTTCTGATTTTGCGAAGGAAATCATCCAATATTTGGAGTATAAAGTGACTTGTGCTTCAGTTCTTACATAGAACTCCTGTTACCTTGTGGTTGTAATGTTATATTACTTCCACTACTATACACTTATTGCGAAAAAAAGCATGCAGTTATTTCAATATGAAAGTTACTTGTGCTGCAGTTCAAATATAGAACTCCTTTACTTCCACTACTACACACTTGAGGGGAATACATAGTGATTGGGACTTAAAAGTGACTTCTCTAAGCATATACACCACCTTATAGATAAGGTATAATCTGTGTTACTTTTTTTAAGAAGAATACGAAAAATGTATACCTTCAAAGAGTTGATTCTGGTAAAAATAATTGTAATTTAAGGTATATTAACCAATTTTTCTGAATGTATACACCAATTGCTGAATGGATGTAAGTATTTCATTTTTTTAAAGAAGCAAAGGAAAAAGACAACCTTTGTTATCAGCAAATAAACTCCTCTAAGAAAATCAATTTGAACAAAAAAATATTAAAACATGTAATTTTAGTGATACACTTAAAAAATAAGATACACCCATAATGTGAAGGGTTTCAATTCCCCTTTTAAGAGGCGGAAGGCTTTTGCATTCTATAAAAAACATAAGCCTGCAGCTATTTTTATGCAGGAAACCCACTTCTCTCGTAATAACACACCCAAATTCCTACACAGGGACTATCCCACCTATTTCCTGGCCACCCTCCCTACTAAGAGAGCTGGATGTGCAATCCTCCTACATAAAAATTTTCCGTTCCAAGTAGAAAGCAATCTGGTTGACAAAGAGGGTAACTACGTAATGGTGTCCGGCACTATCGGGGGGGTTAGAATGACTCTAGTTTCACTGTACTCTCCCACTACTTCACCCTATGCAACTTTAATTGGCCTGCTGAATACAATCGAATCCCAAGACTTAGGAAGGCTGATAGTTGGGGGAGATCTAAACCTCACCTTGGACCCGACTTTGGATAGGTCAGGGAAGCCCGCTAAGAATAAATGCCCCAACAGAACCAAACAGATAGAATCCTTGCTTGATAGCCTGGGGCTGGTCGATGCCTGGAGGGGTATGCACCCGGCCAAGAGAGAATATACATACTATTCCCCAACCCACCTGACATATTCTAGGATTGATGCTATCTTGGTCGGCTCCCCCCAATATGACTCAATTTTGAGAACTGAGATTATACCCTGCCCCTGGTCAGAAAATGCCCTAGTACTCATGGAGATAGAGCTGGGGCCAAATTTACAACCCCCCTACAGTTGGAGAATAGACAAATCCCTACTGACTAGTCCGAGTAGTGCGGAGGCAATTGCACAGGACATAAAGCTATTCTTTGAGACTAATGTTTCTCCTGAAACTGGAGCCGGCTGGCTCTGGTTTGCCCATAAGGCCTTTATTAGGGGAACGGCCATTAAGCTGGCCTCAACCCTAAGAAGAAATCTTGGGCAAAGGGAGGCAGACCTTACAGGGACACTAAAGAGGCTGGAAGAGGTAAATCAACAGAACCCTTCCCGCAGGGGTCGCAGGTTAATTGACAGGACAAGGCTTGAACTAGATGGCATATTATCGTACCACACTGAAAGGGCAATGAGGAAGATGAAACATCTATACTATTGGAAGGCAAATAAGCCTGATACAATGCTTGCTAGAAGACTAAATAATAAATTCTCCCAACATAAAATATCCCATATTAGAAGGTCAGATGGTCAAATTTCCTGTAGTCCTAACGACATCCAGAAAACGTTCCAGGACTTTTACCAAACTATATACTACTGAACTAGATATAGACGCCTTTTTGTTCGGTCGCAAGACCTCCCCAGGGTTTCGGACAGTCAATTAGAAACACTGAACTCGGACGTGTCCCTAGAGGAAGTTAAATCGGCCATTATGGGTCTTAAGCTGGGCAAATCCCCGGGGCCGGATGGTTTCACCAATTTGTTTTACAAAAAATTTGAACCCCTGCTTACTCCCTACCTAACGCCACTATTTAATGCAATTTTAAATGGGGAGCCCATGCCCCCCGAATTGAACCAGGCTGCTCTGGTGGTATTCCCAAAGGAGGGCAGAGATAATCTAGAGGCCAAAAACTATCGCCCTATTTCCCTGATCAATGGAGACGTAAAAATTCTGGCCAAAATCATGGCCAATAGTATTTCTAAATTCTTGCCTGAGTTAATTCACAAGGATCAAGCGAGATTCATCCCCTTTAGGGAGGCCGGGGACAACGTCAGGAAGGTCTTAAACATCCAGCACCTAGCAAAAAAGTCTAACACCCCATTATGCCTTTTAGCTCTAGACATAGAGAAGGCGTTTGACATGGTGGAATGGTCATATATGTATAAAACACTAGACAAGTTTGGATTTAAGGGTCGTTTTATTAACCTGCTTAGAAGCTACTATGACTCCCCAACAGCCCACTTAAAGTTACCAGGAGCACATAAAGCGAATATCCAAATTCAAAGGGGGACTAGGCAAGGGTGCCCACTTTCGCCGCTGTTATTCACACTTGTCATGGAGCCATTAGCACAGGCAATTAGAGCTAACTCAGACATCCAGGGGGTTTTGGTGGGACGCCAGCACCTTAAATGCTCGCTCTTTGCGGACGATTTATTGTGCACTCTGTCCAGCCCCTCTAGCTCTATACCAGCCCTCATGTCTATTATCAAGGAATTTAGTATAGTCTCAGGCCTTAATTTAAATGTGGAAAAAACAGAAGCTTTGGGGATGGGTATGTCACAAACTGAGATAGATAAGCTTAAATCAGAATACAATTTCAGTTGGCCAACTCAGTATTTAAAATACCTGGGAGTAAAGATCAGTTCCAATTTTGCCGACTTATACAGGGCAAATTTCCCCCCCCTTGTACAAGTCCCTGACTGAAGATATGCAGAAGTGGGCGAACTTTCATAACTCATGGACGGGCCGTATAGCAGCGGTAAAGATGAGTGTCTTGCCTAAACTGCTATATTTATTTAGGACACTTCCCATACCGATCCCACTCAAGGAACTGGACAAGTTCCAGAATAGTATGTTTAGGTTTATCTGGGGCAATAAGAGCTCTCGTATCTCAAGACAGGTAATGTTTAGACATAAAAGTAAAGGCGGACTAGCGTGTCCCAACCTGAGGTTGTACCTTAAGGCAGCTCAATTGGCCCATCTGCCCAGGTTACACTCTGTTACCCACCAGCCATCCTGGGTATTCATAGAAAATCAGCAGATGCTCCCGCATAGCTGGGATAGGTTGATCTGGATTCCCAAGGAAATGACTCCCTTTCATACGCACCACAATCCTATGATCTCCCTAACTTTGCAGGCTTGGGGGTGGGCCAACTCCAGGTGTCAACTTAGCTCGGGTTTGTCTCCCTTACTATCAGTCACGTCCTTTCCACAAATCCTAAAAGACACGAACCCCATCTCCAAATTTTGGTGGACCTCTAGACTCCTAGACCGGGTAGGGAACTGGGTACAAAACGACAGACTGTTGACTTATGACCAGTTCTGCATGATCCACGACCTACCAGCCACGGAAACCTATAACTACTTGAAAATAAGAAGTTGGGTTAGCAAAACTCTGAGAGAGTTAGGACTCCCTAGGCCCTCCTGGATATCTGTTGTATGTAGAAGCCTTCCTCTCATGAAGGGGGTATTGGGTTCGCTATACAGCATTTTTCGAGACTCCACCAGCAGCCAAAAACCTAAATTTATGAAACAATGGGAAAAGGACCTGGGGATGGAATGGGATTGGGACAAGTGGACAGAATCCTGCTCCAACCTCTCCAGAGGTTCCCTCAATGCAGCTCTGCTAGAGACGGCTGTTAAAGTACTGCATAGAGCCTACTGCACGCCCGATAAATTGCAGAAGTTTAAACCACATGAGAGCAATAAATGCTTTATGGGCTGCCAACAAGTGTGGGACCACATTCACATTTGGTGGTCATGTCCAACTACACAGGAAACATGGAAACAACTAGCACAATTAGCCTCCACACTATTTCAAAAGGTGGTCTCGCCCTCTATGGAGTCATGCCTGTTGGGAACGCACATCAAGAACCTCTCTCAATCCCAAAATAAACTATTCCAAAACTGGCATCCAAAATACACATAGCCAGCAGATGGAAAAAAGAGACACTAAACTTTCAGGAGATAGTCAAGAAGATCAATTACCTTTTTATCAATGAGAGACTGACTCATATTATCATGGATAGCCTTCACCACTTTTTGGCAATCTGGGAACCTTGGGTAGCGTCCTCATTAAGTGTTCCCTTGGGGTAACGCCCAAATCCTGATTCAGTGAAGGCAGGAGGGGGCAAGGAGTAAGGAGTCCTGGAGGTTCTTCGGCTGCACTACTAAGGTAAAGGTCTAGTGATGATCAGTGGGGTATTTTAGTGAGGATTATAAGGGACAAATTTAGCAGAAACCAGTTTTTTAGCCTAGTTGGCTAAAAAGTTTATATATTTAGTAAACAGCATTATGGTTTGACTATTCATGTCAATGTCTATTCTTATGTGTTATCTCTGCCTTTCTTTCTACTACACTTTCATTTGTTGTTTATTTTACTGTGCATTATGTTCTACTTTGATAGAAATTTTAAGTTATTATACATGATACTTTATAACTAAAAATGTAAAAGAAAAGAAGGTGAAGTCAGTTCATCATTGGTTAATGTTTGCTGTGTGAACCTGTATAAATTGACTGACGGAATTATTGATCAATATGTTTTATATGTTGTTGTAAACCTTCTAATAAAGAAAACTTTCAAAAAATAAGATACAAGTGAAATAAACGTTGATTAAAATACTTTCAAAATCTAACAATATTATAGATCAGCTGCTTCCTTTATGAGTATTTTTTGTTAATTATAGTATTTTTTTTTTTTTAAAGCGTCACCTGAGTGCTTTTATTACATCATATAATTTAATAGATTTTAAATATAATTTTCTTCTTAAATATTTTTTTCTAATTGTTAATCATATTATTTCACTATATAGATAAACTTGGCTAATTACAATAATAAATCTATTAGAGAGTGATTATCTAAATCTCTTAATCTGAGTGTCTAAATAAAGCGTTTGTGCAGTTCACTTAAATCAATAAAGGAGCTCTGTTGTAAATTTGAAATATAAAGGTTTATTAAAATACAAGAAGATGAAAAAAAATGCTGTGTTTAAACCTTCAAAAAGTAATAATAAGAGGCGGTCGTCCCTAAGCTGTTAGGGTGGAAATTGGGACCTATCACTTATCCCCAGTTAAAGGTGATACTAACGGTGCTGATTTACAGCCTTATTAAATTGCGATTCTCCCAATTGAATAGGGCTCTATTTAAGCACATAGCATATATTTTTTACAGAAGTTTTTAGTTAGCGAAGACCTTGCTTTTGGTTAGAAGTTCACTAACTAAAAACTTCTGTAAAAAAAATATTATATGTGCTTAAATAGAGCCCAATTCAATTTGCTGAATTGCAATTTAATAAGGCTGTTAGTGAGTAATGTATATATTGTGATACTTTTGGAGGCCCACCATTTACCTGCTAAACTAATGGTTAAACTTTACTATTCTGTGTAAATAGTCTTCCAACCCCAACTAATCATTGAAAATATAACAAATAAAAGAAAAAAGGAAGAAATTGTTGATCTTTGAGACAAGATTGCTTATTTTTTCCACAGATGGCATTAATCCCAATCGTGAATATATAACATGCAAATTATTCGAATAGTAATTCAATATGTTGTCCAAAAATTAGAAAAACATATAGGTAGTCAATTTTAAGCAGTCTTATATTTTAGTTTGGAAATCGATGTTCGGAAGGAGACAGATTCAAAGTAAGGAAAGCCGGGCCTGCCGTCCTCATGTCTCGCAGTATCCTCAGGTGACGTCACAAACCGGAAGTGGAGCTGGTACGGTATTTAAGAAGAAAATTATATTTAAAATCTATAAAATTATATGATCTAATAAAAGCACTCAGGTGACGCTTTTTTTAAATAAAAAATACTATAATTAACAAAAATTACTCATAAAGGAAGCAGCTGATTTATAATATTCTTAAATTTTTTAAGTATTTTAATTATTGTTTATTTCACTTGTATATTATTTTTTAAGTGTATCAATATTTTTTTGCTCAAATTGATTTTTTATGAGGAATTTATTGGGTGATAACAAAGGGAGGCTGGGAGCTACTAAACTCAATGTATAGTACGCCTAAATATTATAGAATGCACTATAACACATATTGAACACTAACACATAGCTCCCAGTGTGTACGATAACATATATTGCCATGTAACTGCACCATATCAGGTCCTTTTTGTAACATATGGTGTACGATTCAATGTAATGTCACATCTATCGCCATTTAATTGCTCCATATCAGGTACTGTATAGTAACATCTGCTGATGTGTGCCATTCAATTCAGACCCCTAGACTAACAATAACCCTTACACCTCTACACCAGTTCCTATTACCTCGTGGATGCTGTGATAAGCATTCACTACTTAACCATTAAAGCCTTGTACTACCTATAAATATAGATTGTTGCTCTTGCACTTTGCCCTATGTTTCTGTGTTAGTATATTTGGGTCATTGTAGCCATTCAATATTCTTATTGTAAAGCTAATAGCCTCTGCTTGTACTGGCGTTCTGAACGCCGTTCTATTGTCTACTGCACAGTGCTGATTGCTTGATGATGACGTCAGTAACGCGCCAGGCGCACTTTTCTGTGAGATCCTACGTCTCACGTCATCAAGGGCGGCAAAAACATGTTTAAGAGACTCTTTTATATGATGATTATTGAATATTAATATTCAATAATTAATTCTTATGCATAATTAACATATTCTGTCTATAATATGGTTCAATAGGGACTTGACTGTTGTTTTATCAACTGTACAACTTTATTTATATGTACATTTACATTATATATTTGATTTCTGATATTGATTTTAACTGTTATATTGTTGATTTGAACTTAATTATAAATTATTATTAATTAACATATGAATTGAAGTTCAGATTGATCAAGTTGTTATGGAAATAAATTATTTGTATTATGTCATCATATCTCATAGATGTTCTATTTTCTATCCTTTACTTGTTAACTATTAATATAATTTTCTATTCTGTTGAATTTTGACTTACAATAAATTATACATTTTTTAAATTTGTATTCCTTCTTACATATTTTGTATTAATCATATTCAACTCACACTGAAGTATTGTATACATTATTCTAATATTATTGCAGTTATATGCATTTGATTTATTATTTAATAAATGGGGTAAAAGTAAATTCTTCATTTAAGCCATTTGGGCTCTTGGTATCCAACCAGAAAATCCATTTTGCTTCTTTACATAACAGTATACCCAGTCCATATTACTTCCACGTATAGAAGGGGGAATATGGTCAATAAATATAAACCTCAAACATCTATGATTATTATTATGTTATTTTTTCATGTGATTAGCAATTGATATTTCTGCGTTGTTCGAACATCATTGATATGTTCTAATATCCTTTTCTGAGCTGTCTGCTTGTTTTTCCTATATACTTTTTATTACAAGTACAGACTACTTGATATATTACTCCTTCTGTTTGGCAATTTATTCTATGTTTTATTGTATATTACTTCGTTTCAGAGGCATTAGAAAATGTTCTAGTGCTCAAAACTTGATCGCAAGCTTTACATTTTCCACAAGGTACACAACCTTGTTGTTCCTTCTCCAGCCAGTTTTTTTTTTCATGTTGTTTCTCATAATGGCTGTGCCCGACATTTTTTTTCTTGTCTAGCCATTGTGAGACTGTCAAAAAACGTCACTCACAGGCTCCCTGCCTCCCTCTGTGCTGTGTGTGAGGTTGTAAGCTAATTTTGTAAGAGTTCGGCTTTTTTTGGTGGCCCCGTAAGGCTTTCGATTTACAGGCTTAAAAAAATGGTGCCTGTTAACCCCGTAATTTTTTTGAAGCTTGTAACTAAGCCAGTAACGTACGGGCCTCGTGATGAGTATCTTTGGCGCTCATCACGGGCCCCATCAAGCCAGTCACGTATGTGCCTCAGGATGAGCGCCTTTGGCACTCATCCTGAGCCCTGCAATGAGCGCCTTTGGAGCCCCGTCAAGCCAGTCACATACGGGCCTCGCGATGAGCGTCGAATGAGCATTTAACATAGCGTTACCGACAAACTTGCAAGTACGACAACTATTATATGTGATTACTTCAACCATAGCATGTATATTGCCAGTTCAGAACTGCTTACATGCATATTTCAACCAGTGATAGCATGATCATTATCACAAACCATCATGTGCTGTATAAAGTTTTCTCTTTGCACTGGGCCTCTAGGCTGATGGATCGACTGTACTTGTAGTATCATGTTCAATTCTGGGTATATAGAGGTGGTTGTTATATGTAACAACATGATATAGTGATTATATTAAGGTCAACATGCCTGATATTTATAACTATTGTTTTACAAATAGTTTTATGGTAATTCAAAGTATACTGTATGGCCTGGTCTATAGAGGTGTAAACCAACTATTGTTTGCAAATGCAGATGTAAGACATTCTTTGTGGAGCTGACACAAAAGTTCAAACCTGAATAGTTTACCATGGAAGGCCTAATGTGGAGAGATGCAAAATAACATTTACTATGCAGACGCATATACAAGATCTCTGGGTAATTAGGTTAACTTGGCCTTCTTGTCCAGTGATCTAAATTATGTTACCAAGCAATATTGTTTAATGGCACCATTGTTTAATTACTTTTGGTTAACGTTTAGTTTCTTTTGTCTCACTGTCTAAAGTCATTATATTATTCCTATAAATATGCTGTTCAATAAAGAGATATTAGAACTATGTTATTTCGATGGATGCTGGGTAGAGATGATGCGAATAGTTCGCTGGCGGACTGTTCCCGGCGAACATAGCATGTTCGCGTTCGCGGCGAACTGCGAACATATGAGATATTCAACCCGCCCCCTATACTTTATCATTGAGCAAACTTTGACCCTGCATGTCACAGTCAGCAGACACATTCCAGCCAATCAGCAGCATACACTCGCTTCCAGAGCCTTCTACCTCATGGACAGCAGCCATTTTGGAATCATAACTAACTTGCAGTCTTACTGAGAGGAGGCTGAGTGTAGGTGATACTGCATCAATAGGGAAAACCATAGCTAGGCTACTGTACACAGTGTGCATTACAGTCCTGAAGGACTCTTTTTATCTCTGCTGCAAGGACACCCCTGTGTCTCTTCCCCCCCCCCTTATCATCATCCTCCCCTCACCTTAGCACTCAACCCTAACACCCCTCACACTTATCCATAACACCCATCAACCTAACACCTAACCCTAACACCCCTCACACTTATCCCTAACACCCCTCACCCTAACTCTAACACCCCTCACACTTATCCCTAACACCCCTCACCCTCACCCTAACACCCCTCACACTTATCCCTAACACCCCTCACCCTAACCCTAACACCCCTCACACTTAACACCTAACCCTAACACCCTTACACTTATCCCTAACACACCTCACCCTAACCCTAACACCCCTCACACTTATCCCTAACACCCCTCACCCTTACCCTAACACCCCTCACAATTATCCCTAACACCCGTCACCCTAACACCTAACCCTAACACCCCTCACACTTATCCCTAACACCCCTCACCCTAACCATAACACCCCTCACACTTATCCCTAACACCCCTCACCCTAACACCTAACACCCCACACATTTATCCCTAACACCCCTCACCCTAACCCTAACAACCCTCATACTTATCCCTAACACCCCTCACCCTAACACTTAACCCTAACACCCCTCACACTTATCCCCAACACCCCTCACCCTAACCCTAACACCCTTCACACTTATCCCTAACACCCCTAACCCTAACACCCCTCACACTTATCCCTAACACCTAACCCTAACATCCCTCACCCTAACACCTAACCCTAACACCCCTTATACTTATCCCTAACACCCCTCACCCTAACCCTAACACCCCTCACACTTATTCCTAACACCACTCACCCCAACGCTAACACCCCTCACACTTATCCCTAACACCCCTCACCCTAACACCCCTCACACTTATCCCTAACACCTAACCCTAACATCCCTCACCCTAACACCTAACCCTAACACCCCTTACACTTATCCCTAACACCCCTCACCCTAACCCTAACACCCCTCACACTTATCGCTAACACCCATCACCCTAACCCTAACACCCCTCACACTTATCCCTAACACCCCTCACCCTTACCCTAACACCCCTCACACTTATCCCTAACACCCCTCACCCTAACACCTAACCCTAACACCCCTCACACTTATCCCTAACACCCCTCACCCTAACCCTAACACCCCTCACACTTATCCCTAACACCCCTCACCCTAACACCTAACCCTAACACCACTCACACTTATCCCCAACACCCCTTACCATAACCCTAACACCCATCACACCTATCCATAACACCCCTAACCCTAACACCCCTCACACTTATCCCTAACACCTAACCCTAACATCCCTCACATTAACACCTAACCCTAACACCCCTTACACTTATCCCTAACACCCCTCACCCTAACACCGAACCCTAAAACCCATCACACTTATCCCTAACACCCCCCACCCTAACACCCCTCACACGTATCCCTAACACCCCTCACCCTAACACCTAACCCTAACACCCATCACACTTATCCCTAACACCCCTCACCCTAACCCTAAACACCCCTCACACTTATCCCTAACACCCCTCACCCTAACACCTAACCCTAACACCCCTCACACTTATCCCTAACACCCCTCACCCTAACCCTAACACCCCTCACACTTATCCCTAACACCCCTAACCCTAACACCCCTCACACTTTACCTAACACCTAACCCTAACATCCCTCACCCTAACACCTAACCCTAACACCCCTTACACTTATCCCTAACACCCCTCACCCTAACCCTAACACCCCTCACACTTTTCGCTAACACCCCTCACCCTAACCCTAACACCCCTCACACTTATCCCTAACACCCCTCACACTTATCCCTAACACCCTCACACTTATCCCTAACACCTAACCCTAACATCCCTCACCCTAACACGAGGAAGGGGGGAAAGAGACACAGGGGAGGATGATGAGGGAGGGGGTAAAGAGATACAGGGGAGGATGATGATGGAGGGGAATGTTAGATTATTTATGCCCTTTATGGATTAAAACCAAACTCTGCATCGACTATGTAATTTTCCGTGGGAGTTTTGAGATGGATCCCCCTCCGGCATGCCACAGTCCAGGTGTTAGTCCACTTAAAGCAACTTTTCCATCACTATTGTGGCCAGAAAGAGTCCCTGTGGGTTTTAAAATCCGCCTGCCCATTGAAGTCTATGGCGGTTCGCCGGGTTCGCGAACATTTACGGCGGATCGCGTTCGCAGTCCGCGAACCGAAAATTTTATGTTTGAGACATCACTAATGCTGGGGATCCATGCTTTGTTTTGGGATGTCTGATTCAATGGAAAGCTAGCAAAATGATGTTGCCTGCTCCAGTTGGTGAGGTATATACCGTATTTATCGGCGTATAACACGCACTTTTTCTCCCTGAAAATGGGGGGCAAATGATATGTGCGTGTTATACGCCGATATTCCATCCCCCCTCCTCATTCCTCAAGCCCCCCTCCTCATTCTAAACCCCCCTCCGCATTCTAACCCCCCCTCCGCATTCTAAACCCCCACTCCTCAACCTAAACCCCCCTCCTCAACCTAAACCCCCGGTATATGCTAATGGCGTGGCGCGCATGTGACGTCATGCCATTAGCATATACCGGGGATGGGGGGGTTGAGGAGGGAGAATGAGGAGGGAGGTTGAGGAGGGGGTTGAGGATGAGGAGGGAGGTTGAGGTTGATTTTGCTTCAAAGTTCTTTATTTGAAATTTTATTTTTTTCCCCAAAAGAAGAAACCACACCCTGTTACATTATGAAGGAGAATGTTGTAATCCAATTTGGAATTTAGTGGCTCCTAATTGATACAGTCTATGAGGTCATGGAGAGTCCTGTAAGACTCCACAACTAAAAAAAAAAGAAAAGAGGAGTGAACCACATGGCATGATGTCCTCCGAGACAATTTTTCTTTCGGTGACATTCCCACTGTATTCTCAACACTCAGCACCCTATCTCCAAATCCAGCCATTACATTGATATTATATCAATTATATTGCCCTGTGATCCCCACCCAACCGGTAACAAGGACTGCTGAACTTCTATGAGCAAAGTAGACATCATAACTTACCCTTAAAGGGCCACTGAAGTATTATATTTAAATACTCCCCCACATGCCCTCTTCGTTCTGCTAACGACCTTCTTCTTTCTACCACTCTTGTAACCTCCTCTCACTCCCGCCTCCAGGACTTTTCTCGTGCTGCCCCTATTCTCTGGAACTCCCTGCCTCGCTTCACCAGACTATCCTCCTGACTTAATCCTTCAAAACATCAATAAAAACGCACCTCTTTAAAGAAGCCTATAACCTTCCTCCCTAACATGCTCAGCACTACTCTCTCCCTACTGTACCACATAAAACTTTAACCTTTAGATTGTAAGTCTGCGAGTTTCAATCCTGCGCAGTGCTTTAGGGAAAGCGCTATGGACACTGGATTCCAAGCTCAAAGACAGGGCCACCCACTCTTTGCAATGTATGAATCTTTAACTTGTCATTGCCTGTAACTTAACTTATGTATAGCGCTACGGAATATGTTGGCGCGTTACAAATAAACGATAATAATAATAATAATATTATTTTGTTTTCAATAACTGCACTTATCAATTCACAATTTTTTGTTTTACAGTTTAATATAAGTAATTACAACCATTAATTTCTTGCTATTGCATAGTTGTTTTAATTATGTGAAAACTGCCCTCCTCAAATAGCCATTTGATAATAGAACTCAATAGCAGGCCCCATAAAATAATCCTCCCACCCAAACTACAGGGACGCTAGCAGTACAAGATGTAATCCAAATTGAAATAGTCAACTAAATATAAGATTTCACTTAAATGCTGTTATTTTGTTACATGCATTCCAAGCGTGTAAATATTTGACTAATAATAAACTGCAGTGACCCCTTAATATTCTAAACATTATTGATAAATTCCCTTTGTCACAGCAGAGATAATTTGTAGTGACAATGACAAGGAAAACTAATATCTTACATTTGTCAGCATTTGTTTCAGTATATGTCCCTCAGTTACATTTCATGAGATTGTGGACAGCCCCAAGATGGTCCACATGATGACGCCATCATCATGTGGCCAAAGGACGTCACTGGGTTCCTTTCGGAGACATAGCTTCTACACTTCACACAGATAGCTTCTACACTTCTCTGTAATCACTGATTGTGTTGTCAGTATGCAAATTAGAACTGAGATAATTGTATTTACTCCTTGTATGCAAATTAGACCTCACTGATTACCTATCAATGAGTCTCACAAGCATTGATCTGATCTCTCATTGAATGTCACCTCCTCTACTATTGGATCATCTGTTATATTATCATTGCCACTACTATATCATCTCTCTCTAATCAGGACTTGCCTCCTCTGTTAGATTTATTTGTGATTAGATGTGCTGTGTGATCTCTTTGTGATCAGATGTTCCTCTGTTTTTTTACACACTTGTGTTCAGCTCTGCCTCTGTTGTTTCAACACAGATTGGACATTTTTGATCTGCCTATAAAAAGATCTATAAGTGTCAATCACAACTCTGATCAGCAATAACTTAGACTATGATTTATCAAGCAAAGGCCTGATCAGCCTGAGTGGAATTCAATGGAAGGAAGGTATTGATCATTTCCTGTTATGAGAACACCAGCACACCACCAGCACATGCGGAGGCAGTGACGATGAGCATCCGCTTGATGTTGCTGCCAAGATTTAGATTTAGGGTAAGGGTTTAAGCTTGGAAATTGTGTACAGTCTCAGCGGTGCTTACAAACTGTGTACAATTTCGGCAGTGCCATCTAGCTGCTCCTTGCTGAAACTGCTGCTTCCCCTGCTGGCGTTCTCAAACCAGGAAAGGTTCAAGGTATTTTATGAATGTTACAGTATGAACAGCTGCTTAGGATGAGTTGCCAAAATAATCAATATGTTTCTAATCTGGATGGATTTTCAAATAGTTTCATATATATGTCTACAAAACTTAAGGCTTTTATTGAGAATGTAAGGGATAGAACACTTTTTATAGAAATACTTAAACAACTGGTAAAAAAAACATGTTGTAGATCCAATAATTGAATGATGATGATAACCATAGGGTTGGCTGTATAACTTCACTCAATAATTAAGTCAGAGCAAGTGTTTTTATAAGTGAAAGAGAGGGCATAGATAGTAATAAAATCTTAATTTTTTTTTATATTTCCTTCTTGTGAGGGAGGGATTCCTATGCTGGCCCTATCGGCCATTGTTGAGTATTCCAAATGTGTTGGCATAAGGCAAGTAACACTTTCACAGCATCATGCTGTAGAATTTTGAATAGTTCAATTGGGATTCCATCCCCTCCTGCAGCCTTATTATCAGCAAGACATCCTAGGGCCCATCTCACTTTGCTCTCCAAGATGTCTGGCTCCAAGATGTCTGACAAATTATTGAGGGCATCACGGCTGTTAAGATCCTTTCTGTATAGATCTTCAGTGTATTCCTGCCACCTCTTCTTTATCTGATCTTCTTCTGTTAAGTCCCTACTATTTTTGTCTTTTATTACTCCCACTTTGGCATGAAAGGTGCCTTTTAGGTTCCCAATTTTCTTGAAGAGATCTCTTGATTGATTTGGTTATCTTCAATCTCTTTACATCACTCATTGTAGAAAGTCTCCTTGTCTCTTCTTGCAATCCTCTGGAATTCTGCATTCAGTTGGACAAATCTTTTCTTATCTCCACTATCTTTCGCTTTCCTTCTTTCCTGGGCTACGTTCAAAGCCTCATCAGATAGCCGGTTTGACTTCTTACTTTTCTTTCTTTTAGTGATATTCTTTGTTCCTGTTTGATAATGTTTCAAACTTTGGTCCAAAGTTCTTCAGGCATTCTATCTTCCATGTCTAGTCCCTTAAATCTATTCTTTACTTCCACTGCATATTCACAGGGAATATTATTTATTTTGTAACTACTTGGTCTGATGGTTTCCCTCTTTTCTTCAGTTTAATTTTCAACTTTGCAATAAGAAGCTCATGGTCTGAGCCGCAGTCTGCTCCAGGTCTTGTTTTCCTGACTGTATAGAGCTCCTCCATCCGAGTTCCATGCCCCTCTGAGACGACCCCCTCGTCCCCAACGCCCCGCGGCCCCCCCACAGGCGCTGCCCCCGTCAACTTACGTTTGCTCCCGGTCTCCAGCGAGGGTGCCCCGACATGCGCCTTCCATCCTCGACTGCTCCAGACCCCCCCCCCCAGCCCTCCCAGTGTCACTCTATCCCTGATCTATGTTGGAGGCTATCCAGGGTTCCCAGATAGCCAAAAAGCTGGCATAAGTGTCTGAAACTAGGTGGATACGTTTTTCGTTAATCATAATAAAGTTTATTTTATTTATGATCTCTCTCAGGCATAAGCTAGAGTTTTTCCACTTACTGGCTATATGGCTATTTACTGCCAAAAATATGGACTGGAGTAACCTATCCTGGGGCCTGGACAGTAAGGGGGGTCATTGTCCCAAGAGACAAGTTTTGATGGAGGGTTTTTTATTTGAGTGAGGCAGAGTTTTGAGGCTATTTGGGTTATTTCGGACCATAAGTCCTTAGCCCTAGGGCATGTCCACCATATGTGGAAGAAGGTCCCCATCTCTGGGCATCCCCTGAAACAAGTGTCAGGCTCTTGAGGGTTTATCTTATGGAGCCTAGCTGGGGTAATGTAAATCCTATGGAGTACTTTTAGTGAAGTTTCCATCAGGCTGTAATTATAGGAGCCTCTCGCTAGTCTCTGGCTAATTTGCCCCCACTTTTCCAGGTCCCATGTCTGGCCCAGGTCCTCTTCCCATTTTGTCAAGGGCTTAGGTTTACTATTGCTTAGCGGGCTATTGAATTTCTCATATATCATGCCCAGTGTGCCTTTAGATAGCGCGGCGTCCGAGGACATGCGTGTCATCCAGTTTGTTTGGGGTTGGCCTAGAGTCTTCCCCAGGGTCCATATAAAATGACTAAACTTACAAAAGATGAAGTGTTCCTTTAGGGGGAGATTAAAATTATCCCTAAGGTACTCAAAGCTAATGAGTTGGCCCTCTTTGAACAACGCCCCTATCCTGTCCAACCCATGGGAGGTCCACCAAGCTTTTGAGTCACTCTGGAGATCTTTTGCAAAGAGGGGAGAGGTGGTAATAGATAGGAGCGGAGAGAGGTCAGGAGTCAGGCGCCGTTTTGAGTTCGCCCAATCCCAGCATCCCAGGGACAGTCTAATCATGGGGTTGGAGTAAGTAAGTGGCTGGCGGTGAGACTTTGGAAGCCATACCACCGTGTCCCACCCCTGAGGATGTAGCTGTTGGTTTTCTATAGCTACCCAGATGGGTTGATGTGTCGCGGAATGCGCTTGGGGCAGAAAGGAGATCTGGGCCGCCCTGTAGTAGAGCTTAAGATGGGGACATGAGAGTCCGCAGTTACCTTTATGCCTAAACATAGTAGGTTTCGGAATTCTAGGGGTTTTATTTCACCATATGAACCTCATAATTTGCCTTTGTAGATTATCTATGTCTTTGATGGGAACATTAATTGGAAGTGATCTAGTGATGTAGTGATGCAGAATTGATTCCATCTCTCCAGGTCAGCTGCTATCTCTTTGAATAGGGGTGGGTAGTTGGCCCCGTAGGTGTCCGCGATGTTGGGGGTAATTTTTATTTGTTGGTATTTTAAGTGCTTTTTGGGCCAGTGGAAGTTGAATGTGTTCTTAAGCCCCTCCCTCTCAGGTTGTGTAAGGTGATGCCCTATAATTTCCGATTTATCTTCGTTCACTCGCAGCCCCGAGACAGAGTGGAATTTATCCAACTCTTCCATCAGGGCCGCCATGGACGCGAGTGGGCGGGTCAAAGTGCACAGTAAGTCGTCCGCAAAGAGACAACATTTGTATTCCTCGCTATCCAATTGAAGACCTTGGATCGCTGGAGAGGCCCTAATGCTCTGAGCTAGTGGCTCCATGGCGAGGGCAAATAGGAGTGGGGAAAGAGGGTAGCCCTGTCTGGTCCCCCTCTATATGTTTAGCTGCGAATTCACTGGGCCGGGACGTTTTAGGGTATCTTGTGGGGACCTATAGTATGTTTTAAGGAGGTTTAGGAAGTTCCCTCTAATACCGAATTTCTGTATGACTTTGAATAGGTATTGCCTTTCTAACGAATCGAATGCTTTTTCGATGTCTAAGGCTAGGGTGCAAAAGGGGGTCTTTGAGCGGTTGGCCAGGTGTATAATCTTTAGTACTCTCCTAATGTTGTCCCCCGCCTGCCTATGAGGGATGAAGCCTGCTTGGTCCTTGTGAATTAGTTTGGGTAGGAAGCTGGAAATCCTGGTAGCCATCAATTTGGCCAGGATTTTAATGTCCCCATTAAGCAGGGAGATAGGCCGGTAGTTTTTAACCTCCATGGGGTCTTGGGAAAGAAGACCAGAGTCGCCTGATTAAGCTCCGGCGGCATCTGCTCTCCCTTCAGAATAGCGTTGAACATTGAAACCATGTGGGGAGTCAAAACATCTACAAACTTTTTATAGTATAGGTTTGAAAAGCCATCGGGCCCGTATGATTTGCCTAGTTTGAGAGCTTTAATGGTATCTCTGACTTCCTCTTCTGTAACCTCTGAATTGAGTAAGTCTAAGTCGGAGTTTCCCAGAACTGGGAGGTCTAGTCCCCCAAGGAAGCCTGTTAGGGAGTCCCCGTCCACCCGTGTTTGTGAGGTGTATATATCTTGGTAGAATGTTCGGAAGGTGTCCTGTATCTTAGCCTGACTATTTGTGATTGTGCCTGCTTTAGTTTTGATTTGGGTGACCCTTGCTTGCTGGAATCTGGCATTCAGCCTGTTGGCCAGTAAGGGGCCCGGCTTGTTTGCCTGCGTGAAAAATGCTCTGGGTTTTCCTTAAGGTCTTCTCTGTTTGGGCTGACAGGATGTTGTCTAGTTCTAGTCTGATCGTGTCTATCCGATGACGGCTTAGGTCCGACTGCTGTTGCTGATTTAGTTTTTCTAGGCTGGCTAGTTCCTTCGTCAGTAGGTTCTCCTATTCCCTCACTTTTCTTTTATATGCCGAGGCTAGCATTATAAAGCTGCCCCTTATAAATGCTTTATGCGTTACCCAGAACCACCCCACACCCGTGGAGGGGCTAGAGTTAGTGGAAACAAAGTCCCTCAACTCTCTAGAAATTTGGTCCAGTAAACTCGGGATTGACAGAAGCCTATCATATTGAGCCGCCATGTGTATGGCGTTTCGAAGTTGGGGGTAAGATTCAGGCCTAGTGTGACCTGACTATGATCTGACCATGGACAGGGGACTATGTCCGAATAAGTGGCTTGTTCTAGTAGAGAGGCGTCTATAACAAGAGTATCTATACGTGAGTAGGATTTGTGTGTGTGAATAAAACGTATATTCCCTCTCTTGAGGGTGTAGTCCCCTCCAGGCATCTACTAGTCCCAGTTTCAGAAGTAGGTTTTTGATTAGCTTGATTTTGTCTGGGGGTCGGGACTCCCCCCGCTTCTTGGACCTATCCACTTCTGGGTCTAGCACTAGGTTAAAGTCCCCCCCCCCCCTATAATAACTTTGCCTAAGTCCTGGGAGTCTAGCGTCTCCAGTAGATTTATGATATCATTTTGTGGGGCTACTGTAGGGGCGTAGAGTGACACCAGGGTGAGCTTAGTGTTCGATAGGTGTCCCGTGATAATCACAAAGTTACCTTCTTTGTCTATTTTTTTATGGGAAACTTGAAATGGAAAGTTTTTATGAATCAGAATTGCTGTGCCTGCCCTCTTAGTTTTTTGGCTGGAGGTGTAAAAGATTGGGTAGTCTTTGTGTAAAAACGAGGGGGTCTTCCCCTGCGGAAAGTGGGTCTTCTGGAGGAAGAGGACTGCAGGCTTGTCTTTCTTATAAGTAATGAAAGCTTTCCTTTGTTTGTTAGGAGAGTTAAAGCCTCTAACATTGTGTGTATTGAACGTGTAATGTGGGTTAGCCATGTTAAAGTGCGGAGGTCTGCAGGGACCCCGTGTGAGCTGTTACCCCAGTATGTTTAGTGAAGAGCCGGTCGCCAAATATCTGCACAAGCCAGAACACCCCCCCCCCCCCCCCGGAGAGCCGGCGCAGCCAAACTGGAACACCTGTGGGCGCCCCCGGAAAGGGTGAAGAGGATAGAGAGTTTAGTCAGTACATTAGAAAATATGTCATTAACTCTAGGGGTTAGACCCCCAAACAGAAAATATATTGCTACCAATTTTACCGTAAACAAAATTAACCTAACAGTTCTAAACATTAAGTCCCATATGGGGCTCTAATAGGCATTGTTGAGATTACCTCAAGTTACAATTAAATTCGTAATCTAACGAAGTTGAACTTGTATTCTCCCCTAGCAGTCAACCATGACATTAGTGGATTAGCATTGGGTATTAAACTATGGAATGTTGGGGATCCTAGGCTTTATGTAAACATACAACTATACGGGTTATCTTTGGCCTAGGCCGCCCTTAGTTAAACTCTAAACATTGTATTCTACCACTTATGCTAAATATGTATAGTGACTGCAGCTCTGGAGAGGACAAATAGAAAAAAAGTGCAAACAAACATCCATCAGTCCCAGTTTAAGTGAGTCTTGACGTGCTTGGGAGGTCAGCTGTGGGATCTGGGCTCAGAGTCGGCTGAGTGTCTCTGGTCGCCCCAGGCCGGTGCGACTTCTTGGCCGTTGACCAGATTCTGGCAGGTCTTGCTTTGGGCGCCGGTTCTGGAGTTAAGCCTCTCTCAGCTGGGTCCGCCAAGTGGAGACGGTTTAGAATTTTGGCACATTCCTCCGGAGTGTGGGTCAAGTAGACAATCCCTTGATGTTGGAATGAGAGAGAGAGAAAGGGAAGCCCCATATATATGGTATCTTGCATTTGATCAGGGTTGCAAGGGCCGGCTTCATTGCTCTGCGTTTCTCTAATGTTCATGGGGATAGGTCCATGTAAATTTGGAGGGAAGCGCCATCAGGGCCTTTGATGTTGGGCAATTTTCTTGTGGCATTCAGGATCAAGTCCCTGTTTTTTTGCCTCAGGAAACGAACAATTATGTCTTTTGGTAATTCCTGGTTTCTTGAGGCCCCCAGGAGCCAGACACCTCTGGTAGGATGTTAGAGATCACCACTTTTAGGTATTGCAGCAGGTTGGGTACCGAGTGTGGGACCCCACGTACCCTGATGTTGTGTCTCCTCGATCTGTTTTCCAGGTCATCAAGTTTGTCGTCTAGGAGAGAGACTTTCGCCGCCAGAGTGTTGATTTCCGCACTGTCTTGTTTTTGGGCTTCAAGGATTTTATCCGTGGTCTCCTCGAGGAGGTTGGTTCTCTGGCCCAGCTCAAATAGGTCATCCCTGATCTCTTTAACCAGCTGAGTTGATTGAGCCTGCAGCATTTGCCCTATGATCTCTAGGGATTTGGCTGAGAGATTCATGTCCGGTGATGGATTGGGGTCGTCTCCTTCTGCCTCTGGCAGGTCTCTTTGTTCAGGAGAGGTGCTTCGGGGCTGCGAGAGGGTTGCCTCCGGCTTGTGGAAGAGCTCCTGAATGCTCTTGGAAGGCACACTTTTCTTTGATTTGCCCATTTTCACCAAGTCAGACCCTAGTTGAGAATAATTTGTTTGTCAGCGCAAGCTTGTAAATGAGGTGACGTGTTAGATATAAGCCGCCTCTGGCTTAAATCATTTGAAGTGCGGAGGAGAGAGCTCGTGCCAGAAATAGGTAGCAATTGGGAGGCACCCTCTGCGTATGTGGAGTCATACCTGTCAAGAGCCGCCCGTCTCTAAGCTCCTTGTCCGATAATGTACATGGGGGTGGTTTCAGAAGTCAAACACTTACGTGGTTCAGGTCAGCTCTCTACCTCCAGGTTAGCGGTCTTTAAAAGTATATTCTGCTGCTTCCTCAGTCCTTCAGGCTTGCTAGAGACTAGCAAAGCGCATTCCCAGTAGAGTATATATCAAGAAGCTACCTTTAGCTTATCTTTAGCTGGGCGAGCTGGTAGCCAGGATACGTTTTACGTCCCCTGTTTTGTTCAAAAGTGTCTCTGGGAGGTGGATTGCGGTGCCTTCAGGCCCTCCAGTTGTTCTGATATGGACCCTCACTGCTCTGCTCAGTGCTTCTGCAATGTCAGTATGCCCAAGGTCTGAGGGCTAGCTACTATTCAGGGTGTTATTCTCCCCCTATCCGGGTTGCTCAATTTGTGCCTGATTCTCTTCACACTTGTTGCCTTCTTGCTAGGCCGCGGAGCCTCCCTCTACTGCGCCCTCCATTTTAGGGCGCTGGCACCGCCCCCCTTATTCTTCTGTTCCCCTTTTTGGCGGGAAAGCTCCCCCAAGGTGTTTAATTGGGGCCTTCTCACCTCCTGGCCTCTGGCCTGGTTCTGGGGCTTTGGGACTGTGTTCCACCCATCGGGCGCCTGGTCTTCCCTTCTCGGGCGTCTCTGTGGCCTTGCTGGGAGAAGGGGGCCTCCGGCGATGCACCAGCTCTTTTGGGGAAAGATGGCGGCCTCCCGGTCCAGGCTCAGGACTCCGGTCCCGCTGGAGCTCCTCGGGCCTCTGGCTGGGCCTTCCTCACCTCTGAGCCCGCTCCGGAGGTAGGCCTGCCCAGTGTGGGGACTATTGTGGGGTGCTGTGGGGTTCTGAATTGTGGGCCGCCCGCCGCCTGCACGGGTCCCCCACACACTCTTGCTTACCCCAGCATCCGCTTCTCCTGGCGTTGCCGCAGGTCTCCTCTCGCCGCTCTCCTCCTTCTGTGCCTCCTCAGCTCCGTCCGGGCCTTCCTTCTATGCAGGGGGGGGGGGGCACGGGAGCCACAGTCACGGGAGGCAGGGTGGTATAGGCCTCGACCTCGTGGCTCTGCTTCCCGGTACTCCTCTTACCCCTCTCTCTTCAGCCAATGCCTCACTCGTCCCCCACTGGGGCACAGGTGCTTCTTTTGGGGTGAGGAGAGTTGTTTACTGGCCTGTTAGCGTATGATTTAAATCAATTTCCCAATAGTGGAATTTAAAAAAAATAGCTTTAGTTCAATTGTTCGGCCTCATCATACCTAAAACAGGTATGTATTTTTAATCAAAATACTAAAGTAGCCAGAGCTCTATTAAGTTATGGTTTAGATAAAATACATTTTAAGTATGATTTAAGGTATTACAAAATGCATTTTCATTCAAAGGGAAAAAAGCAATTTATAAATTGTAGATACATGTATAAATGCAGATTTACATGTAAATCAAATACTGCCATATATAGGATAAAACATTTGTGCAAACTATTGATATTTTTGTTGACAAAATTAAACCAAAAGTGAAAGAATTAGAAGTCAATTATTCTCAGTACAGTATTAGTTTTGCCACATATTTAAACGGCAAATCAGTTTTGAATATAGAGGAACATCAAAATAACACCACCCCAGATGGGACTCGAACCCACAATCCTTGGCTTAGGAGGCCAGTGCCTTATCCATTAGGCCACTGGGGCTTTTGATAATATTTTATCTGTAACACACTATTTTTCTAAATTTAAAAGTGGTGCTTCTTTTTTTATGTCAGCAATTAATTGCGCATGTGTATTTACAAGAAAACTGATCTGTATCATTGCTGCTCACAAAATATGTAATTAATGTTGATACTCTATCTACATTATGTGTCATTTTCAAGTTATCATATATTGTTCTTTATTAACAATATTTATTACAATTGATATTGATAATTTATATTAATATTGTTGTCAATTTTTTATACAAAATAAGAAAAATAGGTGGCTCTAGGTATCAAAAGATTCTGGGATGGGGAATTTTGGGGGGAGTGACCGGAAATGGATCCTTAGCCGCGTAGTTCGGCATCAGCGGATGGAGATGGCGGCTGTGAGCTACTGACAGCGTCTGAAGGGTGGCATACAGAGAGTGCATGTGTAGCCCAGTAGCCCAGCGGAAGCCTTGAGCTGAACAAGTAGACGAAAGGGCGCCAGTTGCAGCATATGGAAAGAGGGATAAGACGCTAAAGCCCTAATAGAGGTACCCCAACAAGAGCCACGGAACTCACCGAAAAAGGACACGCCCGGCATAGCCGGCGCAGAGCGAACAGGCGAACGTCGCCGCAGCAGCAGAACTTATTGCGGTGAGTGGCGGCTGCAGGGAAGGTGTGCATCGCTGGAGGGCAGAGCTCACTAAAAACAAGTGGAGGAGGACAGGTGGGTGTATGCCGCAGAGAGTATCGAGCGTACACCGCAGAGTTGGACCTCGTGGGCCAGTCGTCGCCCTGATGGGAAAATGAACACAAGCAACTAAAAAGATAAGTGAAACCTTACTTCCCTTTATTACTATAAATAAATTCCAAGCAGGCATTTGTAAGATTTTTTGCCAAGTTACCTGGGCATTGGGCTGCACCTAATAAAGATCAATATATAATGCATCTCTGTAAAAAGGCACAAAATGACACACGGTAACAGGAAAGAGCACAAAAAGTAAAACCTTTCTAAAGGTTAGAAAAAGCACCAATCTTAAAAGACTGTACACATTATCAATGAAATCATTTTGTTTGTCTAAAAAACATACGACAAGCAATGAGACACGAATAGATTGATACCCTCTAAATTCTAAGAAGAGGACACTTAAACCTCCAAATGTTGGAAAGGAATAGTTTGCGAAGTTAGTCACAAGGGGGAGTGAATGGAACTGATGTGGAGAGTTCCCTTAAATTACTTACTTACTTAAGGAAAACGCTTATGAATTACAAAAAGTGAGCCATTCACTCATTTAAAATTATTAGATGAGACCCACTCACAAGTGGGATTAAAAATATAGTAATTCTAAACTTGAAAGGTTATAGAGAAAGAAGGAAAAAAGAAAGAAAGAAGTGAAAGGAATTGAAATAAATACACCAGATAACTATCATAAAATGGCGACGAAAACTAAAGCGAAAGGGAGAAAAAGTCCCACCTTAGAGCCATCTTCTTTTTTCTCCCCGAAGAACCTTACAAAACCAACGCAAAAACAAACCTTAAAAGAAGGGTTGGATCAAAGTATAGATCTCCCCTCTGTAAATCTTACAAATAGAGACTCTGAGAATCAGGAGGAGAATCTCCTTACTATAGGGAAAATGAAAGAAATCTTAAAGAACTTTCAAATAGAATTCTTTGCAGAGATTAAGGCTCAAATTATGGAAAAGTCCAAATTAATAACAGAAGTGAATAAAAGATCCGCAGACCTGGAAACGAAATTTGATAAGCTAATTGTGGATCATAACATGTTATTGGAACAGACATCAAAAATGTCTACACAAATCAAAAATCTGAATGAGCAATTAAATAAGATGGAAGACAAATCACGAAAAAATAATCTCCGTATAAGAGGAATACCGGAATCTATAAAGAAAGAAGATCTCCCTACATATCTCGGGGAATTATTTTCCAACATCTCTCCTATTTACCCAAAATTGGATCAGAAACTGGACACAGTTCATAGAATCCCATTACCAATTCACCTACAAAATAAAAGTCCTAGAGATGTGATTGTCAGAATACACCATCTACCCACAAAAGAAGCAATTTCCAAAGCTAGTTATACAAAGAAAACATTTGAGTCACCATATGAAAAGATACAAATCTATTCAGACTTCTCAAAAGGGACAATTAGTAAAAGGAAGGAATTTTCCTTGATAACACAAGCATTAAGGAAACGGAATCTTATTTATAGATGGACCTTCCCAGCAGGATTATTAGTTTTGCAATGATCCGTGTGGCATAAGATCAATTCTACGGAAGAAGGGGAAACTTTTTTGAACAATCTTAACTTGAATACACTCGAATTAAAAGAACTTCCCATGAAGCTACAACTATCAGCGCCTGATTGGCAGAAGAAGAAATAAACATTGTTATAAAAAAGACATAAATGGACATTAAGTTAGGTGTTCATGGCTGTTAAGTAAATTAGAGTCTAGTCAGGGAAAATAGAAGAGAAAGATACCATCAGGAATGGACTCAGAACCGTTAATAATAGGACAGTTTAACATAGTTTAAGGTCTTATTGCTTGAAAAAAAAAAAAAAAAAAGAGGTAGTATGCAGGATAGAAGGGTATAAAAAGGTTCAAAATATTATATATAGAGATTTGTACATACGTAAAAACAGTAATTTGGTGTAAAATCCATTATATAATCTCAAAATATGTTAAAATACAAAAGAAGTATAACATGATACACTCCTTTATTCTCTTCTAGCCTTTCCTTTCCCCTAGTGTTTCTAGTTCTAGTTTTAGGATAAATGAGTTAATAAAAAAAAAAAATGCAGTCTCAGACAGCTAAAAAACGGATTAAGAAAGGTTAAAGTTATAGCCATCTCCATATTATACCGCTAACCATTTCAAAACAATGGCTGAATCCCTGCGGAACAGTAATGGCGAAAGGCTGTCTTACAGCCCCATCTGTTCTAACAGTACGAATGTATGTAAGAATGTAAGTATGAATGTTAGAAAAGTAATTTTGGTCCTAAAATTAAAAAAATGGAAGATAAAGGAAATAGGGTTAGCCAAGTGTTTGGCTCCAGAGGCATATGGGTATAAAAGTTTTAAGTTGGAATGTTAGAGGATTAAACTCCCCAAGCAAAAGGAAAACAGTGTTTAGACAATGTAACAAAGAGAAGGCAGATATAATATTCCTCCAAGAGACACACTGGGGGAAATGTAATACACCGGGCTTTGCAATAGGACGTTATGATCACAGACTCCACTCAGTATGTGGGGGGGAAAAAAGAGGTGTATCAATATTTTTTTCCAATGACCTAGAAATAACTGAAGTAATGTCTATTATAGATTCTGAAGGACGTTACATTATATGGAATGGCCAAATAAATAACCAGAAAATCACACTGATTAATATTTACGCACCTAATGAAAAGCAATGTAAATTTTTAAAACAAATAAATAATTTAATTAAGAAATATGCACAAGGCCCTCTCATTATTGCAGGGGACTTTAATATGGTTTCTAACATAAATTTGGATAGATCTAAAAAACTGGTGGACAAAAATCTTAAAAGAGTTAGTAAAGTAGCACAAACATTTACTGAATGGATTTTTAAAAATAATTTATTTGACTCTTGGCGAGTTCAACATCCAAATCAAAAAGAATTTTCCTATTACTCAACTCCACACAATTTATACTCAAGGATTGATTTAATTTTAGTAAATTCCCGTATAATTGATAAGATCTCTCACACAGACATAGGCAAGATTGTCATATCAGACCATGCCTACACTATAGTAATAGTTGTTATTAATAAAGTCAAATTAGATAGACCACAATGGAAAATGGACGATTTTTTGTTAAAAACAGAAAAGAATAAAGAATTTTTAAATAAAGAAATATCACAATTTTTTGAGGTTAATAATCACACTGTCCCATCTCATTGCACGATATGGAATACACAAAAAGCGTTCACAAGAGGTTTGATGATTAAACTTAAAGCACAGTCGATAAAACAGAGAGGCACACCACTACAAAAATTATGTATAGAGTTGAATATACTGGAATCTAAATTTTTGTTAAATGCACAACCACATATGATGGCAGAGATCAAATTAATAAGAAACAAAATAAACAAAATTAATCAGCAAATTTCAGATAGTGCATTATGGCGCTTTCAACAGACATATTACCATCAAAATAACAAAAACAGTAAATTACTGGCTACCCAAGTAAAAAAAAAAAGGGAAAAAAAAGAATAGTAGTTTTAAAAGATAAAGTAAGGCATATATCTTCACCTAAAGAAATTGGCCTAGCCTTTTTTAATTATTACCAAGATTTGTATAATTTGGAAAAAAACGCTGGAAGTGATGTGCACGTCAGCGTGAGCCTGCCGTGTCAGTTTGCAGGGGGACGGACGCCAGAGAGACATGTTTCTCTCCTGCAAGGAGATATTACCCTAACGAGTGAATAATGCCTCTGAACCTGTGAACCCGATACAGCCCGATGTGGGAGCGAACAGCCATTTAAGCAAGAAGCCTGGGACCCCCCCCCCCCAGGACAGACCCCCCAAGACTTATAAAGATTAAAGAAGAGCCAAGAGGTAATTAACTCCGGATAGCCTGAAAAATAAAGACTGGCGTGGTACAACAGTGTGGAGGGAAATCCCCCGCGAAATAAATACCATCAGCTGAAGCAGAACCGTTGGGAAACGCCATATTCATAGCCCTACACAGCAGGGCCTAGAAAGAGCTACCCGGTAAGGCTACACCAAATAGGAGCTAGCACAGCTGGCATATAACTAATATTCATTGTTACTCACCCTCTACCTCGCAAGTTAAGAGCTCCAATTGGAGCATGGACTGTGTGTGGTGAGTTGAAGTTGAAGAAGCGCCCATAGCGCTGCGTGCTGGACCTGTTGAAGTTGAAGAAGCGCCTATAGCGCTGCGTGCTGGGTCTGTCCTGTCTGGGTGGAAGGGTAAGTGGCTCGGCTGTGGCTGATACAGCCTTTTACTTTTCTATATAACGGTGTATAGATAATGCAAATGTAAGAAAAAGAAAAAATGTATAATAAGCGGAAACTAGCATATTAAATATTCCTTGGATAAAGACTAAGAGGAAGGTTGGTTAAAGAACCTCTCTTAAAGACGTTTATTATACAATTTATAAGCTAAAGACCCCGGAAAATTAGAACGGTGTAACTTCTTTAAGTAATAGTGAAACAACCGCCTTGGAAAGTTGATAAATATGTCCCTAAAAGTAACAGACAAAATCACCAATTAACACTGAAGTATTATATCCTCTGAAAGTAAGAAAGTAAACTCTACTCTCCTTTAAAAGACACTCTCCCCATAGATAAATTAGTAGAAAAGAGGAAGGAAGGGAAAAAAGGGGAGAAAAAAAAAGAGGAAAAAAGGAAAAGAGGGGAGAAGGAGAGAGGAAAGAGAGGAAAGAAGGGGAGGACAAAGGGTAAGGAGTGAAGAGGAAAAGGGTGGAAAGGGGGGAAGAAAAAAGAGAAGAAGAAAAAGGAGAAAGAAAAGAGGAAAGAAAAGTTCTAAAGTAAAAACAAGAAGATTACAAAAGGTCTAACAATGTCAAACAAAAAAAGTAACACAGTCAATAAAACAAGACTAAAGGAGAAAATAAAAGATTCAACAAAACAATCAAACTTCTTCTCCCCTAGAAATAAAAGTAATACTTCAGATTCCTCTCATGCGGATACTAGTTTAGACCTTGTAGAAAACCAGTACCCCGAAAAACCTCCCCAGGGAAATCTGGAGGATAACTCCACTCAAGAAGAGGAAATACTCACATGCTCTAAATTAAAGTCCATCTTAAAAGAATTTCAAGTTAACCTGACAAGGGACCTTTCAAAACAAATGTCTGAAATTACCGAATCTATTAACAATATATCTTTAAGAATTGAAGCTAATGAAAATGTCTGTGATAAAATTATAATGGACAATAATGCTATCCTCAACTGTTTAACTGCCTTAGAAAATAAAAATGAGGAACTATGCATAAAAATTAACAACTTGGAGAATAGATCCAGAAAGAATAATTTGCGTCTAAGAGGGATACCTGAAGCATTTCAAGGAGAAGACTTGGAGTCATACGTTAAAGGACTGTTTAATTACCTGGCACCGGAGTTACAGAAAGACCAATGGAAAATGGATGAATTGCATAGACTCCCTTTGGCTAAAACAATGGACAAATCCATCCCCAGAGACATTATATTAAAACTACACTATTTATCTTCAAAAGAAATGGTCTTAAAAAATGCCTTTTTAAAGAAACAACTAGACCATCCATATGATAATATAAAAATATTTCAAGATTTATCGGCATATACGTTGGGGAAAAGAAGGGAATTTACACAAATAACTAGTACACTTAGGCTAAAAGAAATTAGATATAAGTGGGCACAGCCATCAGGCTTATTAATCTATAAAGATTTAAAATGGGTTAAAATAAACTCAGTTCAAGAGGCTATAGAAATATTAAAGGAATGGGATATACATATAGAGAATAATATAGAGGTTGTTAAAAAAATGGAACTGAGAGCAGGAAACCTGGACTGGAAAAAAAAAAAAGAGATAAATAATCTCTGGAAACCGTAGAATAGAGACATGGGTACTTGATAAGTTTGGGAGTAAGAGGTATAATGAAAGGGATAGAGAAAAGAATAGGACTCCATATAGGTAGCAAGGTTAGGGGGACAGATAAATACTCACTAACACAAAGATTTTTAAATAAATGGGTCATAGTAAGACGGTTATAATGACAATAGAAATATTTTTAACACAAATGGATTGTTTTTCTTTTCTTTTTTTTTTTTTTTTTTTTTTTTTTTGTTTTACTCTGGGTGTAGGGTAAAATTAGTAATACTAGTATATAGCGTTTGAAGAATAGAATCCAAAATCAGTAGTAAGGTGAAGGGTGATAGGTAGATACCTATTAAACACAAAGATTATTATAAAGATGATTATAGTTAGAAGGTCACAATAATAATAGAAGTATTTTCAGCACAAATAGATTTTTCTTCTATCAAACGTAAAGATTCACGACCATGTGACTCTGAGACAATTTTTTTTTAAATATTAATCTATCACATAAAAGATAATTTATAGTTAGATAGGACAAATAAGCAAACCTCTTATTTTTAAGAAAAGTAAAATCACTGGAATAGTAGTACCTAGTAACCAAATTAAGATTAGTCACATTCACTATGATAGAACACTTGTAAGTAATTGTCTCCAGAATGGAAACTATATCGTATACTATATGAAAATATTAGAAAAGATAAGGTGAAAAATAGAGTCATATATGGAAGATTTCAGTGCATTTAAAAAATATACTACCTGTGGGATCTTTTCTTCCTCGGACGGTTGAAATGTAATAAATGCATTTTACTTTTAGATGGAGGGGAGGTATTCTGAATTAAATAGATATGACTACACTAGGGGGAGTTATGCTCAAGTAAAAACTAATAAATTTAAAGTATATGTTTGAGGAGATTTCCCATCTAGACTGTCCGAGGACTAAGAGATAACCATCTTAATGATGACGTGTAGCAAATGTACCATATTTTCTATATTTTCCTGAACCCTTACTCATATTATCTGTACCCTAGATCTCACCCCCTCGCTCAGCAACTGAGCGATATATTTTCACTTCTCAATATCTAATGCGTCTTGCAAAATATCAGCTGACATTTTTTCTTAATTTGCAGCTGGCTTTTAAGACTATTCTGACAGCCTTTTGGGGCTATTCTTTATTATATGTGTTTTTTTTTTTTTTTTTTTTTTTTTCTTTTTTCTCGAGTCATGGAAACAATCAAGGAATACCACATATACCTTTTTAACAAATTAAAATGCAAATAAAAATAATCTCACATAATGTTAATGGTCTTAATTCTCCAACAAAAAGAAAAACAGCTTTTTTAGAGTACTACAAATTAAATGCTGAAATCCTATGTCTGCAGGAAACACACTTAAAACAGGAAAATCTAAAATATATGAATAATACAAAATTTACAAATAGAATAGACTCTACCTTTAAGAAAAAATCAAAAGGGGTCTCTATCTTATTTAAAAATAGCCTGAAAATATCAGAAGAAGGTAGAAAGATCGACCCAGAGGGTAGATATATAATATGGATAGGACAGATTGATGGGCGCTTAATAACATTGGTTAATGCCTATCTACCAAATAAAGGTCAAATAGGGTTTCTTAGGAAGCTTCTTAAAGAGATTAATAGAATCAAAGGAGGTTGGCTAATAATTTGTGGGGACTTTAATATGATATTGGATGACAATTTAGATAAACAAATAGTCGGACCTAAGAAATCAATATCACAAACAAACTGTATTTCAAAAGCATTCCGTAAAATTAAAGAAGACAATAATTTGATTGACTCATGGAGGATCTTACATCCAGGTGTACGAGAATATACCCATTTCTCATACAGACATAACTCATTTTCTAGAATAGACTATATATTAACTGATCTTCCAACTTTAAAAGTAATTAAAAAGATAAACATCCGTCCTACGCCATGGTCAGACCACTCTCTAAATGAACTAATTATACAAGATCTAAATACAAATAACCAAAGAAAAAAGAATAGTTGGAAGATGGACTCTTGGCTCCTGAAGGATGAAGAATTTGTAACATTCTTGAAAAAAGAAACCCTGGAATTTTTAAAAATTAACAAGCCATCTGTTAATTCGGATATAACTCTGTGGTGTGCGTATAAAGCATACATGAGGGGCATATTTATTGCAAAAGCAGCTGAAGTGAAAAGGTTAAGAGGTAAGTCCTTAAGGACCCTCTATTTGGAACTAAATAAGATGAAAGATATCTTTAGGGAGATTCCAAACAATGAAAATAGTAAAGCAATAAAAGACATAAATTCTCAAATACAAAAGATTCTTCAGCTTCAATCAGACAAAATATTATGGAAATTTCAGCGGACACAATTCTTCGAAGGGGGCAAATCAGGTAAATTCCTAGCTAACAAATTGAAGAAACAGTATATTAAAAACCATATTGAAAAAATTCTAGATTCAAATAACATTCACCAATTCCATCCAGACAAGATAGGATCAGTATTCCAGGAATATTATAGTAACCTGTACAATCTAGAGAAAGATCATCAAATAGTTAAGCCAGGAATAGAAGAGATTAAACAATACCTAGATAATATAAAGTTCCCCAAAGTATCGGAAGTACAGCTTAGCTTTTTGAATAAACAAATAGAAAGTATAGAGATAACAGAAATTGTGTCCAAAAATAAAATAAATAAAACACCCGGGGTAGACGGATTTAATAACCTATTTTATCGTTATCTTAGTAAAGAATTGAATAGTACTTTATGCAATCTCTTTAATGAGATAAAACAAGAAGGAGTGATACCATCAGAATTAACGGAAATAAAAATAGTTAATATACTGAAACAAGGAAAAAATCCTGAAGATTATAAAAACTATCGCCCAATCTCCTTAATCAATGTCGATATTAAAATCTATTCTAAAATTTTGGCTAATAGATTAAGCAAGATTATATCCTCCTTAATACAACCAGATCAAACAGGATTTATTCCGAATAGACAAGCGTCGGATAATACCAGGCGATTGTTGGACACCTTGAACTATATAAAAAAAAAGAGGATCTCCTCCCTGACCCTGTCATTAGATGCAGAGAAAGCTTTTGACAGGGTCAGTTGGGACTTCCTAGAGGGTGTTCTGGAGAGTTTTGGCTTGAAAAGTTTTGCTTCATCAGCAATAAAACCCCTTTATTCAAATACTATAGCACATATCTCATCTCCACAATTTAACTCGGGCAAATTTCTAATATCGAATGGGACTCGTCAGGGCTGTCCATTATCCCTATTGCTTTTTGTCCTATTCCTCGAACCTTTATTGATAAATATTAGAGACTCTGCAGAAATTAAAGGGATTGAAATGGGACAAGAGGAATATAAAATAATGGCATATGCAGATGATATTATAATAACAATAACAAACCCTGAACACTCCTGTAGAGCCCTACAGACTGTTCTTGAAGAATTCAGTAAATTTTCCTACTTTAAAATCAACCAACAGAAAACGGAAGTATTGACCTGTAATATATCATTAGAGGAAAAAAACAGGTTAGTGAATTCATATTCTTACTGTTGGAAGTCCTCTCATTTAGTACACCTGGGGATAAGATTCCCAGATCATATAAAAAATATCTTTAAAGATAATTATAATGATATACTGAAACAAATTAGAAAACAGTTGAATGATTGGAGATCTCTACAGTTATCTTGGTTATCTAGAATAAATGCAGTTAACATGAGTCTAATCCCTAAAATCACATACATAATGAGATGTCTTCCGGGTAAAATACCAGCTTATCATATAAGAATTATTCAAGAAACATTAGATGATTTTATATATCAGGGGAAAAAAACAAGAATCAAAAAATCTATAATATGCAAGAAACCTGAGAAAGGGGGATTAAGCTCTCCCTCTATCAAAGAGCTAAATAAAAAAATTATACTTACACAAGCAGCTGGATATAACTATATACAAAATATCCCAAGATGGTTAACAATAGAGGACTCCCTATTGGGAAGATCACCAATAAAAAATATACTATGGATTGATAAGTATAAACAGAAGGGGAGCTCAGAATTACCTCCTAATATTAAATATATTATTAACACATGGCATAAAAATAAAATAAAACTCTTATTGACACAGGGCCTCATTCTATTATCGGCCGCAGCCGTTGCGGGGCCGCAAGGACCGGCCGCAAGCTATTCGGCTATTCTATTCCCTTACGGCCGGGGATTCTGGCAGGCTTGCGGCCGGTGCCTTGCTATCTCTTGCGGCCGATCGCGCCGGAGGAAAGCCTTTGATCTAAAACGGCCGCAAGAGATTTGCAATTCAATTGCTCCGGGAAACCTCTCTGCAAGGCTAAAAACGAGCCGCAGTTACTTGCAGGAAAAAGGTCTCGCTAGCACCAATTAAGCACATAAAATAGCTCAAATAAAGCCATCCTGCACTTTGAGAAGACTATAAAGGGATTTTAGGTGTTAGAAAAAATAGCACATAATTATCCTGTACTCAAATCCGTAAAATATTTAATTTTTAATATCCGTAAAATATACATGTAAAAAGTCCAGAGTGCTTGGAGCACCTCAGACACCCCCCCGCCGCAGCCGGCAAATAAACAGTTAATTTGAACTCGGGTTTGGCCAGATGTGCAAGCTTGAGAGTGGGTTCCTTTTAATCCTCATGTCCCCCAATATGATCCCTAGCATTTACAGAGCTGTACAGTGCAGGCTTGAATTTATTTTTCAGTTTTTATATTTCACAGATTACGGCCGGTTCCAAGATATGCGGCCGGCCGTAAAAGGAGATCCTTGCGGGGCCGTATAATAGAATCGCGAGTTAACTGAACCCTCGCAAGGAATCGCAGCCTTACGGCCGATTTACGGCCGCTAATAGAATGAGGGCCACAGTCTCCTTCTTTGGCAGCACCAATAGACTTTCTTAACAATAACTCAAATGGATTATTTTTATCTTTACTAAAACTACATAACATTAGAAATGTGGGAGATCTATACGAAAAAGGAAATTTAATGGAACTGAAAAGACTTAAAGAGAAATTTAATCTAGATAAAATAACGTGGTTAGAGTATGAAAGTTTACAAAGATATCTTACTCTTTTAGGATATAAAATCAATAACATGAACAAAATTTGGAAAATGGAAGAATATTTAATCAAAGGTGAACCGTCACATATAATTTCCAAATTTAGTAATATAATTGATGAAAACACTCCCTTTGAAAAGAGTTTGGGTATATTAGCCTGGGAAGTTGACTTGAAAATTATAATATTAGAGGAAGACTGGACTAAAATTTTCAGTACCATTAAGAATTCATCAATTAACTCCTCATATAAGGAAATGATGGTAAAAATAATCCATAGATGGTACTATGTACCTAATAAACTAAAAAAAATATATAGTAACTTAGATGGTCTATGTTGGAAACAATGCGGACTACCAGGCACAACCATCCATATGTGGTGGGATTGTAAAAAAATAAAATATTCTGGATGAGAGTAAGCAAAGAACTTTCGGCTCTTACTGGGAAACAAATTTCTTGCAATCCGTTAATATTTATTCTACACTCACAAATGGAAATGTTCCCATTAAGGGAAAGATATCTAATATCACACATATGCCTAGTTGCCAAATGGCTATTGGTGAAACATTGGAAACAACCTCAAGTACTTTCTTGGAAAGAACTAGAGAACACCATCTCAAAGAATAGAGAAATGATGAGATCAGAAACGCCGGATAACATCCGAGATAATATCCCCAAGGCCACTCGTCTAATAAAATGGCAGCTCTGGGACCAATACTTGACATTGAGTTAGAAAATCTATGGCGATGGATCTCTCCTTGATAGTGTTTCTATGACGATTTTTATTTTTTTTTTCTCTCTTTTTCTCTTTCTTCCCTGTTCTTTTTTATTTCTTCCTCTGTGCTTGTTGATCTTAAAATATATTTAAAACTTGAGAGATATCAAAGACGTTGGGATAATAAGATTGTGTGTTGTCATACCTTTGTACTGTTTGTTATTCTCTTTTGTATGGTGTAATTACATATATATTATTAGCTGTATTACTCTTTTATATGTACAAAATAATAAAAAAATTAAGAAAAAAAAATAAAATAAATAATTTGGAAAAAAACACTAAGCTGTGTAAACCACTAACAGAAGAAATTCAATCTTTCTTGGACGGTATTCAATTACCTAAATTAACAGAAAGTGACCAAGAAAGACTGAATGACCCAATCACTATCCAGGAAGTTCTTCAAGTAATCAAACTACTGAAACCTTATACTACCCCAGGACCAGACGGATATACTAATTGTTTTTATAAAACCTTTGGTCAAATATTGAGCCCTCACTTAACTGATACCTTTAATGAAATTAAGAGCACAGGAGTTATCCCAAAAGAAATGATAAAAGTAGTACTTATAATGATTCCTAAACCCAATTTGGACCCACAATATTGTGCTAATTATAGACCTATTTCCCTATTAAACACAGATATTAAACTCTATGCGAAAATTTTGGCCCTTAGAATTCAGGAGTTTATAGGAAAATTAATAACAACAGACCAAATGGGATTCGTATCGGGCAGACAAGGTTCTGAGAATATTAGAAAAATTATGAACTTAAGTGAAATCACGAGAACCAAAGGTACTCCCACCCTATTCCTGTCTTTAGACGTCGAAAAAGCGTTTGACAGAGTAGGGTGGGAATATATGCGTTTAACATTAGCTAAATTTGGATTCAAGGAATTTGGTGCTAAAGCGATTGGGGCACTATACAGTTGCCCTTCTGCACAAATAACAGGTCTGGGAGGTAAGACATACTCATTCGGAATATCAAATGGTACTAGACAGGGCTGTTCCCTATCTCCCACCTTATTTGCGTTGATTATAGAACCATTAGTGGAAGCTATTAGATCATGCCCACAGATTTTCGGGATTAGGGTGGGAGATAGGGAGTACAAAACCTGTCTATACACAGATGATGTTGTCTTGTCACTCACTCATCCAGAAGAATCACTTTATCATTTATCAAAAGTGATTCAAATGTACAGTAAAGTATCGCATTACAAATTGAATTATAAAAAAACAGAAACACTCTATTTAAATTTTTCAGAAAAACTGTTGTCTCAATTGAACACTTTATACCCATACGACTGGAATTCGAAATCATTTAAACACCTTGGAATAATATTCTTGAGGAAATCACAGGAAATGGTTGATAGGAACTATAGAGAATTATATGTTAAGTGTCAAAAGATTATAGAAAACTGGAGAAAAGATAGATTTTCCTTTTCAGGTAGAATTGCAGTCGTAAAAATGATGATTCTCCCAAGAGTCAATTACTTTTTGAGATGTATTCCATTTAAGATTCCTAAAATCTGGTTAAAGAAACTTCAAGGAATAATTGACTTTTTTATACATCAATCTAAACACATAAGGATGAAAAAAATAACTATGGGAAGAACTTTTTCAAAGGGAGGAATTTCCTACCCTTTATTACAACCTTACCAAGAAGCCAACGGCATAGTACATGCGTTAAAGTGGCTGGAAACAGCAGATAATCTCCCATGGATGCATATAGAACAAACATTAATTCTAAATTGGCATTTATCAGCTTTGGTCTTTAGTGGAAAACTCTCTTATAAGGATATGGCGACTGGATCATTTGTGGTAAAAGAAATTTTTAAAAACTGGAAACAGATTAACAAGAAAAATAATTTGATACCGGAGGGCAGTCTAACGACCCCACTAAAAGCTCTGTTACATATAAATATGGAAGGTATTGTAAATAATTGGAACAGAAAGGGACTGATACGAGTTAGAGATACTTTAATCGAAGGAACAGTTGCATCCTTTGATCAGATAAAAAACAAATATAACATTGCAGCAGAAGGATGGTTAACTTATGAAGCATATAGAACCAGTAGCCGTCAAATCAATATAACTTCATTAATTGGAAAAGAGCTAAATTCTATAGAAAAAATCCTTCTTAGATCGGAAAAAAAACATCTAGTATCCAAATGCTTCAATATCACCAGATCCTTTGGAGAGCAGCCTAAAACCAAAGGTATGTGTCAATGGGAGATGAACTTAAATTTAGTTCTAGAGGTAAAAGACTGGGAGACTTCCCTAAAATTAACAAATAGATTTATTAAACAAACAACATACAGAGAAACATTTTTCAAAATAAAATGACAATTCAATGAATTATTACAAATCTAATACTGTAATGTGGATGAAATTGGGTAACTTAGCTCCATAGATTGTGTAGGGGAATACACAATCATATTACAATTTATGTAACATAGGGACTTCCCCTATAACATAAGATATCATATAAGCCTTGATAAGAACTCTAATATCCCCAGAAAGCACTAGCACTATATCTATTGTATCTAATATGATACTACAATATTTATTTATTTATTTATTGAACCTATACTGGCACAAAAACACTTTATACAAGAGTAATACACACTACAAGAAGGTGCAATATTTATAAGTGCAATTTTCTCATTATCACTATAAGCACAAGTCACTTTTCTATAAAGTGAAAATATATAACAGTGCAAACACATAGGCCTTAGATGCAGACCTATGCTTTTGCAACTCATTTGTATTTCACTACACTGAATGCACTTTGTTAACTTTATTATTTATGACTATACTATCACGCCATACCAAGAGGATATAGGGCTTATTTCAACCTATTTAGTCTCATAATCCATGTCACAATACTAGGAAGTCCGATATAATTTCCATTCCCCTACCAACTTTATCTCGTCAGAATTTCAATATTTTAATAACAATTTTAATAATATCAATAAACGTTAAGTTTTATATATATTTTCTTGATCTATATTGTTACCAGGGCAAAGGGTGTGCACTTATAAACCAAAGGATACTTGTTCTGTCCTCTACTATTTTGTTACCAATTTTTTATACAGATGAATTATCTGAACTAATAAAAGTTATAAAGACACTGA
>CM050169.1:172831707-172834207 GCA_027410445.1 Discoglossus pictus | reverse complement strand
GTTAAGCCTGCTGAGCGGATAGCATCAAGTACCGCTTGAACTTTAGGGAGGTGGGATTCCCAGTCTGCACTGTGGATGACGACATCATCCAAGTATGCTGCAGCATAACGAACATGAGGTTTAAGAATACTGTCCATCATTCGTTGGAATGTGGCAGGTGCCCCATGTAACCCGAATGGCAATACAGTGTACTGAAACAGGCCACTGGGTGTTGAAAAGGCTGTCTTTTCTTTGGCTCTTTCAGTGAGCGGGACCTGCCAGTAACCCTTTGTTAAATCCAAGGTTGTTAGATAACGAGCTTTGCCCAGTCTTTCTATTAACTCATCAACTCTTGGCATTGGGTAAGCATCAAATTTTGAGAGGGCGTTTAACTTGCGGTAGTCATTGCAGAACCTCCATGTGCCATCAGGTTTTGGCACCAATACAATAGGACTACTCCAGTTACTCTGGGATTCTTCAATGACTCCAAGTTTTAACATGCTCTCAACCTCTAAGTTTATAACCTCCCTCCGGGCCTCAGGAATTCTATAGGGTTTGAGGTTAACTCTTTTCCCTGGTTCGGTTATTATGTCATGTTTAATCACTTTAGTCTTTCCTGGAACTATCGAGAAAACATCCCTATTTCTTCTGATGAAATCTCTGACCTCTTGCTTTTGATGGACAGACAGAGTCTTAGATACGTTCACATCTGGCTCTACTATAGGAGGTTCTGAAGGTTTTAAAGCAACCAGGACCTCCCTGTCCTTCCATGGCTTTAACAGATTTATATGATACAACTGTTCAGGCTTTCTTCTTCCTGGTTGTCTGACTTTATAATTGACATCACTCACTTTCTCTATTATTTCATAGGGTCCATGCCAAGTCGCAAGGAACTTATTCTCCACAGTAGGGACCAGAACCAATACCCTGTCTCCAGGTTGGAACACTCTGACTCTAGCATTACGGTTATAGCTGTTTTTTCTGAGCCTGCTGGACTTCCAGCATGTGTTCCCTGACAATAGGCATGATGGTGGCCATTCTATCCTGCATTTGAGCTATATGCTCAATTACACTCCTGTGAGGAGTAGTCTCCTGTTCCCAGGTCTCCTTAGCAATATCCAATATTCCCCTGGGATGTCTTCCATATAATAATTCAAAAGGAGAGAAGCCCGTGGAGGCCTGTGGAACTTCCCTAATGGAAAACAGTAGATATGGCAATAAAAAATCCCAATTTCTTCCATCTGCATCAATTACCTTGCGTAGCATACTCTTAAGGGTTTTGTTGAACCTCTCTACTAAACCATCAGTCTGTGGGTGATATACTGAGGTCTTAAGATGTTTAACCTGCAAGAGCCTGCACAACTCTTTTGTGACTCTGGACATGAACGGGGTCCCCTGGTCTGTCAGTATTTCTTTAGGGATACCCACCCTACTGAACATCAACATAAGTTCCTTAGCTATTAGCTTTGCAGAGGTATTACGCAAGGGAATGGCCTCCGGATAGCGAGTTGCATAGTCCAAGATGACTAATATATATTGGTGTCCCCTAGCGGACTTTACCAGTGGCCCCACTAAGTCCATAGCGATCCTTTCAAAAGGCACGTCAATTATGGGTAAGGGTACAAGTGGACTACGAAAAGTCTTGAAAGGAGCCCTGTACTGGCACTCAGGACATGAGGAGCAATAGTGTGTAATAGCAGCAAACACTCCAGGCCAGTAAAACCGTCTAAGGACTCTCTCTCTAGTTTTTTCGACTCCCAAGTGTCCCCCTAATATGTGGCTGTGAGCCAACTTTAGCACTATATTCTGGTAAGTCTGAGGAACCAACAGCTGCCTAATGATGTCTGAATCCTTTTTTTCTACACGGTAAATTAGGTCATTTTGTACTTCAAAATAGGGGAACGGCAGTGCTCCTCCTGGCTGATTAACAACCCCGTTTACAACTTTAATATCATTTCTAGCTGTCACTAAAGTGGGATCTTCCCACTGAGCGCTTTTAAAATTACCTGGACTAATTCCAATATCAATTAAGTCCTTATCCTTGTCTGCATTATTAGTAGGCTCCTCACTAGTTTGAGCTGGGTTATCTCCTATTAATACTGGTTTAGGGCAGTATTTTTTCTTTTTCCTTATTTTTCCGTCACAGTGGTCAAAACCCAAGTCAATATCGGAAAAAGGGAACACATTATCCTCGACAGACTGACTCATTTCTGATAAATTTTGATCTGTCTTTTGTAAAGCTGCCCATAATTTTAGAAAATGAGGAAAGTCTCTACCGATCACTACCTCATGGGCTAATCTAGGTACTACACCCACTCGGTACTTTAAATTCCCATACTGGGTTCCAATATTTACTTCCGCAGTGGGGTATTCCTTTTTATCACCATGAACACAGATAATGCCTATTTTCTGTCCATGATCAGGTTTTACACAAGGTATTATAGACTCTGCTACCAACGTAACCATACTACCTGAATCAAGTAATGCTTTAGACATTTTTCCATTCACAGTTACACAGCAT
>CM050169.1:172824207-172826707 GCA_027410445.1 Discoglossus pictus | reverse complement strand
TTCACCAATGTTTGTCTGAGATTTGGTGGCTGCCTAAATGGAAGAATGGGGGGTTTGGGGAATATATGTTTTAATTCAGGGTCCTCTGTTAGCAGTGGTTGTAGATCCTTAAATATTTTGCGGATTCCTTCTAGATCCGGATGGTATGTGGTTACCAGAGGTGTACGTGAGGTTGTTTCTTTAGTTTTGTATTGCAGCAGGTGTTCCCGGGGTGTTTTAATGGCAGAGTTTACTTTCTGTGTTATGACATTAGGTTTGTAGCCCTTTCTCCTGAAGGAGTCAGACAGGGTTTTTAAATGTTTATCGCGGTCCTCATTGTTAGAACATATGCGGTGGTATCGGATGGCTTGACTATAGATAATCGCTTTTTTTAGTATGTGTGGGATGGAAGCTTGAGCTGTGGAGATAACTGCATCTGTCTGTAGGTTTCCTGTATACCGATGAGTTAAGTTTACCATTGGTGATGGATATGGTGGTGTCCAGAAAGTTAACCTGTTCTGCAGAGTAATCTATTTTAAATTTAATAGATGGGTGGAAGGTATTAAAGGCAGTGTGGAAGTCTCTCAGCTTTTTTTCTCCCTCTGTCCATATGATGAACAGGTCATCTATATAACGGTGGTATCTGTACGGTTTGTGGATATATGTGGACAGGAATCGCTGTTCAAGGTCAGCCATAAATAAATTGGCATATTGTGGTGCCATTTTAGTCCCCATTGCGGTCCCCATTATTTGCAGGTAAACCTGTTCATTGAAGGTGAAGTGATTGTGGGTCAGGATATATTCTAGTATTTTGGCGATGGTATCGGGGTTATATTTGCAGTTCGGAGTGTGTGTTGAGAGGAATTTGAGGCATGCCTCAGTGCCATCTTTGTGGGGGATGTTGCTGTAAAGCGATTCAACATCCATGGTTACGAGTAGTGTGTTAGCAGGTAGTTCTTTAATCTGACTGAGTTTGTTAAGAAAGTCAGTGGTGTCTTGTATATAGCTGTCAGTGTTTTTAACTAGTGGCTTCAGGATGTTTTCAACAAGACCAGATAACTGTTCAGTCAGTGTGTCCATACCTGTAACAATAGGTCTCCCTGGGTTGCCTGGCTTGTGGATCTTGGGCAGCAGGTAGAAAGTCCCAGTTGTAGGGTGGGTGGGTATGAGCTGCTCCAATTCGTGCTGCACGATCTTGGGGAACGTTCGGATAAGTTCCCTGAGTTGGCTGGTATAATCCTCTGTAGGATTCTGGTCCAATTTCTTGTAATAGGTGCGGTCTGTCAATTGTCTGTTACCTTCTTGTATGTAATCCAGGGTGTTCAAAATCACAACTGCGCCTCCTTTGTCTGCTGGTTTGATGGTGATGTTGGGGTTTTCTCTTAGGCCCTTTATGGCAGCTCTTTCTAATGGGGAGATATTGTATAATTGTCTTTTTTGCTGATTTGTTACTAAGGAAGCCGTTCTCAGGCGAACGCTTTCTATGTAACTGTCGAGTTTAGGGTTGCGTCCAGGTGTTGGGGTAAAATTTGTGTTCTTTTTCCTGCTATTGTAATCCAATCTGGGTGTGGTATCCTCTTTGTTGTGAAAGTATTCTGTGAGTCTCAGCCTCCTGAAGAATTCTTCCATGTCTGAGTATAGTTGAATTTTGTCCAGCTTTGTGCTTGGACAGAATGATAGTCCTTTAGATAGAACAGAAATCTCTGGCAGTGTTAGTTGGTGGTTAGATAGGTTTATAATTCCTGTTTTGTCTGAGCTGTCTTCAGGAGAAGTGTTGGTCATAGTAGAAATCACAGTAGTGTTTGGGCCATTCACACTTTCTTCCTGTATCTGTATCTTGTTGCTTTTTGAGAGAGGCAGTTCAGTTTTTTCTTCTTCTTCTTTATAAGGTCTTGTTGATGTTTCCTCTGGAGGTGCTGTATTTCCTTTTCAAATAGTTCAGCATCATGTATGTTGTGTTCCCTTAGTTGTTGAAGAAGGGATGATATTTGGTCCTTTAGTCTTTGTTTCTTGCCATATAGTTGGTGGATTAGGTTGTTTCTCAGTTTCTCGCTTGTACGCCTGCAGAGGTTATCAGCATATTGTGAGTTGTGGGTATTGGTGAGTGGATTTTTTATCTGTAGTCCATTTGGGATTAGGTTCCTTCTTTTGTAGTGTGACAGAAAATATATGTCACTGTTGAGCTGTGCTGTTTTTTTGGTCCTCTTAATCAGTAGCTTCTTGAATCGGCCATATGCGGTATCTTCCATAGTTATGAAGAGTGAGGTAGCCGTGAATGTCCAGTAATCCAGATGAATAATCAGAGTATTGCAGTATATAGTGATACCTTTTTTATTGAACAAACATATTCATAGGTTTCATGACGAGCTTTCGAGAGCGTTCCTCTCTTTGTCGAGTCAGAGTCAATACTGATTATAGAATCACAAATACAGCAAATAAATTCCAGGATTAACAAATAATGTTCTGATCAGCCAGCCGTGCAAGTGTGTGGGGGTGCAGATATACACATACATATATATAT